>VDFB02000017.1:441470461-441560123 GCA_007258455.2 Sequoia sempervirens | reverse complement strand
AATTCACAAGATGATAAGGACTGAAAAATAGTCTAGCTTTTGCACATGCTTTGAATCTGTCATGTTAATGAATGGAGTAGTCAAAATTAAAAATTAAAGAGGTAGTGACCCATGTTTGTTCAATACTACAAAATGTTGTTTGGATATATGTTTAAGAGATTATAAGAATTGTCTAGATAAGCAAATAAAGTAAATTTCTTCATAATAGGAGTAATGGAACACTTACAATACTAACTTTGGGTAGTTAAATAATCCGATTCTTTTCCTTAAAATAAATTACATGAAAAGAACACATCAAGCTATGCCATATGACTATGTAGCTTTCTTCTAGTGAGATTTTGAAGTTCACTATAAAATAGAATGAGACATCATGATATCTTCATGGTTATAATCAACAATATGTATCACACACTTAATCACAAGGTGATGTCTTCAAAATCTAACTAGCATGTGATGGATGTATATGTGGTGTTATTATCAAGATAAATGAAATCAAAAGGTTAACAATGTTACTACTAATTATATATTGAGGGGACATTGTCATATGATTATCTATAGGCTATAGGGTCATTAGTTGTCTTAAGTATGACTCCACCATTGATCATCACTAAAGCAAGTTTGTAATTATTGGTACATGTCTTTTGAGGTTCAAAAGGATTTTGTGTGGCCTTGTCAATGCATGCCAATTTCCATCCAAGAAATAGTGCTCCATGACTATGATACTTGATCTTATAGAATCATATTGTAGTGGGAGCCTACTTGGACTCATGTCAAGGCTTTTGGCATAATGATGCATACAATGATATTTTAACTATTACTTGGTAGGAACCTAAACTCTTTATCAATGTCCTATCCTTAGATTGAGTTCGGATTGTCTAGCAACTATGTACTTACATGAGAGAACATTAACATGTATAGAATCATGATGGGTTTGCAAAGAAGACTTAATATTAGTCTACAAAGGTTTAATTAACTCCCTTGGATGGAAAATCATATTACCCTTATTTATGAATCCGATGAGGGGATTTTGTATAGGAATTCCAAGTCTATAATTCAGATTGAGAGAAACCTTGTAAGGAGAATTGCATGTGACTTTGATCATATTTGGAAGCAGGTATGTAGGTAGTCCTTGGGCAAAGGATACCTCTATGACCTCAAGTTTATAGTGGGAGGATTTAGGGGATAACTCCAAGGTTGAGGTTGTTCCTTTAAACTTGTTTGACCTTCTCTCTTCAATAGACTTTAGTTTGAGGTTGAAATTGGTATTAGATGGTTATGAATGAGTTATGAAATCTTGATAAATCATATCTAAAAATGATCTAAAGTTTGATTAAGATGGTCTAATAAGGTGAATAATAAGTATTTGTATGGGCTACAAATGGTTCACTTGTTGTGGCTATGTGCCTGATTTTGAGTTGAGCTTGGGATGACATTTGTTATGGTTGTCTATGTCATTGGTAGGAAAAAATTATAAGTATTATTGAATAAGGTTAGATGTTTTTCCTTTGTATCTTTTAATATAGATAATATTTTTGAACATGTTTTGGTTTCTATTTAAATGAAATGAGTGGATTTGAATAGTTGTTATTTGTTTATGTGTACATATTAAGTAGAGGCCATCTTGTGTGGTTTCATTGTGATTCTTATGTGTTTATGAAATTCAACTCCAGATCTATTGGACCCTATGTATAGGCTCATGAATCACTTGTTTGTGATATACTTATCTAAGTATATTTGACTAGTACTTATGAATGCTATTATGTAAGACCCCCACAAGTGTGAACCTTCAAGACATATGATAAGTGATAGGAAATCATTGGATCATGCCAATAATTGATGCCTAGGCTATTGTTAGGATTAGCAGACACTCACTAGTTCATTGAGGTGAAGGATTACCAAAGGCTACCCTACTTATGATACTAGCAATTGTGTAGGGAGTTACCTTATCATGCGGGTAGCTGTAACCAGAGCTAACCATTGTATTAGGAGGATTAGAAGACAATCACCTATAGCACAAGGGTGATTGATTTCAAGTGCTACTCATACTGTGAAGGGGTTAGATGACAATATCACTTAGGTTACTAGGTAGTATATGTCAAAAGCTACTCCTTCTTGGGTGGATAGACTTGTTTTCAATAACCTAAAGGTGATTGGAGTTGGAATCCACTAGGGTAGGTAGGTTCACTACGTGTGAAAATATTACTTGTGCCTATATGACCCTTGGGATGGAGGGTGGACCCCTGATCTAGTATGGGATACACCAAATCCTCTTCCTAGTAGTCTAATGGTGTCATAAGTAGTATGGGGCATTTTCTATCATCATGATGGGTGCAAAAGACTAGGGAAAATGATGTGAATCATAGTGTATGGGATGCATCAACATTCCCTTCCTATGTGAGATCTTCTTAGTCTTATTTGATTGTGAATCAGGTAGTGGAATGATGCATGTAGTAGGTTGCATCTATTTCCACTTTACTAGTTTATTTGTATGTAAACATGTGATGTATTGCATGGATCACTCTCACTAGATATACATGTGATGTATGTTGGAGCTATTCATTGTTAAAATTGTGATGTGTGTATGAACTAGTCATTGTTGTACTTGTGATGTGTGTATGAGCTAGTCATTTTGTACTTGTGATGTGCATATGAGCTAGTCACTGTTGTACCTATGATGTGTATCATTTAGTCACCTTGTGTATATGTGATGTATGCTTGTGATAGTCACTATGTGAACATGGGATTATGAAATGATATGGCCCCTAGGTGGATTTGTGTGTCTGTACACTAATGTTTGTTATGAAACCAACACTCGATGGAAAATTGTTATCATTCTATTATAATTGACTAAGTTAATAGCTTACACTTAAGGAATAGTTGTGATTTAAAAGTGAGATCATATATCTCATACAAGAGGGGAGAATGTACTCCCTCTAACATTGGTGTGCAAACTTTGAAGCTTTTGATTTCCAAAAGGTGATACATAGGCATGGTCATCACTAATAAGCTCTTGAGTTTAGGTTTGGTTCCCTAGATGACCCTGATCTTGGGAGCTTACCACTTTCGCGTGTAAGAACATAAGTGGTGACATTGATTTGATGTCATCATGGTGAATGGGTAAGCTATGAAGTTAACACTTCTAAGATAGATGGAAAATGCTTGGTTAGCTAAGTTGGCAATCATTGTGAATTTAATTAAAAATAAATAATAAATTAGAATCGAGGGGGAATTTTTACAATGTAGTAATTTATATGGATTGCATTGACCACTTTTAGAGACTTTGGTATATATGAGTCTATTTATTTATGGTATTTTTTTTTTATTAAAGTATCTTGTTAATGGGGCTAAGTAGGTTAGCTCTTCATAAATTCCAAGGAAATACATCAAATGGATGGCCTCTTTAGAGGGTTGGTGCAAGCTAAACTTCAATGGGGCATCTAGGGGAAACCATAATATCTTTGGGGTTGGTTTTACTTGTTTGGATCTTAGGTAGGATTAGAGAAATAAATAAATAAATTTAAACAATTACAGATTGCTAACCACATAAATGATTGACAAAGAGAATGAAATTACACATAGGCAAAAGACAATTTTTTTAACATGGTTCACCCTTTGGGCTATGTCCACAAAACAATTATTCTTCTATTTAATATCCAAAAAGAATAATTACATTCACCAACAACAATTTTTTGTGTGCTCCAAACATTGATGCTTTAAAATCATGGTTTGTGATGTATCAAAGTTTTTTAAGGAACCCCCTTTCACTCTTTGTAGAATGCTAACAAGTGGATGCTTAATGGACACTAATGTGAGACTACACACCAAGCAACACCAAATATCTTTCATTGGTGATATTTCATACCCACTGAGGTTAAATAAAATATTTAAAGTATGAATGATGACTATAGTGCATACAATTTGAATGGTGTTAGGTGACTTGTTCCTCTCAACTAACTACATCTATTGTGTAAATATTGATGTTTCTTCAATGTTTGTGGGTGTCTTTCTAGAAGCCAGGGAATCAATTGTCATGGCGAGGTTGCTTTTCATGGCCTTAATAAACCCATGGCTAAGTGAAAGCTCCATTCCCTCACTCCAACAATATATGAATACTAAAATCAAATGGCTAAGTGAGAGCTCCATTCCCTCACTCCAACAATATATGAAGACTAAAATCAGGTTAAATTTTCTTAAGACTTACATAAAATAGAAGACAAACTAGAAGAATTCTAACTAAACTATTTTTATTGGCCAAAATTGACCTTCAACCATTGACATAGACAATGCCTAAGAATAACTATTTATGAAAAGTTGTATTAGTCAAAATACCTCTATAATTAGAAATTCCACATTGCAATATTGTGTAACATTTTTTCTCATCTTATAAAAGGAGTTTTCGGTTCTAGATTGTCGTTTGTAGGCCAATCAATCATGGCAATTGTTATTTATGAGATTAACTTGAAAGGGAATTTCATTACATTTGTAATAAGCATATATATTCCTTCATATTATCTTGTCACATAAACTTGTTCAAAGAAAAAGTTCATTCAATCATTATGTTAATACTTGGCAATGAATGTGAAGCAGCTCATGGATCAGTACGAATGAACAATGCATCAAGCCAATGTTAGAATTGGTCATCCCTTAGTGTATTGTTCGTGTTGGCATTAAGATGTGGCCTAAATCTTATTGTAGCTTTTCGTTATGTTCCTTTCATCATTTCCACTATTTTCTTCGATGATGATACTCACAAAAACCAAAAAAAATGAGGTATTTATTTCTTGAAATTCACTATGGGTGTCTTATCTTCTACTAGTGTCAATAGTGGTGGGAATAAATTTATAAAAATGGTTAATATTTATCGTAAATTTTATAACGAATGGGTAATTACAAAATGTAGATATTATATAAGAATTAGTTCTCTATATATAGATAGCATAATGGAAAAAATCTGTGAACTAATGAATATACAAATAAAATATGCCTTTGGGGTTTTGTTATAGGTCATCAAGCATTTTTTCTTAGGCCCTTTATTAATAGAGTATCCAATTCCTTTAATTTTTGTAGGTTAATATATGGGTTGGCCCATAAGACCAATAATATGTATGTATGTATGTATGTATGTATGTATGTATGTATGTATGTATATTGCATAGCTAAATATTATAATTATATTATATTAATCTGAGAAAATTAAAATATAAAATATTGTACATAATTACAAAAAAAATAAAATGAATAAGTGTCTTTATTACTAATTATATAAAATAATATCACACATACTCAAAAAAAGAGTGGAAAGAAAAATGTCACATCCCTAGAATCCATTTGAGGAAAAATTTGAAACAAAACAAACAAATATTCTACTAAGTGATAAGATCAAGAGTATTAGTTGGAGTAGGAAATTATTGATCTATTTTACCTCATACGTTTGTGGCATCCAAAGTGTTAGTGGGGGTCTCCCAACCATCATCACTATCATCTTCTTCTTTTTCTTTATCAATAAATTGAGTGTCACGAGAAGGAAATATAACAAGAGCGAGATGAGGGAATTTGTCAATGGTGGTGGGCATGATGAGACCACCCTCATTGAGAATGATCCTTGACTCTTCTCATAATAGGTTACAAAAGCATGGGAATGAGAATTGTATTCTCCATGAGAAGTTTTATTATTTCCTCAATGAAACCCACAAGGTAGAGAGTGGTCTTGTCTACAGGTAGGAGTTAGAGGGACTTTGGAAATAATGCATATGGAATTTCCCAAGTGATCCAAAATCACTTGAACATGTGTCACCTCTAGTGTAACCTATTTGGATTGCACCTAGATCTACATAAGAACATTAGAAACAATCATTTTCTTAGTGTAAACTTAGTAATTAGAATTAACAAAAATTTAGAAAATAAAGAAAAAAATAAATCCTTGCTCTTCTCAAAAGGGGCTATGGAGCATGGAAATGAGCATCCTATTCTCCACAATCAAATTGATTCTATTCTTGATGGTATTTATGAGGCAAAGAGCAGCCATGGCTAGAGATAGGATTTAGGACTCTGACAAAAATACATAGGGCATCACCTAAGTGATAAAAAATTACAAACATATTCCACGTCTAGTGCAACCCTGTTGGATTGTACCTAGATTTTCATAAGCATATTAAAATTAATCATTTCCTTAAAGTGTAAAATAAATAATTATAATCAAATGAATTTCTTGAAAAAAATGGCTAGGTTAGAATATTCCATTTACTGAAAAGAATTTTCACCTTGAAATCCTGTCAAATCTAAGAGTATTTAAAGGGAATCAAGGCGAATCCCCTAGTAAAAACATATGCCATGATAAATATTGAGGTTAAAAGGGGATACAAAAATTACGAATCCAAGCCCACATAGCCTAAGCTCTAGAACAAAACTAAAAAAGTTGCTTGAGAGATTCTCGATGACCACAAAATGGTATAGAGGATTCCTAATTCTAATATGATTTAATCTAGAACCAATTATAATGCCTTTGAAAAGAATACACTAGGAAAAATAAGAAAGCTTTGACACTAGAATAGTTGACCAAATCATTTGAAACTTATGTTGTTAGGCACCCAAAGAGGATTGGAACATCCATCTTTGGTTTAGAAAAGGAACCATAAGTAGACGTGGAGAGAGCTAGGAGTAGCCCTTGTGAAGCTTGTACTAATCGAATGGTGTGTGTGGAAACCATTTCCAATCTTTCCACTCATGCTTGAAAAAATGAACCCCAATCTTATGAGTAATGTTTGGAAGCATGAAGTCAATAACAAACTAGAAGGTTTTGAGGTCCTCTATGGCTAGATGAAATTTATTTCTGGCTTCATGCAAAGTAAGAATTTTTTTGGTCATTCTAAAAAAAATATCTAGAATGGACTTGATTCCCTTTTCAAAAAATATTAAAGCATGGAACTATAGAGTCCTAACTAGAGGAAAAAGTTGACAAGATATAAAAAGAGACCACTATATAGAGTGTTAATTAATTGAAATTCCAATGTGAAAGTTGTTTCCATTCTAGACCAACTAGGGTTCAATGGATTCATATGCTCTCTAAATGATTTTCATCACAAAAGTACCATCAATATAGATGATCTCCTTCATGACAAGAAGGATATAAAAATCAATCCCTTTCCAATCTTGCCTCCAACAAGGAACACTCAGAGAGATGTAATGATGCATCAATATTTTAGACATCCCATTGCATTCAAGAGTTGGAATAATCCATTTGGCACATAAAGATAATCCTATTGGTTGAACAAAATTCAATCCCAACACCATAAAGTTGTGATGGAGACAACAAAACTCTCAAGCCACCTAGAAACCTCTATAATTTTCATAGGAATTCCAAAGAGAGTAATTGGGAATATTTTCAAACTTTTGATAAGAAGCTTTAGAAGAAACCTAACAAGAGGAGTATTAGATGTGAGTAGCCATCAAAATATTTGAAAAATCCTAGAATTTCCTTAAAGAAAGAGGCTTGATAATCTAGTAAGCCAAAAAAAATTATTCTCGAGATAACAACCTACCATAAGGAGGATGATATGCTTGGAATGAAAAAGGAATGCCCAAGAATCTTTTTTTTTCCAATGATCAATCTAGCTCCATCCAAAAATTTCATGCTAGGAAGGTCTAGGGGAAAAATATTACCTATAATATTAAGTTTTCTACCATTTAGTTTTGGAGCTCGACACTTTATAAAATATAACCAAATAGTGTAGGACCTATTTGATGTTAACTTCATCCTCTAGAATATAAATAAAATAATCATTAGAAAAACTCCCATTCACTTTGAGTTGAGGAATTAGGAAAAGAAGTGCCTTTGACCAAATTTTGAGAAACAAAATTGGTTAGAAGATATCCAAAATCCTCTACAACAAGCACATAAAGATAAGTGTTTGTTGGGGTGTTTGTTGGGACTCACTCTTTTATTGTCAAAATTTCTCCTCAATTTATAACCAATCTAAGAAATCTTTGTATGAGTTTTCACCTTTATGTTTTTCCTAAGTGTTGTACCATAAGGTTCTTTCCTAGCTTCTCTACAAAATATTTTTGACCACTTCTACAATGAAGCTATGAGCTTTTTGGAAGAAAAAAATTCAATTAATTTTTTAAGGAAATTAAAACCCAAGATAAGGAAGTTCCAAATTGTGTATAAAGACATTTGATAGAAATTTTTGGAAAAGAAAGATTTGGGTTTCATGAGAAATGGGGAGGAGGCCTTTCAATTATTGACACAAAGAATTTATGCCAATACTATCTTTTTGGAAAATTTCCTAAAAGGAATGTATCATAATGGTAAATGTATGCTATATGTTTGATAAAATGTGCTTAGCATCTCCAAGCATGATATGAAAAATATCAAATGCACTTCATTCTATTTAAATTTATTTATTTTTGGCTATCATTAATATACAGTTTCCTTTGCTATTTAGAAAGTTGATTACTAATATTTAGAAATTAAAATTGAGTATTTAAGGAAAAGTGCATCTTGGAATTTTGTTTATATATGGAGAAATCATATTCTCTTTCCAAGTTTGAGTGACATGAATTTTATACATGGTAAACTAAGGTGCAACTAATTTTAATTGAAAAATATATTTGAGATATTGTTATTGGAGTCACAAAAAAATCACAAGATGCATATGAAGTTATAAAATGGGTAATAAAAGACCACAAAGCAATGACATTGATTGACCTGGGGTCGTCTAATGCATATTTGCATCATATTGATCTTACAAAAACTTCAAAAAAATTAGGGATGGTGTTAATTATTTATTTGGATCACAAGCGTCAAGTGCTAAGATGTCAATTAAACAAAAGATCTTTGTCTTGAAGATGAAAGAGGATGAATGTATTGCTCAACATATTAGTATGTTTTGTTCTCTTCTTAATCAAATTTCTAGCATAAATTCTACAATTGATGATGGTGATGCAAAAGTTATTTTAATAAGCACTATGCCTCCAAGATTTGACAATATTGTATTTACTTAAAAAATCAATCCAACCTTATAAAATGTGATTTCTTCCTTGATTGATGAAGAGAATATAGTTGCTAAAAATCATACAATTACTAACGTAACTTCTTTGTTTTTAAAAAAGGCGAACAATTCAACAAGGAAGAACAAAAATGTTAAGTGTTACAATTGTAATCAATGAGGACATATTCTAGTGAGTTGTATTCAACATGCTAGGGATATTATTGGTGGTAAGTTAAAGACTAATAATGTGCCGATTTCTATTAAAAATGAGATAGAAAGGTGTGGTTTTGTAGTACATAATCAATATTCTTATTATAATGACAATAAGAAAGAATATATTTTAAAAAACTAAAGAAAGAATATATTTTAAAAAAATAAAGTAGGTCTTATTGGAGGTTGGAGGCATCACAAGTATGAGGTCTATTATCATCTTGAGTTAGCTTCTCACTCAGCGATGATACACTACATGATAAGTAACACCAATTTTATCTTGAGTTTCTTTACGGAGCAAGGTGGGGCATGCAAGTTTTTTCTTGGTTTGAAGATATTTGAGTTTGTCTCTATCCACGAATTTGGAGAGAGGTACTAATGGATAATTGAGTTTGTCTCAATCTAGAGTTTTGTAGGTTATATTACTATAGATAATTGAGTGAGTCTCGATTCACATTTGGTTGATGGTTTTCTTATAGATAATGGATTTTACGGACTCGTGTATTGTTGGATAATCAATACATTTTTGCGGAATGACAATTTGGGGTGTTTTATGGAACTTGGTGGATGATTCTTATGCAAATTTTCAATTAGGCTACATCATCCATGTTGGAATATTTTATTATTATTTTTATTTTAAACCTTAGGGGTGTTGAAAAATTAAGGTTTTAAATTTTAATAAATAACTTATTTTTATATTCATTTAATAATTAATTTGAGAGTTAATTTCCATAAAGTAGTTTAGGAAGTTTGAAGTCATAGGAATGAATACATTATAATCATTTGCATAATGCATTTAAAATTCTAAAACATTAATATTATAATTGCACTTTGATATTTTTGAAATACCTGGACAGTTTACAAAATTTGTGCAGTAGAAACTCTTTGATTTTCTATTACCAACCAATGTCTTAAAATTTTTTTATTTAGAGTTCAAACTTGTGTTCCCAATAATATTTCCTTTGGCATCCTTGGCTGTTCTCTATATTTAGGTATGAAATTAATTTTTCCAAAGGAAATAGAATGAAAGGTTCAATATAAAGTTTATGGAGATCCTCCCCAACCAAATCCTAGAGAGTCTTATACCACTCATAAATAAACCCATCAAATATGGAAGCTTTATCTTGTCCATTGAGAAAATTGCTTCTCAAAGATCAACAAGAGTAAGAAATTGACCACAAATTTTTTGCTAAGAATCATAAATCCTATAATGGACAACCATGAGGCACTATTGCAAGTCATGATCACATTTTGTGATTCTCTTGAGCTTTGAATACTTACTAATAATGAAAAATAAAAATCCTGAAGGACATCAATAAGTTCAATCAAGAGATAATGGTCATCTTTAATTTTCTTAATAGATTGGGAAGTATGAAGAGCACAGAGGGCTTGAAAAATCTATTTGGAAACACAATCTCCCACTTTGAGCCAATGCAAATGAACTTTAATTTGAGAAACTATATCTATATGATTATCTACAATTTTATTTTATTGATGAAGATTGACCACTTGCATTTGCAAGGTAGGTGCAAAGATATGAGCTTCTAGCATAGTTTTGGCTTGGTAGAGCTTCAAGGTGGTGACCTCATACGAGATATGACAAAATTTTGAGAAGCAACAACATAATTTTAAAGGAAATGATCTAGCTACACTTGATATCCCTATTCCATCATTCAATCCAACCTATTTTCTAAGTAGACCAAGAATCAAGTCTCTAGAAACATTGAATGTGGGCCAACATGGGCCAATGAGTTAGAAAAGAGGTTTTGAGGAAAAACTAGGTCTTACTAACCTTGTTTTTAGCAATTTTCCATTTAGTGTATAATTAAATATGAGAATGGTTAGAAAGGAAAAAATTCAACAAGGGACCCATTGGAAGGGAAAAATATCTAGAAAAAATAAAGAAATATTGTGCTAAGATTATAGCATGATCTAGCTATTTGTACACTTTGTTAGACCATACCCAAAAATTACTTAATGTGGACCAATCTTAGTGTCTATGGTAGAATCCTAGGTTGGGATCATAAAAACCTAATTTATTACTTATGAGATACCAAAATTATCTTTGTGATTTATCCATTCCATGTGGAGAGTACCATCTTTATCACATGCCATCTTCACTATACTAAAGTCACTACACAAAACCCAAGTGATAAAAAACATTAAATTAAACATCCAACACCAAATGGAAGATCTTTCAACAACATCATTAGGGTCATAAATATAAGTAACCCCAAAGGAATGATTTTTAATATTGAAAATATTATATAACACTCTATTAGTAGGTTCACATCGATGATGTACCAAATGTAGCTACCAACTAGTAGAGAAAAAGGTGATGACTCCACCATGACTTGTATAGTAATTGCTACAAAAAAAGAATTATCTATCCAAATGACTGTCATGTCTCATTTCCAATCAATCTAATTTCATACATATTATGTTTTTACTTGTGTCTTCCGTTTTTCCATCTTCTCTATGTTTTCCCTTCTTGAGTATGCCTTTTCTTCTAGCTCTGCTCTTCCCTTTTTATCAACATTTTAGAATTATCCACCCTATGATGCCTTACATTTGTCACCAACCTTGTCATTGTATTTTTCAAACTTCTCAATCCTATCATGCTCTTTGTCACATCCCATTTCTTTACATTTTGATTATGATGCTAAAAAATTGAATTATGAATAATTATAATAAGATGATGACTCAATGCAATGCCAGTTTGATATTGTTTTAGTTGATTTTCATAATAAAATTAAATTTCATTGAGATGAAAATTGATTGTTTTACATTATGTTTTAGTGATTTATTATGATGTGTGTGTTTTTTCAAACAAACTACCTCAATGGTTTGCAAGAGATTGTGTTTTCCCCTCTCGAATGTGGAGGGATAGAATCATCAGGGAGAGAGTAGAAGATCAAAAACGAAACACCATGGCCACCATTATTTTGAGAACACACATACACATAAGTTAATTTGGTTGTAGTCCTTATGAATTCATGTCATGTTATGCTTGACTGTGGTTCATTGGTTGTGTTTTTCTACAACTTCACAGCATTGCAATTTCTTATTAATTTATTTAATTGCATATTGATGTCTATGGTGTTGGGATTAGGATAACATTTAATTGCAATCCTAAACATATTTCATGTATCTCCTAACTCCCTGGAAAGTGTTCCCCAACACTAGGATTCAAAAGAGATAAAAGTTGAATGAAATGAACGTGTAAATTGACATTTGTAATTATTCCTAAATGATAGGAACATGTGGGGCCACCCAAGAAGATCTCCTAAAAAATAGGAGCACATGGGGCACCCACATGGAAGGTGGAACCCACCTTGTTTCAGTTAATTGTTTGGTGGATTGATAACTCTTATGTAATGCATGTCTAGGGGAGAGGGGCCTATAGTGGAGCACCCTAACTTCATGTTTCTCAAAATCCTATGTGAAAATTTCAAATCACTCCCAATTTTGTACAATAGTTTATTTGGCAACTCACATGCTTCTATATTTCATTTTAGGGCCACATCATCAAATATGATGCCACATCAACACGCTTTTTGTTGAGGTATCCAAAAAGACCCAAAAAAAAGCGAGACAAATAGTGGTGCACTAAGTCATGTTTTATTGACGTGCTGATGTGGCATCACATGATTTGTTAGTTTGTGTACTTTATGGATAAAAAGTGTTTTGTAATTTGATATTAAGGTGCTCCACTATGGGGCTCACTAAGGACTACTACTATCCCCACTATTGGACCCCACTCCACTATGGGCCCCTCTCCCCTATTTCCTACAAAATAGGGATTAATAATTACAATGTGTGGAGTGGAACTATCAGTTCACTATCAGTTTAGTTTAGTTTAGATTAGTTTCAGTTCAATTTAGTTCAGTTCAGCTATGGTTTAGTTATCTTCAGTTGCATGTAGTTAGTTTGAGTTGCATGTAGTTGACCTCAGTTGACTTGAGTTGCATGATAGATAACAGGTTGATACTTTCAATTAAGTGGGGATGATCAATCATGCATGATGTTTGCATGGATTGATCGAGAGATATGTTTCAATTAACTCATATTGACTTGGACCCACCTTGGGAGCCCAAGTTGGCATCTTTTAGCTAACACCTTTTGCATGAGAAGATATTTACAAGGTCCAATTAAGTGGGCCCATTCTTAGATGCCAACTTTGAGGTGATGCTTGCAAGATATCTTCTTAACCAATGATCAGTTAAGTCTTCAGTTTAGGGCGCCTAAATTGAGGAAGGACTTGGTTTGAATTTGGATTTCATGGAGGAACTCTACTTGCCCAATCTAGGTGTAGATATTTGTGAGGAGATTTATCCTCTTGTAATTTTCAACTCTTTAGAGTTTACAATGTTCATAATTATCTATTTAATTGTAGCAAGTTGAAGAGAGTTCTATCAGAGTTTATTTGTAGGTTGTGAAGAAATATTGTTGAAGGAAAATGAAGCATACCAATCAAGGATTGATACATAATTATTGTAATCTTGTTCTAAGGTTAAATAATACAAGCACTATTGATTCTGGTGGTGGAGTTTTTTCCCGAAACGGTTTCTCCCCATATATGTTGTGTCACTTCTATCTTCTTGTCTCATTCTTCTACAATCTTTTGTCTCTACAATTGGTAAAATTGATCTAATCAGATTAATCATCCATAAAGAATTGTGACAAAGGACACTTAATTAATCTACAGTCTCATAGGTGTACAAGTTTTAAAGCTACAAATTTACCTTCAATTTTCAACATTTGGTATTAGAGCTAATAGTTGGTTAGAGTTTGGAACACATTTCTCTTAAAATTTTGAAGGTTTTTTGGCTGTAGTGGGAGATTTTACTATTGTGTTATTGCAGATTTGTAAAAGAAGTGTGTTACAATGAGTTCTAATTCTCATTTAGACATTGAAATATTTAATGGATCTAGTTATGAGATGTGAAAAATAAAAATGGAGGATCTCCTTGAAGAGAGAGATCAGTGGTTAGCTGTTTGTAATGATAAGAAGCCATCTACAATGATGTTAGATGAGGATTGGGCTAAGCTTGATAAGAAGGAAAGATCAACCATAAGATTATTTCTTGCTGATGTTCTCTTGAATGTTTTAGATGAAGCTATCACATATAAATTATGGAAGAGGATAGGTGATATTTATCAAACCAAAAGTCTTACTAATAAGTTGTATCTAAAAAGACATTTGTATTCTTTAAAGACGAAAGATGGTGATTATGTTGCACATCATTTAAATTTAGAGTCAGTTAGCATCTATAGATGTAAAGCTAGAAGATGAAGATAAATGCATTTTGTTACTTTGTTCTTTACTAGAATCTCGAGAAAATCTAATTGTTGCTATCAGTGGTAGTGGTGAAAATCCTAAGATGAACAATATAATTCCTACTCTCATATCAAAGGAGATGAGGAGGAAGTGTAAAACGGGAACCCAAGATGCCTTGTTTGTAAGAGGTAGGCCTAAGGAAAAGGAACCTAAGGGAGACAAGAAAGGAAATGGTAAGTCAAAAGGATGGTCTAAAACCCCTGGTAAGAGTAAGGTAAAGTGTTGGAATAGTGGGAAACCTAGACATGTAAAGAAGGATTGTAAGAACAAGAAAAATAGTTTTGATGCTTCTACAGAGAAATCTTCGGATGACAATAATGATGCATTAATCATTACATCTAATATTGTTAGTGATGACTCTTGGCTTATTGATTCAGGTTGCTCCTATCATATGACTCCTAACAAGGAGTGGTTCACTAAGTATACTGCATATGATGGAGGGAATTTCTTCTTTGGAGATAATAGCAGAACAAAGATTGTGGGAAAAGGAGAGGTAAAGTTGTGTTTCAGTGTTGGTAGGGTTAATACCCTTATTGATGTTTTACATATTCCAGGACTTGCTATAAATATACTTTTTGTCTCTAAGTTCAATGATTATGGAATGCATGTGACATTTTACAAAGGTGGTCGCAAATTGGTGAAAGGGAATATGGTGGTTGCTAAAAGATCTCGAAAAGGGACTTTTTTTAAGATTGATACCTCCACTTTGAATAAATTAGCCAATGTAATTGAAGTTGAAAATACATGTATGTTGTGGCACCTTAGATTGGGCCACATTGGTGAAAAAGGTCTTAGGACCATTCTTAATAAGAAATTGGTTGACGGTATTCCTGATTATAAAATTAGAAAAAATGATTTTTGTGAGCATTGTGTGTTTGGAAAGCAATCTAGATCTTCATTTCCTAATGGAACAAATAAATCTAAAATATTATTAGAGATTATTCACTCAGATGTTATGGGCCCTTTGGATATTGACTCTATTGGAAAATATAGATATTATGTCACATTTATTGATGATGTCTCAAGATACACTTGGATCTATTTTATGCATAACAAATCTGATGTGTTCAATAAGTTTTAAAGAATTTAAGGCTTTGGTTGAGAAACAATTAGATCATAAAATAAAAGTGTTGAGATCAGATAATGGTGGTGAATATTGTTCTAGGGATTTTGATGATTATTGTAAGCATGCAGGAATTGTAAGACAGAAAACTACTCCATATACACCTCAACAAAATGGAGTATCAGAAAGGATGAACCAAACCTTAATGGAAAGAGCTAGGAGTATGTTAAGTAGTGCTAAGCTAGATCAGTGCCTTTGGGCTGAGGCTATAAGTACTTATTATTATTTAATCAATAGATCTCCTAGTTCATCTATTGAAGATAAAACCCCTTATGAAATGTGGTTAGGTAGGAAACCTAGTGTTGCACATTTAAGGATATTTAGTTGTGAGGCTTTTGTTTATGTGCCTAAAGAGAAGTGGTCTAAGTTGGATCCAAAAGCACAGATTTGCATAATCATAGGTTATGGTGAAAATGTAAAAGGTTACAAGCTTTGGAATCCTCTAACCCAAAAAATTACATTATCAAGAGATGTGATTTTCAGGGAATATAGAGCTTATTTAGGAGAAGAACAACCAAAGGAGAAGGATACTTCTTGAACAATGCATTTTGAGACAAAAGCTGAGAAGCAAGAAGATGCACATGTTGAAGAACAATTGGATGGATTGGATGAGGAGAGTTCATAGAGTTCTTCTGAGATAGATGCTCATGATGAGCATATTGAGGAACAAGAAGAACCTTCTTTGAGAAGATCCACAAGACAAAAAAATCTCATTGAAAGGTATGGCCCACTTGATTTATGTTGTATATTTTCTTTGATGAGTACTAATGATGAACCTAGATCTTATAGGGAAGATTTGTCTTTAGATGAGAACAAGATTTGGTCACAAGCTATGCATGAGGAAATGGTTTCCTTGGATACTTGTGACATTTAGGATCTTAAGAGTTTTCCCAAAGGAAGAAAGGCCATTGGTTGTAAACGGATCTTTAAAAAGAAAATTGGAGTAGATGGTAATCTCGAAAGGTACAAGGCTAGATTAGTAGCCAAGGGCTACTCTCTGGGAGAGGGAGTTGACTTTAATGAAATCTTCTCTCATGTTGCTAGATTAACTTCTATTAGATTCTTTTTATCTATTGTTGCTACTTATGATTTTTAGATAGAGGAAATGGATGTGAAAACTACTTTCTTACATGGGAATCTTGATGAGGAGATTTATATGAAGCAACCTAATGGTTTTTTTTTTTAAAGGAAAAGAATTATTGGTTTGTAGGTTAAAGAGATCTTTATATGGATTGAAACAGTCAATGAGAATGTGGTACCAAAGGTTTGATGCTTTTGCATTGAAAATTGGTTATGTTAGGAGTGAGGAAGATCATTGTGTTTACATAAAATGTATTGATGATAAGCTTTTAATTATTATCTTGTATGTAGATGACATGTTTTTTATTGGTAACAACAAGGTAATGATCAAAGAATTGAAAGAAGAACTCTCTAGCACATTTGAGATGAAAGATCTAGGGGCTGCAAAATATATACTTGGTATGGAGATTAGAAGAGATAAAGGTAACCGAAAGCTTTGCTTAAGTCAAAACAACTATGTTGATACTATTTTGAAACGGTTTAACATGCACAATAGTAAACCAATTAGTATTTCTTTACCAGTTGGCACAAAGTTAAGTTTAGACATGTGTCCTAAATTTGATTTTGATCATGAGGAAATGTCTGAAATTCCATATGCTAGTGCAATTGGTAGTTTGATGTATGCAATGGTCTGTACAAGACCAGATATAGCCCAAGCAGTGGGAGTTCTAAGTAGGTTTATGTCTAACCCTGGTAAAGAACATTAGACTTATGTTAAGAGGGTGTTTAGATATTTACAAGGTACTTTTGATTACTATTTGGTTTATCATGGTGCTAATGATATTGATATTATGCACAAAAAAATGGACATACAAGGTTTTGTTGATTCGGATTGGGCAGGAGACCTAGATAGTCAGAGGTTGACAAGTGGCTATGTGTTTACTTTGTTTGGAGCTGCAGTTAGTTGGATGAGTAAGAGGTAGCCACTAACTCATTTGAATGCAAAATCCAACGAATTTTTTTGACAAAAGATGTATAATCAAATGTATTGTTAGGTACTTGTGATATTTAATGTGAAATTTTCAAATTTTTCAAAATTTGTACCTGATGTTCATCGAAATTTCGATGAACCTAATTTTCGTCGAAATTTTGATGAAGTTTTTTATTGAAATTTTGACGAAAATCAGGTTCATCAAAATTTTGACGAACGTCGAGCACAAATTTTGAAAAATTTGAAAATTGAAAATTAAAAAGTCAAATTGTGGCTCACAGATAAAAGTGAGCTTGACTATTTATTACGACAGTGTTTTTCTATACTTGCAAATTTTCTATACTTGGACAGTTTGTGGAGAACTAAGGATAATTTTCTTGGGAAAAATTAAAAAAAATCAAGAAGATATCGCCAGGTTGAGGGTAGTCATTTTATTTTTCCAGAATTCATTTGTGAAGTTAGATTTGTACTTCCAGGTTTGAAAATCATATTTTAAAGCAACATCTCATCAGATTACATTTTTAGACTTGTGCATTTTCAGAATTTCATTTCCAGATTTTGCTGTGAAGGTTCAATATTATGATTTTAGGAGCCTAACGCTTGGAAATCATAGTAAAATCAGAATTTAATAAGTTCTATAATTATCATTTTAAAGTTTTTTTGGGGTCATTAACTTCAAGCTATATTCTCTTTTGCAAGGGTGGTTGGATGCCAAATTATTTTGGTGTAAAATATCATAATTATTAAATTTTGTTACCTGTCTATGATTAAAAATTATTGGAGTGTGAGTTTGATCTTTTTTGAAGATCTAAATATTCAAGCTTGGTAAAGAAAAATCATGTCAGATAATATTAGTCCAAAACAAAATGAAGAGACACTTGCTAGATTGTGGGCTAGATTGAAAAGAAAAGGTGATAGGAAATGTTATTGTCCTTGCAATAATTGCAAGGGCTTAAAGATGAGAAAAATTTTAATCACAACAACTGAGAAACATTGTAGGCAGCATGGTCACATTGAAGGGGGCATGATTATCGTCCATTGGTAAGTTGTTCATTATATGCCTTTATATTGATTGAATTTGTAAATTTTTATATCATTTTAACATTTTATATATATATATAAAATCACTTGATCATGATCATGGTTTATTTGTGTCTATCATTATTATAAAGGCAGGGTACCCTAGGGCACATGATATGGATTATCATGGCCCAAAGAATGTGGTTTTGCAAGCAGAGGAACATGGAGCTGTGAATATCAAAGATGAAGTTAATGGTCTTATGGAAGAAGATGATCATGAGCCAGAAAACACAGTTGAAGATGATGGTACAAATACATTGATCCATGACACATTTAGTGGCATAGCTGATCATGATGATTGAGATGACTTTGATGATGTTCATGATTTACCTATACTTGAGAAGGCATACGATCCCCTTTATGAAGGATCCCAAACAACTCTTCTCTTTATTGTATTGTTGCTGGTGAACTTGAAGGTTATGAATGGTTTTTCCAACATAGCAATCTCATGAATGTTAAGGTATGTCATTTATGTCATATTTTTTCATCTATTTTAATTGTTGTTAGTTCATCACTAGTAAATAAAGGATGAAATATGTACCATTAATATTCTTTATATTAACAAATTATTTTTTTGTTGTAGATTGATTGGTGAATTTTTGTTACCACCATCAAATATTTTACCTCACTCATACCAAGATTTATCTGCCATTATGAAAGATATTGGAATGGAGTATCAAGCAATAGATGCATGTCCCAATGATCATATTTTATATCATAAACAACATGAATTTTCAAGAGAATGCCCAAAATGTCATATTAGTAGATATCGAACATATCAACTAACAAAAAAAGTGCCACACAAGGTTCTTTGTTATATTCCCATTATTCCACGTATGCAATGATTATTTAGGTGTGAAAGTTTAGCACAATTTATGGATTACCATGCATGAAATAGAAGTGGAGATGACATTCTTCAAATTCCTGCAAATGGTTCTACATTTAGGGACACGGAGGAAAAATGGCCACACTTTAAAGAAGAACCTTGTAATCTTAGGCTTTCATTGGCAGCGAACGGTGTCAATCCATTTGGAGAGTTGAGATCTATTTACTCGATGTGGCCTGTTTTTGTTATAAACAATAACATTCCTCCATGGATGCTAATAAAGAGGGAGCACATAAAATTGGCAATGATTGTTTCAGGTATTTCTTTCCATCAATTTTCTTTAACGTAGTAACATCTCATTTGTCTTATTTGTTGCATAATGACATATTTTTTTCATTTAATAGTCATGTACATTAGTTTATATATTGCAATAAAACGGTGATAATAATTATGTAATGTTTATGTTCATTCAACTAGGTAAGTACCAAGTTAAAGATATGGATGTATATATCAAGCCTCTTATCGATGAGTTACTAAAGTTATGGAATGGCATCACTATGTATGACATCTCTAGACCAATAGGACAAAGATAATTTCAATTCCATGCAATGCAATGCTTGTATGGACAATTCATGATGCCCTAGGGCTAACACATGTTTTTGGTATATTATAACATTTGACTGCACTTTAACGATATTTAATTTTATGAAGTAGATATCATGCATGTTTTTTAAATAATCTATTCATTATATATAATTATAAAAATTGACATATTTAATCCAATTATATATGATCTTGCAGGTCTTCAAACAAAGGGAAAATTTTCATGTCCAATTTGTGGTCCAAAGATGAAATCTCGTCATTCAACATGTTTAGGAAAGTAGGTGTTTGATGAGTATAGGCACTTCCTCCACATAAATCATAAGCATCGAACTACTGAAAACATCTTTTCAATGGGAAAGAAAGACTACATCAAAACCACTTAAGAATGACACTCAGCCTATGGAAGTTGGAATATAATAGAATTAATCGGCCAAGGCTATACATCGATCAAATTGTTTATCTATCATATATGATATATTTTGGAATTTATATTTTTATATTGTGTTTTGTTTACTCATGTTGTAATTGAAAATGATTGTTGTTAATTTGTTTAACCTATATGCTTCATGAAGGTCATCAAGGCATTAATGGTTGGCTTCCACAGGGACTAAAAGTTATCCCTAGACAATTTAGTAGGTTGCCCTACTATGAGCAGCTACAAATTGTGCATTTGTTTGATACAATGCATATCGAAAAGAATATAATAGAAACGTTATGGAAAATATTGGATGGAAGGCATGACAAAGAAAAAATTGTCAAAATTTGTAGTGACATTCAAGAAGCCAATCATGCAATGAAAAATGTCATTCAATTAAATAGCGATGGAGACCAAATAATATAAGTGCCCTTCCTTGGTTATTAATAGAGCAACAAAGCAATGCTATAAAAGAAGTCATACAAAAAATTTGATTTCCCACAGGATTTTTGTGAACATAAACAATATCATAACAAAGAAAGGTGAATTTGGGTCAGGGATGAAAACGCATGATTGGAATACCTTCATTAAGGTAATTATTCATGTATATTATATACACTTGTATAATTGCATGTACTTTTCAATGTATTATGTTTACTACTTTTGGAAAAATAATGAAAAGATCATTTTATAATTGCTGCAGTATGTTCTACCTCTATCTCTCCTAGACAACTTCGACAACAATGTCAAACAAGTTATATATGATCTTGGAAAATACATGAGGTAAGTAGCGACATTTGTTCAATTCGCTTTTATAGATCTTATAATTGCCATTTGTTTTACTTGTTATGTAATATATTGTATATTTTGTTAAATCTCGTTAATATATTTGCGCCTTGAATCACTTGTAGATGGTTGTCATCTAAAGAAATCCATAAAAAAGATATAAATTATTGGAGGAGAAAAAATCCTCGTCTATCGTGTGAAATGAAAAAGTGTCTACCTTCAACATTTTTCAATGCACAAGAACACTACCTTATACACCAAGTTGAGGAGATTGAATTGTGTGGACCTATACACACAAGGTCAATGTGGATGGTTGAAAGGAACTCTAAATTTTTGAAGGATTTGGTTAGAAAAAGAGCACATCTTGAGGGTTCTATGGTGGAGGTATATATGGTATACCATACCGTGGTGTACATTACTGAATATATTCCTAAGTTTGCAGCAAAGATCCATGTAGATCTCATTTGGGATCCCATCTCCATTAACAAATTTGAAGGGGAGTACCTGATGGGGAAATGTAGATTGAGGAAAGTGAGGTAATTATAAGATGGTCATGGAGATTAATTAGAATACATTTTACATTTGGTTTTTATGTATATTGTACTTATTTAATTATTAATCTTCAATATACATCAATTATAAATTAAGGTCGTATACTGTGGTAATTAACTAATTATACGTTGTTTGCGAATTTCAATTTTTTTGATACAATTGGTTGAGAGTGGGATGCACTACATTTGTACATCAAAAACAATCTTGATTGGATGACGGTATGGATTGAATGATGTCAACAATCTGGTCACACATTAACATGGGAAGGTGTGGCTTCATTGGTTAAAGAAGCTCATTGTAATGGAGATTCCAATGTTACAACAAGGGAAATTGATTTATCATATGGTTTAAGAGATAAAAAAGTACGCATAAATATATTAATCACCCATATTATTTAATTATTTTCAATTATATTGATGTATATATATGTTGAATTTTTTTCTTTGCATACATTCGGCCAAGAATAAATGTGTTTATCAACTGACAATATTGCAATAATTTTTACATGTTTGACATATTGCAGGTGAAACACCACAAGACTATGTGGTGCAATGGTCATAAATTTCGAATCAAAAATTTGGATGACACGAAGAAAACTTGTGATTCTGGGATAACTACAGTCTTTTAGGTGACTAGTGTTTCATCTAGAAGCGACATACATCCAAAAGTCTCTGAAAAATCAATACTATGGGATTTTAGATGATATACTTGAGTGTGACTTTAAGTCCTTCAAATTAGTTTTGTTCATCGTCCTATGGTATAGGCTATGATTGAATGAAAATGATCCCGAGAGAACTGTTATTGAACATGATAATGGATTTACCATGGTTAGTACAAGGTCAATCAAGTGAGTTGCGAATGAGCTCTATGTTCTTCCAAGCCAATGTGAGCAAGTATTTTACTCAGAGGTTCCAGGTAAACCAAGTTGGTCATTTGTTGTTAGGTTTGATCCAAGGGGAAGGTCAGTAAAGTATAATGTGGTGGAAGAAGAAGATACCGAAAAACTAGAAGATGATGTAGATGATTATCAGGATCAATAGTTAGTTGATGATGTGCCTGGCGAAGATGTCGAAGAAGAGGAACTAGATCATGATGATGTAGGAGTTAATGTTCATGAAGATGATATCCATGTGGATGATGACATTATCAAAACTTATATCAATGGCGATGATGATGATATGACCAATCCTTACAATGTCAAATCTGGATTGGATGATACAGACAAATAGTTGGATGAATAAGAAGATCAATGACATTGAAATGTATGAGTTATGTGATTATATTATCTATTTTATATTGATTTCTTGATAGAATTATATTTGACCTATGTGGATACATAATTTATTCATGATGTTTTTAATTTTTATGCCATTACGTAATTAATTCATGATGTACTTTTTAATGTTTTTAATTCATGATGTTACAACTATTGTAGCTCTCCTAGAAATTTCCATATGATCATAATGAATAGTGTTTTAGGAAATTTCATGAAAGATGACACATTGATCATAGTAGTGAAATAATTTCAAAGTCGTTTAGATTTTTTAGACCAATCGAACTTCGCAATGTCATTTTTAGGATCATCTCCAATTTGATTACTAGGACACATAAGGTAGGATTTGATTGGCTTATCTTGGAGGAACATTGTGGCTTTGTGTAATGTGAGAAAATTTTGGATGGGGTAGTTGCTATTGCTAAGGTGGATCACTCCTTTCTACAAAGGCCATACACTTGTGATTGGGTCAAGTGTTCTTTTCTTTATAAAATTCCTATTGCCTTTTTGATAGGTTATGATTTGATTAGATGGGTTATGAAGCACTTATTTCAAGTAATTTATGTCTATTTTAATTTGTAATTTATTAAATTCAAACACATCCAAAATTATGTCCCTTGCTTTAATTGATTATTACGTTATTTAATTATTAACTCAAATGACACCTACAATTTAACTATATCTAATTGAATTTATCTAAAGTGTTGAACATTTTTAGATCAAATTTAGTAACTAACTCAAACAACTTTTCCAATTTAACTATATGTATATATAACTTTAATTTATTTTTATTTTAACTAAAAGTGAAGTTACACCATACAAATTAAATGATATTTATGATTGTAAAATTTATGATTAAATATATCTCTTAGAATCCTTTTTGTCCCAATTTGAAAATAATTCTATATTATAGAATACAAGTTTTTAAATTTTAAGATGAAAATAGCAAGGAAAAATCAAACAAATATCTTTATGAAAGAAGTATATTGGCGTGAAATTAAATATGATTTGTATTCCAATTTTAAAACTACAAAGAATGGAAACAATTCTTTCAACACATTAACTATTATGTAGTAGTCAATTAAAATGAAAAACCTTACTCTATATTAGTTAGGATAAACAACTAAGAAAATGATGTAAATAGTCTAATAATTTGACCATTAGCATATAGCAATTTCTATAGATTTGTAGATCTCTTCCATTTCAAAAACGCAAAACAATATTACGTAGATAATCAAACATCTTTCATTTCTACAATGACTTATTTATCCTAGAGGAAATAAGTATATAGTATACAAAGAAAACCAACAAACCCACAACTACCCCTATTTTGAAGGAGTTTAGTTTTCTCCCCTTCCTCTCCCTAATCTTGTCTAATTATTTTAAAGAGACCAAGGGTCATAACACAAATTTATTCAACCCACTAAATAGATTGGTTAATGAAACTTGACAAAAGCAACAAAACAATTGCTACATTTCGCATTTCATGTGGAATGAAGAGTGGTGACAATAATCTACTTATAGTTTAATAAAACACTATTTTTAGAAGGCTTGACATTAGAAAGATAAGTGTTGCTTTTATATCTTTATCTCTATCTCTATCTCTATCTTTGTTTCTCTCTCTCTTCTCTCTTTTTTTCTCCGTATCCCTCTTTTTATCCCTTTATTTCTATCTTTGCCCCTCCTTTGTCTCATTTTGCTTCCTCTCTCTTGCTCTCTTTCTCTTTTTTCTCTCTCCACCTATCTATATCTTATCTCTATCTCCGTCTCGCTCCCTTTTCTCTTCCTTTCTCTTTATCTCTTTCTCTCTCCATATCTTTTTCTCCTTAAGTGTGCAATGGGTACATTGAAGAGATAGGTTGAAGAGGAAGAGAGATAAGAGAGGGAGATAGATAGGTAGAAAAGGGAGAGAAAGAAGAGGGGTGGAGAGGGAGAGCGATATGTAGAAAGGGAGAGAGAGAAGAACATAGGGGAGAGAGGGAGAGATAGCTCAATATATATAGAGGGAGAGGGAGAGACATAGAAATGGGGTGATATAGAGAGATAGAGGGGGGTGGTGAAAGAGATAGAGAGATCATGATAGAAGTAGAGAAAGATATGGATAGAAGGAGATAGAGAGAGGAGTGAGAGGGAGATAAAAAGAGAAATAGAGAGAGATATAGAATAGGAGAGATGGAGTGAATGAGAGAGAAAAAGGGGAGAGGGAGAGATAGCTCAATAGATAGAGGGGGCAGAGGGAGTGACATAGATAGTGGGAGATATAGAGAGCGATAGGGAGAGATATATCAATCACCCTCCCTATATCTCTTTATCTCTCTACCTCTACCTCTCCCTATATCTCTTTATCTCTCTACCTCTCTCTATCTCTTTGTCTCCCTTTCTATTTGTATGTTTCTCAGTATCTCCCTCTCCCTCTATATTTTCTTCCCTCTATTTATCTATCTCCTTAAGTGTGCAATGAGTACATTGAAGAGGTCTTAAAGGAGAATTATCATATCTTTAATCAAATGACATGCTACCTTGAGCATAAATCCCCAAGGAAACATGCCAGCCTTGGATTGTTGACATGAAACAACCAATTAAAATTTAGTTTATTTTTTCCCTCTCTTTTCCTTTGTATCTCTTATATTTCTCTCTCTCTCTCTCTCTCTCTCTCTCTCTCTCTCTCTCTCTCTCTCTCTCTCTCCTATCTATCTAAGTTCATCTCTTTCTCTCATTCGCTATCTTTTTAGTTTCTATATCTCTTTGTATTAGCTAATAGGCTACATATATTGTGAGATTTGAGATTGAAACAAATCTCATGCTTGGAAACCACTATTGTGTCATTGGAAAACAAGTTTCAACTTCCATTTAATGGTAAACCAATTGTAGTGTAATGGTAAAATCCTCTAAAATATCAAGTAAAAGCCTATATATACTATTATATAATAATAAATATAATTATATTATATATAATTTAATCTAATATTACTATTATATTAAACATATATTATATTAATTATATTTTGTATTATATAAAAATATACTTATTATTAATTATTAATTATAATAATTTTATATGTATTGAATAATTTTGTTAAAGAATATAATATATGATTATAATAAGTTGAATAATTATATTATTTATTATGTAAAATATAGCTAATATATACTTAACTATATTTTAGAATATTAAAACCTAGCTAAATGGTGCCATAATTTTTATTTTAATTAACATACTCTAAAACCTAACGAAACCTTTATTTTCAGGTTGTAGCTTGTCAAATTGGAGAAGTGAAAGGTCAATACTAGCATCGAGGAAGAGTTTGGAGGAGTGAAAACAAGGTCAATACCAGCTCCGAGGAAGAGTTTGGAGTTAAAACAAGGTCAATAGTAGCACCGACGAAGAGTTTGGAGGAGTGAAAACAAGGTCAATACTAGAGCTGAGGAAGAGTTTGGAGGAGTGAAAACAAGGTCAATACTAGCGCCAAGGATGGGGTTGAGGGCACTTAGGGAAAATCGACGACCAAGGGACAATGAGTACTATAAGTTTGGCACCCCCATTCTCTTTAACCTACAATTTTCATGCCTAGTTTCCAAAGATCTTCTCATACATGGGCACCCCCATTCTCGTAAAATGGCATAAGATAAGACAAAAAAAAATAGCTTAGTCTTTCACATTTTTATCGACCAACCTCAGGTCTTGGAAAAACTCCCATAATCTACCCACATCTTGGTTGAGTTCTAGGATTTCATCACACATAGCCTTCATCGCATGAGTCTGAAGCAATTGTAGACTTAGCCCTCTCTACAAGCTTTGAATTTGACCACTTTATCTTTATTTTTCCTCCAATATTTATGTTTCTCCCTCCCCTTTCAATCATCTTGCACAACTTTAACTTATAGTCTGAAGCAATTTTCTTGGTAGTCATAACCTCCTCCACACACAAACCTTAAAAATTATGAATAGAGGAATATAATCTTTGAAGAACTCAAAGTTGATTCTCTCCTACCTGATGCAATTAGTAATTTTATCCTTACAAACATTTATAGTGATTTCTAGAGGCACATAGACCAATTATTCATAATAGAAGAATTTGATAATACTTTTCCAATGATGGCATTATGAGAAAACCTTAGGTTAAATGAATAATTCATAGCTAAGTTCTTTAAATCATGTCCAACCGTATAAGAGAAGACCATTGCTATGTGTACTTGGATACCATGGAGAAAGGCTCTTTGGGCTCTTTCAACAATCAAGATATTGTTAAATTTTAACACCTAAAAGTGAGAATGAAGAATCTTTCCTAGGATGGTGGCCAATTATGCTTCTCAACACCTAGATTACAAAATATTTGTCAATATCATTGCCATCATAATTAAACCTATTGCTTGATATATAGTCATACAGGTAAAAAAATTGGCTTTCTTGATAGTAGATAAATTCTAGACAATTCAATCCTTGCATCAGAGATTATTGAATGGGACCAACAAACTACTCATGATGCCCTTACTATTAAGTTAAAACTTTAACAAGGCATATGATTGCATCAAATGTCCTTTCATTTATAAAAGGCTCAAATGGATTTATTTTTAACCTAAATTATTATCACACATTCATCTCTTTGTTAATGAGTGATTGCACAATAGTGTGTCCAACTTGTGGGATGAGGCAAAAAAATAATCCCAAAATTTCAAAATTTCAAAATACCAGTTGAATGAAGAACCTTCATTTGAAGGTGATGTCGTCATGACATTTGAATGAAGAACCTTCATTTAAAAATGATGCCATGTCAAGACTTTCAAATGAATGTATTTTTATTTTAAATATTTAATGTCCAAAATGCTTTATAAAAGGAACCTTTGCATGAAGGACCTTCAAATGAAGACCTTAATTCAAAGGTCCTTCATTAGAAGATCCTTCATATGAAGGTTCCTTTAATGCCATCCCATTATAGCTCTTAGAGTTGTTAGAGATATTTTTGTTTTGAAGTAGAGATTGGACCATCAAATAGTGTCACCATGACTCTACCAAGATATCCATCAAATTGACAAACCTTGACTTAACAACCACAAATTCACAAGAAAATTGCCCCTGTCAGCCCTAGGGCATCACTTCAATGCCAATTTTATTGCTTTAATAGACACCTAAATGAAATGAACCTATATCATACCATGTTACACACCAATCCACCAAGTTACAATTCCAAGATAGTGGGTGGATTGGTGGATGTCATTTCTATTTAGCCCTCAAACCCTTACACAAACAAAATAGGGCAGTCCCTGTATTTGATTTTTTTTCCCACAAAACAGTGATTTAGCACTTCAAAACAAATGAAAATGAAAGGGAACACATATATTTATCTACACCAATGACCTTAGAGCATTTCAAGCTTGTACGGATCCATACAACACAAAAGAACTTTAGAAAAATAGTAAAAACATAGAAAATTGCTTCAAGAACGTGGTATTTGATATGAAATTTTGGTATCAATTCCTCCAACAACCTTTTCTCATGCCTTGGAAGGCTTCTTAAATCATCTCATACCCCAACTACCTTCAACCAACATCCATAACTGACTTACAAACACTTAACAACCCATTATTTTGCAAAATTGCAATTTTGACAACTTTTAATGTCAACAATTGCAATGGGATGGGAATACAATATGATAGAAGTGGGATAAGAAATGCATCATTTAAAGCATCAAACCAATATGCAAAGATGAAAGAAAGTGATAACCCCTTAAACTAAAAAAAATATTTTAACTTTAAGTTTGTTGGGTAGCCAATTCTTTTAAGTTAAGTAACTGGTGGACCATAGTCACATTTAACACAAAGTTTGGGAGTTCAAATGTTAAGTAGAAGTCAAGTAAATCAAATGTAATACCTCGCCATGCAACCCTAGGGGAAGTTGCAATTTACTACACAAATGAACTAATAATTTTATTTTTTAAAAGGAACAATTAATATGCAAGTTAACTAACCATTGCCAACCAATCCCCTAAGGTTACGAGACTGAGTTACTTAAACCCAAACAAGAAACATGAATTATAACCACAACATTTAATTACTTAACAAATAAAGTTCACATACATTCCAAACATAATAATTTACATCAAAGAATATGAGATACCACTTGATTCCAAGAATATAATTTACAACATGATTACAACACTCATTCCTCGAATGAGATAAATCCAATAAGCATGATTACATATTACAAATTTCACCTCGATAACAAATGAGGGGTAACGAAATACAAGATCAACTGAAAGGATAAAGCGAGACATGATACTAGATCCCACGAGCTCTCCAACTGGAAATCTCATCCACATGAACAAGAAGACAACCCAACGGATTAAGGTGCACGTTCCACCCAACCGTGTGATACCCAAAGGCTCACCCCCCATGCTAGGAGATAGTAACCAGGAATTCCTACACAAGACTATCTACCACTAGACACAGGCTAAAACATAGCTGAACTGAAAGGATACAAGTAGAACATCACTTAACACAAAGGTTACAATGCTTCCAGAGTACAAGGATCATTTACGCAGTACAACAAACTGACTTCTGGTTGACATAGAGAGAGTGTTCACATGGCATTTGTTATGAGTTACCCTGGCTCAACTGTCTAAGGCAACCGAACCCACATCTTGGGCTATCCAGGCTCAACTCTACCAGCCGCCGGAACCTCATACCAACTGCGCTTCTCGTCTCATCTCAAACCTTAAAAGCGAATGAGTTATGAGAGAGGCATTAATTATCTTAATTATTTTGAGAGTTTTTTACTTTAATTCTTTTTAAGTTATCACTTACTTAAACCCTATGTGAGTTACCCTGGTGCCCCTTTGTGTGCCAGACCCCCACAAAGAGCCACTCTCCTATCGACAACATACACGGTACAAAGACCACAACCAATGGGTAACTAGATAAGACAACCTCTCCAAACCAAGGAGGCAACAAATAAAGAAAACTCACTCCAAACACTGGAGGCAACAAAGGTCAAAACCCTCTCCAACCACTAGAGGCAACAAGGTCAAAACCATCTCCAAACACTGGAGGAAACCAAAATACAAAATCCACTCCTTCCAAAGGAGGCACAGACCTCACAAACTCTCTCCTAATCCAAGGAAGCACTTACCACCCCGTTCAAGAAAACCGGGTGAACAACATGATACAACTCAACACATCTCCCAAGGCGATTCACAAATTGAACCACTACATGAAACATCCCAAACAAGAGAACTCCTCTGGAAGACTTACTAGACAATTAACCCATTTCCCCGACATCGAGAAGGAACAAAACCTCATTTAAAAAGCATTTCTGACAACTCAATAAACTAATGTTCGGGTTTCCTAAACCCAAGCCAAGCATTGGTATAGTACAAGAATTCAATTTAAATAATTAGCATTATTCGCTCGTACTCAAAATAAAACAAATCACTTGGCACCATTGAGGAATTTAAATTTAATATTTTAATTCTATTTGCTCAATCATAAATAAGGATTAAAATCATCTTTATAAATAAAGTCATTTGTTTCCAATGTCCACTTTAAATAAATCAACTTTTACTTCTATTACATAACAATAATCATCTTGAAATAACCTATATTTAAATATAATAATATTATAAATATACATATAGATATATATACTTGATGTATACACACACATGTATATATGTTGAATATTTAATTATTAATTAAACATATTAATATTTTAAATCAATTGATTAAAGAATTTCCATATGATAAATTATTTTCACAAAAAATACATTATATATATATAAAAATATTATTTAAAAAAAAACATATTATAATATATATATATATACATATATACATATAATATATATATTATATTATATATATATAATATAATATAAGATTAAAATAAAATTTAAAATTAAAATTTAAAACAACTAACAGCTATGGCTGCTGCATAGCCCCCAAACAGGGGATGCAACCCCTGTGGGGACTACGTAACAGCCTCTGCCCTTTGGGGGAGTCGCTGCCTGTGGAGGCAGCGCTAGCTGCCTCCACAGCCAGCGCCTCCCTCATGGGGGCCGGCTGTGGGGGACAATCCCCACCCCCTCCCAAACTAAAAATAATAATTTAATATAATTTTATTTTTAAAACAAAAATAACCCTCCTCTGCTCTCTGACGGATTTCACAGCCCAGAAAGAAAATATTTTAAATAAAACTCTTTCAGCATACTGATATCAACACAAATAGATATATATATATATATATATATATATATATATATATATATAAACAAATTCCATTATTTTGCAGCCAAATCATGCAACTTCCTTCAGAAATTTTACAATAAAATTAAATTTGTCAACACAACAATAGGGTTTTAAATTTCAGTTTGAAGAGCAAATTTTTCTTGCTTTTCTTTCAAATTTCCATTGTTAAAATAGAAAATTTCAATTGCAAGTTTTGATTTCTCAACAACAATTTATTTTATTCTTAAGATTTAATCAAGATTTCAAACAAGAATTTGCAAACAAGATTTAAACTGAAAATACCAATTTCTCACACAAATGAATAAAGAAAACCTGTGATTGAAGCTTGAATGAAAGGTTTGGGAAGAAAGATGAAGTGCAAACTCCAACTCCTCCAAAGCTTTTTCCAGATTCCAAATTGCATCCACAAAACTTGAACTCCTCTCCCAATTTTCCCACAGCCAAATTCCAATAATGCAAAAACCTCCCCAATTTCTTCCCCAAATTTGGTCAATATCCCCAAAATATCCCATCCACCAAAATTTATTGCAATTTTGGGGATATTTTCCATTTTTTAAATTTAAAACAATTCTACTTTCAAATTGAAATGTTATGCATTTTTCAAAATTCATTAAGACAAAAGAATACAAATTGCCAAGAATTTACTTTATCAAAAAAATTCAAAAGTAAAATTAAAACACATTTTCATTTATTTATTTATTTTAATTTAACTCTAATTATTAAAACATGATTTTTACTTTTATTTTAATTAAATCTTTATATACAATAATGCCAAAACAACTATCTCATTTAATATATCACCATTAATCTAATTACTCAATAAACTCAATCTAATTTTATTAATTAAATCCAATCAATCAATAAAATAAATAACGTTTCAACATTGCAACTAAATACATTTAACATCAATTTAACTACGCAAGCCATTTAATAACCTCTATAATATGAAATTAAATAAATACTCAAGGTGAAATTGACCAATTTAAAATGACTAACCCGACAACAACTCGACGACACACTATGACTAGGGTGATGACTTGGCATGGAAAACCTAGCTACTATCTCCCAATCAATTTCTGTTGGTCAATGGACACGCTCAAACCTATGAACCAGGTGGAGTCAATGTCATGTACCTGTCAACCTGTGAACAAAGAGTACATCGAACATGCATATATATATAATATGATCAAACACACCGTGAAGAGAAATCTCAGAATTGTAGGGAACTCGTAAGCGAGTGATACAATCATGTCCCCTTCACCAATACACAATAATTAATTGATGATTATAACATCAATGATATGATCAACAACATAAAAAATCATTAAATCAAATATTTGTTAAGCTAATCCAAAACATGCCATAAGGATAACATCGGAGTAAAATAACATCACACAAAATATAACATTCACATCACTTAACAAATAGCTGTCAAAAGTAACCAAGTTCCAAAGTCACAACATAAACAAAACCAAGCATTACAAAGAAAACACTGCCGATCCAAACATCCAAAATGGAGGGGTGTTACATCAAATAACTTGGATTAAGACTGTGAGACTGTGAGATGGATAATGATTATCATTCATTACCTTTTCCCCTCAATTGTCATGCAAGAATCCTTGGAACATTGCCATACATTGTTCATGTAGGAAAATTCATCACTGAGTCTAGGTTTTTTAGGCTTCCATAGCCTCAGCTACTGTGAACTACATCTCCCAAACTCCATGTTTGTGTTAGGTTGTAAAATAATGACATTTTAAAGTCATTAATTGCAAGGGACAGTCTCCTTCATACGTTGATTTGATTTGTGATGGACACATTTGAACGGTAGTAACAATAACTTGCAATTTATCAAGACTTGATTACCTTATAACCTATCAAATTCTAGTGATGAAATGATAGATTAATCATAATGTCACCTTGGGATCACATCACCATGAAAGGACTTCATCCAACATCCTTATGAGTGTAGGTACCACCGAATAGGTATTTGTCAAATCTGTCTTCCTTGAGTGAGGGAAATTCAGGAAGAGAAGAGGAAAGTGAGACATGTACTAGGTCTAAAAGAGGGAGATCAACTAGAGGTCAAAAGATTAGAAGAAAATTTTGTAAACGCATGGAATTTTTTCTTGCTGAAGGGGGGTCAAGTTCTTATGATGATGAGAGCATAGGCGACATCGAGGTGCCCTTGAGGTACAAACATCTATGGAAACAATGGGTACCCAAGGAACTTCCTCCAATAAACACTGATTTTTGTGTCAATGAGAGGATATATCGCATAACACCATCGTCATTACATGGTTTGGGCCTATTTTGCATGGAAGACATAAAGGTCTGTTATGACAAAGTTACTGAATTGATGGAGTATGCTGGACCTTGTTACAGTTACAAAGATTGGATGCAGTTGGTTTGATATACACGAAGTATGTGTAGGTATGCATTGTTAGCAAATTATATACAACTAAAAGATAAGGATCAAAATAAAGGAGTGGCTATGTACATTGAAGGAAGGCCAAAAGCATCAGGGAATATTGCAAGGTTTATAAATAGTACACGACCTCGGTCAACAAATAAGCAACCCAATTGCATATTCAAGGTGCGCGAGGCAAATTGTGTATTCATATGTGTGATAAAATCAATAACTGCAGTGGAAGAGTTGCTAATTGATTACAATTTGAATTGCATAGATACAAACATAGTTAGTATGGGGGTGGTACGTACTATATACCATTTTACTCAACCTCCAATTAAGGACTCCAATATACCATTTTATTATTATGTTTTTTTTGTAAGTCTATTGGTTTCATTTCGGTAATTTTTTTTTTTATATTTAATTTTTGTCATAGTGGGACATTGATCATACGGGGAAGGCTCTGGCCCAGAGCATAGATCACAATGCATCTTCAGGCACTTCTACCCAACAGGTTTACCTCATTGTAATTGTACAAATTAGATACGAGCAAAATGTTTTATTATTATTTTTTTTTCATAAGTTTATTGGGTTAATTTCAATAATGTTTTTAATATTCTTGTTGCAGTTGGCTGATCAGGGAAAGGCACTAGCAATAGAGGAGAGAATCCATAGGGAGGTGCAGTCACTATTATGTGATGATGACATAAGTTTATTAGGTTAATTTCAATAATGTTTTTAATATTCTTGTTGCAGTCGGCTGATCAGGGAAAGGCACTAGCAGTAGAGGAGAGCATCCATAGGGAGGTGCAGTCACTATTATGTGATGATGACATCACATATTCCACAAACCCTCTAGATATGATAAGGAAGACCCAAAAAAAATGTAATAAAGAAATCCTTCAGTTGTTATTCATAGTGCCTCAAACAAATGAGATAAGAGAGATGGTTAAAATATTGACTGAGAGAGCATAGAACTTGCAATTAAGCTGTCATGAGGTCTTTAATTATAACATAAGTTCATTCATGGTTTTATATTTTGTACTCTTTTATGTCATGAACTAAAATATGTGTTGTTTTTACAGGATTTTTTGTATCCTCATGATGTTGTTGGCCATGATCAGGGTACTGCAGGTGTTTCCTAGGGAGTAGGGGTTGGTACAAGTGTTGATCTTGATCTTCCTACACATACATCACATCATCTGACCCCATCATCCGCGCCTATATTGTCGACTGAAATTTTAGAAACACATAGCATGCACACATTGGGTAGTGCACCCTCTGGTAACGAACACATGCCAAAACATGCGTTAGGACATGTACCTGGGGATGCAGAGGCCACTAGTATTGGTGATGTTTTAGTAGCATATCCTAGATCTTCATGTATTACTAGTACAGGAACATTTTCGGTCACATTTGTGGTGACCGAGGATTTTGTTCCCATAAAGATAGAGAAGGTCCCATGTACTTTAAAATGTTTTAATTATTATTATATATAATCCAATTGAAATTTACTTATTGATCACTCTTTTTAGACTAATGATCCCATGATCATTTTGCAAGAAATGATGTTTTTTATAAACATCCAAGTGATATTACATTGGAGCTCTTCAGTCCCACCATACGTACACAATGGAATGCCAAAAATCAAGATTTAAAAGATGAGCTCATTAACCGTTTAGTTGTGATGTTTAGTGATAAGACATTCAACTGAACCAAGGTCCTTAAGAAAGCTGGTACTTATCCAAAGTATGTGAGGGACCAATATAGGTCACATTTAGAGAAGAAAAAAAAGTACAAGCATCCCCCCATGATTCTGAAGAGGGAGTGGAAGGACCTGGTGTTGGATGGAAAGGAGAAGGCTAAAAAGAAAAAAGTAAAGACACCACTAGGCCAAGGAAGGTATGCAATACTATCAACAATGTAATTATATACTGATTACTCTTTCCTTTTACATAATCTAATGTATTTCAAACTTTTCATAGGCTGCCCGACACATTGAATGCAACAAAGGCAAGACTAGAAAAACATGGGCAGCATTAACTTGGCTCTGTTGGTTATATGCAATTAGCCACACAAATTGTAAGTATCAATAAATGAAATATTGCACCCAAATAATAAATTGCAAACAAATTTAGTTTAATCACACCATAAAGAAAAATTCATGATCTTATGCAAAAATGCAGGGCTCTGAATTCAATAGAGTGCCCACAAAAGAGGACCTGAAGATTTCCTTCCAGCAAGGCTATGGAGCTATGGTTGAATGCCTAAGACTCTTGACTAGTCAAACACAATATTCCACTGCATCCGACACAGGTAAATAAGCTCAATGAAGTTTATTTAAAATTGAATACTTATGCAATCTATTCAATATTAATTTCCACCATAAAGTAATTATGTGCCTATTTGTTTTAAATAGGCAAGCAATGATAATACTGCACATGACATTGGAATGCAGCTTGGTGAGGGTGGAGAACAACCTACAGATGAAGGTCATGGTGTGCATCTCGGTACTAGATGTATTAATGTGCTATACAAAATGCAATATGGATTAATACAATTAAACATCTTTGATTGCAATTGGTGTATTAATTATTATAACCTTTCATGTTTCAACTTTAGAGCATGTAGAGCGTGATCAACATGTTGAGCATGATCATACTAGAAAACATCAGGAACATGATGTGGCCCCATCAGGTAAATATGACCACTCTAATGTTCTTTTAAACATATTTAATTGCAATTGGTGTATTAATTAATGTAACCTTTCATGTTTCAACTCCAAATCAGGATTTAGAGGGTGTTCAGCATGTTGAGTATAAGGCTATAAGAGAAGATCAGGAACATGATGTAGCCCCATCAGGTAAAGAGCACCACTCTAATGTTCTTTTAATTAATGAAATACTTGTAACAATAATAATAAAACATATCAATTGAACATTTCTTTGTTATTTCAGCAGACCTCCCCTTGCAGCGGCCTCGACGTTGTGAGTACATGACTAGGCGTACATTAAGATCATGAGCAGAGGGCATAACAATTGAAGGGGGGACAGATGATTTAGAAAATGATACTCCACTTTAGCTTTTTTTAGCTTCAAAAAAGAAACAAAAAAAAAGTGATTGTAATCATATTATGACAACCATATTTTTTATAATATGTAAAAAATGAAAGAATGAATTTTATATGTTAATGAATGAATGTGAATATGTTAATGAATGAATGTTAAATGTTAATGAATGAATTTTATATGTTATTAATGGATGAATGAATGATTAATGGTATATGATCAGGTATGGGGAATTGAGAGTGATGTGAGGGGGGGAGGAGGGGCCAAAGGAGCTTCCACCGTCACATGGTTGGCCTTGTTAAGTAGAGAATATTAAACTATTCTCGAAACAAAGAGAAGCTCAATAAGGTAATGCACTTTTCAATATAAGAAATGCATTGTTTGAAGCATCAAACAAATATGCAAAGATGAAAGAAAGTGCTAACTTTTCACTATGGTGGCAGAAAAATGATTCTTTATACCCTGATGCCTTAATTTTCCAAGCCAATTTCTCCTACTTTGCATAACTCTACCATGTTTGTGGATGTGCTATGTCTCCTACACAAAAAACATGTACCAGTTTACGACCTTCAATCCAACTACATCTAAGTATCTTTTTAATTCCTCTATCTTTCATCAATCTCTTTACTATTTGAACCTCGTACATATGGTTTAGATGAAGAACCCATTATTGTGAAATGTGCCTCCAGTTGAGTAAAGTGAATCCATGCTCTGCATCATAATTTGAGTTTGTTTCCATTCCAATGTTTTGAGTTTAGTTTGTTTGTATGGCTTTGTATGAATACCACATTGTGTTGTGTGTGGATTTGGTTTCAAAGCTCTGTTTCTTTTGTTTTTAGTGGTGACATAACTCTAAAATTTGACTTTTGTGTATAACAAGTTAGTGGAAAAATTGACAGCTCTAAAGGGTTTAGAGGCTCTATTGAGATAGATACACGAATATTTGGATCTTGTTGTTGATGGGAGGCTTCCACTTAACCATGAAATTTTGTACCATCTACAGGTATGCAAAAATTTCTCTACTTACATTCATTCAACTTACTGTCTTCCTTACCAAAATCTACCCTTGTTAAGCCACAACCATAACTAGCACACTGTCATAATGCTTCAATCTCAGTCATTAATCTTTGTCTTGACAAAAAGGATAATAGTCAATAATACATTACTAAGGGTAAACAGATTTCATAAAGACCTATGGAGGATAAACCACAGTCTACCAATCCATTAGAGACTCACAGTGCATAAAACCATTGAAAATAAATCACAATCATAACCTTTGCTAAGGGCACAAGATAGTCTTTTGGATTGTTTACAAATTCATATCTATGATCATAAGCATCATAAGCCTCTGTAATCTTTATGATTTCCCTAAGTTGAATGACCATTGACTTTGCATTTACTTGACTATTCCTTTGTCTTAGCATTGTCACCCGTATTCATCAAATCACTATGCATTGTTCATCTTTCATCTCATAGTCCATTTTATTGATATTTTCATACATTATTTTAACTGTTAAGACCATCCTTTATTGATTATTGATTGTCTTTTAAATAATTTTCTACCTCTCATGATTTGGAATCTTCTTGAAGACTCTAAACTCTTTCCATCATTGCTCACTTGGTGAGGGGGACTGTTGTTGTACTTGTTTGAAATGCTTGTGGACTGTCATCCTTCGAATCTACCCTTTACATGATTATCTTTTACTACCTTTAGTTGATAGTACTTCTAGGTGACTACCCTTTATATGTATGGTGATTGTCTTCTTTGAGCAATCGATTTGAGTGTCATTTGAATATTGACATTTTCTCTTTCATGCCTACTAGGTCTGTACTTTGCTCCTCTTTTGTGCCCATTGACCTCATACATTTAATATGACAACCCTTTAGTGCTCTTGAGGTTTTTCATCATGATTCATAGTCAAAACGTTTATAACACAGTCATAAAGAGACCTATTGGGCATAAAAAAAAGTCTTAACTTATAGTCATTAATCACTGTCCAAAGTCAGTATAACTGTCCTTTCAACTTCACAAGGTCATTGCCATTTAAATTTTCAAAAATGACTATCTCTTGAAGATATTTACGACTATCCTAGGTTTTATTCATGGTGTTTGATATTTTTTGCACCCTCATTACTATCATTTCCCTTGTGAAAATCATATTTTGTTAGTTGGTTGTCATTATTTTTCCTTGAGATTTGACCCCTCTGTGATTTCTCGTCAAAACTCTATATCTTTAGTATTTTACCATAGCATTGCCCCTCTGTTACATCATACATTGTGTATTGCTTCTTGCTCATGAATATCAATGCACATGACTCTCCTCTTTAAATCATGCCATTGTCATAGGTTATTAGTCATAACAAACTATCCTTTCAACTTCACAAGGTCACTTAGTATTTCTCTTTTATCCTTGGAATATCATCATGACTATCTTGGTGATCGTTGTCTATCATTGAAGATTTTGACTGATCACTTTCCATGTCTTGAAATTTAGCATGTAAAACCTAAGACTCATGTCCTCATATGCTTCATGCCTCTAGGTTTGTCCACAAAAATTTCATGGCACAAGTCTTTCCACAAAAAACTTCATGCTCTATGATCTTTTTTCTTGCATTTGTTATATCAACGCTATTTATTTTGAATGTCATTGCATAAGACTGCCTTTAAGTGTCACCTTCTTACAAACCCTAGGGTTTAATGCATGAGGCCATATTTGTTAATGCTCTTTGCACACAATTCATTGTGCGAGCTAACTCTATCCATTGAATAATATCTTTACCCTTTTCAATGTAAGGTGACTACCATAAACCATTGCCCCGTTCCTTCTTCACAGTCACTGTCTTAATCACATTGGATGTGACTTGAATCCTCTGCCCTCTTGAGACTTGTAGATTTCCTATTCAATCTTTGTCATGTCAAACATATCACTAGTCATTTGATCATATTTATACCCTACACTTGCATACCTTTTCTTTCACAGTCCATTTTATTGTCATGCCTCTTTATGCTTGGACTATACTATCTTCTTCTCATCAACTAATGACCTCTTATGGTAGTCACAAAGACCTATGAGTAGTTGAACTGGTAGTCTACTAAGACAATTGATTTCCTTGTCTTCCCTCTTCTATTTTCTTGATTCTCTTTACTAAAACCACTCATTCATAATTATCACTTGTAGAGTGCAAGACAAATTGATATGGCAATAGTTGATAATGTCTAGGTGGTTTAGGGGACAAACCAATCTTTGGAAAAGACAAATTTACATATCATGTACCAAAATACACAAAACATAGTTATTCTAACATAAAATTGAAAGAGAATAGAATGTTTTTAGCAATTACCTACTACTTCTATTCAAATATAAATGTTTAGGGTATAATTGGATGTTACATTAATAAGGCTATGAATGAGAATTCCCATGACCAAGAAGTAGTAACACATCAAATTGGTTTGCCTAAATTATTTAGTATCTATCCTTCAACGAGAAAAATCTGATGGATACATGTACAATATGATTATAAACAAAGAAACTAGATGAAACTATTCATGTCTCATACTATGTGAGCTTCCAACAACTTTTTATTTTTATTTTTTTGAACTTCCAACTACTTACAACAATAGATGCCCACTTAATCTAAGAATGCATTGGAACAAATTTATGACCTCAAGTTGCATTAAAGTGAATTGAAAGGCATTGACTAATGTGTTTGCTTGGATGTGCAGATCATTATATCCTATTGTTATCCACTGGAATGATGAAGCAATTCGTAAGTAACAAACTGATTCACAATGAGTACTGCTCTGGTACCTTATATTCACAACATTTAATATCTCTATTGTATTAGGGAAAATTATAATTACAATATAGAATAAAATATTATCTGTATGTGAAATGATGGATAGGTTCAGGAGAAATCTACTAATTGTGGCTTATGCTATTATTATAGCTTTGATCTTCAATTAACAAAGAAGGAGAAATATTATAACAGAGTCCCAACAGGACCATAATTGTCTTCAATCCAGGTGTCTACAAGTAAGTTGATTTCCTTTCTTGGATCAATAAGGCCTAAACGATTCAGATCTATAATACATATTTAGTTAACAAAGAAGGAGAATAGATTCTTGTAATTCTGTGACATGTTTAAAGTACTCTTAAATCTGTAATGTAAGTTTTCTATCAACTCATTATATGCTGCAAGAAAATGTGTAGCATGACCCACATATCAAATTGTTCAAACAGAGAAAAGGTTTCAGGTGCAGAATCAAAAGGCAGCATCACATTCCAAGGGCAAGGTTACCTCAACAACTTAATCCAATTTTATAACCTCGTCCTCTTCTGTTTTCTCTTTGGTTTAGTCTGTCTTAGCAGTTTGGTGCAACATGTGCTATGCTGTTTTACAATTTAGTATCTTGCTTTCAACCTGCTTGCTCCTCTATGGATTGTTTCAGAAAGCATTTTAGTTTTGTTTTCAAATGTTTACTTATTTTGTCTCTGGGCTGGGGACCTTAATAGATCCTCAAAAATTAATCTAAAAATCCAGCGATCTGAAATTAATGAAAAAAACATATTCCAGAATTCATGGGGATAAATTCTCAATTCCCTTCACTCTATCTTTATGCAATTAGATTGCCCTTAAATATGAAAAACAACTGTATTTTCTCTTGATTTCTAAATTTTTCTAAATTTTTTGGGTTCCTCATTAATAGAAGAAATCTTTATCTTTTGGTCTGCCAATTTATTGCCGAGAAAGATTCTTGCTACTATGTCTTCTAGGATGTGAATTGGTGGGATTAGAGCAGCTCATTTTGACAGTATATAATTTTTTCAGCTTGAAATTAACCTCACTCTTTGTTACATGATGGTTTTGAATTTTGAGTATTGGTTAAGCATTCACATGTATGCAAAAGCATGGGTTAAATATGAGCCAAATATGGAAACTTAAGTAGGATTAAAGTGAGCATGTTTACATTGCATAATGATTGTATGGTGTAAGAAACCAACATTACATATTTAGGTGTATCTTATTTGCAGCCTTGAATTTTTCCAAAGTAGCATGGAATTTGTGGTGAACAACTTGTAAATTAAGTAACTCCAAAGTGGGTATTTTGATTTGTGAAACATCCAAGCAGTTTCAAGATCAGACTGGTATCAAAGCAGGTGCCTGTCAAAATTTCAAGATTAGATTTGAACCAAATGTTACATCACTTAGTGATGAAGAATCACGAGTTGAATTTTGGATTGTTAAGCCATGGATATTTCCTCATGGAATCACTAAGTTGCAAGTAAAATAAGAGAAATTGAACAAGCTCCAAGAATATGGTGGAACAAAGAAGAGTAACAAAGAGTCTTACCAAGGAGATTAGCCTCTCCCAAACCCATTGAGGTGTGCAAAGTAACCACCCAACACATGCTCTTATTTCCATTCAAGAAATGAATAGATTCTTTGGCTCAAATACACTAAAGTAATTGGCTCTAAGTTGATGCTCCAAATGGATTATAATGGCAAGGATTTTGCAAAGAATATTCAAGGCATGGAAATTCCCATAGATGTTGAGAAAAGGTCCCGATATGCAGGTTTGGGATATTTTGGTGGCAAGCAAGAAGTTGAAATTCCAAGGCCGCCAAAGAAAGGCTACTTTGCAAAGATAAGGAGCCCAAGTCATTAGCCAAAGAAAAACAACTCATACAAGGTATTAACAACACAAATTATTGAAATCTAATGAGCTCTGAAACCTGCAATGGGAAATAGATTTCTAAGTAGAAGTGGAACATAGCACTGCATTGAGGCAATGCAACTTGTGCCCCTAACTTTCTTTGCCACAATTCTCTTGCTTGGGGGCTTGGCTATGGCAGCCAAGGCCACAAGCACTACTCATGTTGTCAGCCAGGAATATAAGTTTCCAGGTTAGAGATCATATGTATATGTATATGTATATTTCCATCTCAAGTATGTGGATGCTTACAACAATAGATGCCCACTTAATCTAAGAAATTCTAGTTGAATACCATTATCTAATTGTTTGTTGATGGATGATATGTTGTGGATTGCTCTAGTTGTGTATCTGAATTCTCACACAAGGATTAGCAAAATGTGTGTACTAAAAAATAATGAATGTTGATAGTTGGAAATGAATCCAAACGTAAATGAGGAAGAGGGCATGGTATCTTGTGTAGTGATGTTTTTCTTGCAAGTAACCATAATGACATTTTTTGAAAACCTGACAACTATAATAAGTATATTCATTTTGGTATTTTTTTCATAGGGAATCTACTCATAAAATAAATACTAATAGATTCTCAAGGAATTTGCAATACTAGTAGAGGTTTGAATCCTCAACTTCCTATTTGTGGGATTTGTGATATGACAGGGAACAAAGGACTTGATATGGTGCTCAATGTCTACATGCATATGAGGCAAATAGAAATGTTGATGTATCTCCATTGTTTGTATCTTGGTAATCCATAAATGTGCAATTGTTTTAGCATAGTACACCATTGTGATGAGTCTTTGTTGAGGTGTGTTCTCTAGAACACAAATATGTCTAAGCTTGATAAGAATATTGCCAACCAAATGGAACTCACTCACCTATTTACTTTGGGAAAACATGGTGTAGGTCTATTTAAAGTCTCAATCTAGCATGCAAAGGTCCTAATTAGAGAAGTTTTTATTGTGCAAGTCTAGCACTATGACAAGTGTGTGATTTGATAATTGGCGAAAGAAATCCACTACCTTATTGTATTTCATCTTTGTGCTTGATCTATAGATGCAATACTTCAAGTATGTCATCCACTCCATGTGTCATTCATTCTCTTGTTGGAAATTCATTCCTTGATACAACTAATTGATAGATTAAAATATTGAGCACCTTAAGATTATGTGATTAAATACAATTATGTTATATAATTCAATTAAGCAACATTGGCAAAGGAAAGAATGCCTACATTTGAATGAATATATATATATTTTTTTAAAAATTGCATTGTTTCGTTGAAATTTTGATGAAAGTAACCGATGAACCACCTAAAAGGTCTGACGAAGTTGCTCTAGTTGTGATGAAATTTTCATCTTAATGACTTTCCCATATCGTCGAAATTGTGACAAACTTCTGGTGTTGTTTCGACGCTTTGGAAGAGGCATGCCAATTGTGTATTGGTTATTTTTCGTTGGTAGATAGACAAAGTTTTTGTTGATATTCCGATGAACACTAGATCCATTTTTCATGGCGACGACCAATGAATCTGGGTCATTGTTTCGACATTTAAAAGTTGGTTTAGAAAGCGATGAAAAACTAGTGACGAAAATTATTTGGGTGTTTCGTCAGTATTCTGACAAAAGTTTGTCGATAATCCAATAAACTTTTGTCGGAAATTGGAGTCAAATATAGTAGTGAGCCTACGGTTTCTTTTTCCACCACATAAGCAGAGTACATGGCAGCCACACATGCCTCTAAATAGGAAGTTTGGTTACAAATACTTGGGAAAGGTATTGGTTTTAATTGCAAGCAAATTAAACTTGAATGTGATAGTCATAGTGCTATTTGTTTAGCCAAAAATCCTAGGTATCATGCTCGTACTGAGCATGTTGATGTCCAATACCACTTTGTGTGAGAAATGATTGAGAGTGGGAAGGTATTGATTGAGAAAGTCTACACTTTGATCAATGTTGCAGATTATCTTACAAAACCAGTTCCTACAAATAAGTTCTCTTGGTGCAGGAAGGCTATTGGCCTTGAATCCTGTACTTGATTTATAATTAATGATTCCTTGTTTAGAATAATTGCAATGTATAATGTCAAGTGGGAGAATATTGGGAATAGGATGCCATTTAATTGCAATCCTAAACATATTTCATGTATCTCCTAAGTCCTTGGAAAGTGTTCCCCAACACTAGGATTAGAAAGATATTAAATTCAAATGAAATGAACATGTAAATTGAAATTTGTAATTATTCCTAAATGATAGGAACATGTGGGGATGCCGAATAAGAGATCCTAAAAAATAGGAGCACATGGGACACCCACATAGAAGGTGGAACCTACCTTGTTTCAGTTAACTATTTGGTGGATTGATAACTCTTATGTAATGCATGTCTAGTTCCTACAAAATAGGGATTGATAATTACAATGTGTGGAGTGGCACTATTAGTTCAGTATTAGTTAAGTTCATTTCAATGGTTAAGTTATCTTTAGTTGCATGTAGTTAGTTTGAGTTGCATGTAGTTGACTTCAGTTGAATTGAGTTGCATGACTAATGACTTCAGTTGCATGATAGATAATAGGTTGATACTTTTAGTTAAGTGGGGATGATCAATCATGAATGATGTTTGCATGAATTGATGGAGAGATATGTTTCAATTAACTCAGATTGACTTGGACCCACCTTGGGCGCCCAAGTTGGCATCTTTCAGTTAACACCTTTTGCATGCGAAGATATTTACAAGGTTCAGTTAAGTGGGCCCATTCTTAGATGCCAAATTTGAGGTGATGCTTGCAAGATATCTTCATAACCAATGATCAGTTAAGTCTTCAGTTTGGGGCGCCTAAATTGTGGAAGGACTTGGTTTGACTTTGGATTTCATGAAGGAACTCTACTTGCCCAATCAAGGTGTAGATATTTGTGAGGAGCTTCATCCTCTTGTAATTTTCAACTCTTTGGAGTTTACAATGTTTATAATTATCTATTTAATTGCAACAAGTTGAAGAAAGTTCTATCAGAGTTTATTTGTAGGTTGTGAAGAAAGATTGTTGAAGGCAAAGGAAGCATACCAATCAAGGATTGATACAAAATTATTGTAATCTTGTTCTAAGGTTAAATAATACAAGCACTATTGATTCTAGTGGTGGAGTTTTTTCCTAAAAAGGTTTCTCCACGTATATGTTGTGTCACTTCTATCTTCTTGTCTCATTCTTCTACAATCTTCTATCTCTTTCTACTATTGGTAAAATTGATATAATCAGATTAATCATCCACAAATAATTGTGACAAAGAACACTTAATTGATCTACAATCTCATAGGTTTACTTGTTTTAAAGCTACAAATTTACCTTCAATTTTCAACATAGGGCACGTGTTTTATTGGATAGAATGATGTTAAAAGGTAAAATTGGTTGTAGCAAAAGAACATTATTTTATGCAAAACATTTTTTTTAAATAATAAATATAAATTTACATATATTTAGTTTTGAATCTCCTTATGCATATTTTCTATAGTTAAAATTGATCAAGATCAACTAGTTTTTCTTTAGGGTCATTTAAATATTTAGGGAAAGAGGGGAAAAATAAAATAAAGAAAACATTATGGAGTTTTTAGAGTGATTCTTGAATAGAGCAACAATACAAATATGCTTCCATTACTTTTCTTAATAACAACTTTTCGTGCAAAAATCTATGAGATGCATATGAAGGTTTTTAAAAATATTTGTAAACTTGTGACATGCTTCCATTAGTGATATTTTAGGATAAAATTCTTAGGCCATTGTAAGTGTTTGACCTCTGTTAAGTGTGTTTGAATGACCAATCAAATTGTGAAGTGTTTGGCCTTTTTGTATCATTGGGTATGATTATTTATTTTGAATTTAATCATTCAACTTCCATACATAATTATTTATGATGATCTCTTTTGATATCTAGAGTCAACCTCTTTATTCTAGCTATAAACCCTTATTGGGTGTTAATCATGATAGAAACCCTACATCCAATTTATAGTCGATGAAGTTTTTTAGTTATGTTTAAAATTTATATATATATATATATATATAGAGAGAGAGAGAGAGAGACCATAAAATTTTATTGTGTTTTATATGTATTCTTTGGCATAAGTTGTGACATTTAGGTCACTGCTAGTTCTTGAATTTTGTAAGTTAAATCATGACTTTAAAGTCACTGTGTTAACAAGTTTTCTGTGGGATGAGTCATGACATTAGGGTCATTGTGGTTTCATGCATTCTATGAGTTAAATCAAAACAATTTAGTCATGAAATTAGAATCAATATGGTTTCATCCATTTTTTGAACTAAATCAAAGCAATAGAAATACCATGCTAGCATGTATTTTGTGAAGTATTTAGTGACTAAATAGGTAAGGAAACTAGAGTAGTTTAATTATTTATAAATATTATTTATGGGTTACTAGACTTGAAATACCGAATGAGTTATATTTATAACCACCCAGTTTGTGGGTATAATTGACATATGTATTGAAGGTTTGGCAGCCATATCTTAAGTTTGTAAATGTGAATAATATGAAACATTTATGTTTTGTAAGTGTTGATATTATGAACATTTTGTGAACTATTGTGTTTAGTTTTGACTTTAATATCGTATTGAAAGAATACTTATCTAGAAGAACTGACATTTATTAGGAGGTGTATTAGCCACATTACATAATATTTTTGATACGTTAAGTAGCATTTACAAGGTGTTGTACCCTTTACATGGAGAGCCACATGGGCCAAAAAAGATCAAGTCCAAAAAACATTAACAACTAAGCCAAAAAATACATACACAATGGACCAACAACCGACAGACACACTATGCAACAACAACAAATTAACTAGAATTTTCCCAATTCTAAGAAAAGAGATTAACAACATCATCCCCAACCCATTCAGGGCCATCTTCAGTACTCTTCTTTTCCATTTCGTCCTTCATCATAATAGAGAGGGTGCTAGTAACATAGTGGACTAACTTGACAGTGAAATGGGTCAAGCCTCTGAATTTCTTGTCCATCTTTCCCATCCTTTCCTGCAGCACACAGAGCCCCTCCCCTTTATCCATAGTCTTCTCAATATTAGCTTGCTCCACATCCAGAGGGTTCGAGGACTAGGAAGCTGAGTTATCCTTATGCACTTTGCTGAAATCTGAAATGGTGTGGGGCCCTCCAACATACTCCTCCTCACCATCCCCAGGATCCTCCTCATCCCTACAACCTTTGTTGTCAAACTGCTCCTCATCCATTTCCATGTCATTAACTTGCACTTTCTTGTTATTTTTAGCCAGCCTACTAGACCTCTTGATGATGGGGTTTTCGCCACCAGTCTCCATCGTAGTAGCAACCACAGTGTCCCCCTTGGAGTCCTTACCCACAACATTTGTTGCTTTGTTTTCCATGATCGGAGGTTCCATCAAACCCTTTCCCTCATCCTTGACTTTCTTTTTAGAGGTAGGTTTGTTGATAGAATTGGTAGGGGCCAACTTAAGCTCACAGAGACTAGCCGCAACACTAGACTCGAAAATCCTTGCACTCCCCTTAAACCTCTTGGTAGCTAGTTTAGGCTTATGAATTTTAATGATAACCAGAGGGGTTTTTTGATGGGACCTTTGGACTCAGTCGGGGAGATATTGACCACAATAGGGGGTTCAATTTCCTCAACAAATACAACATAAATGGTTTTGGGCAGGCATAACGCAAGATGGAATTAGTAGAGCCTTAAAATGAGGCCTTGGTGGAGCAGTAGGGGAGGAGTATCCTCCAGGTTTTGGCCAACAACCTCAAAGAATTTCTCAACAGAGCTTTCTAAGTCCTTAAGTAAGAAAAAAGTAAAGCTTAACAAAATTTTGTGCCGAAGGAAATTTAAAAGAGGGGAGTGACATAAATACTAGGTTTTGTATCTACCTTCAAGGGTCACGTACTTCATGAGGGCGAGGCAGACTTGGTCCCAAGGCTGCGAGAGAGCTTCTCTTTCAAACCCTAACTAGTTATGAACTAGTTTCTCATTACCCACAAAGAAAGCATTCATAATTTTGTTATCTTGGGCCTTTGTATTCTTTGGGTACTTCTTACAAGTACACAATAGCCCCATTGCTTACACAATCATCTCCTCATTCACTTTGAAGGAAATACCACCCATGGTAACCCTTCTATCTTTCCAAGAATTCGCAAACTACACAAATAAACTAGGGTCGTGACCCACCAAACTTTCCATTAGAGGTGCAAGCCTGCCTTCAATGCAAATGTGCCACACCAATGGATCCTTGCAAAATTCACCACAATTGTTAGGCTTTGTTTTTACCCTATCACCACCCATGTTGCCACTCTACACATGAAAGAACCAGAAACTTGTGAGAGAAAAAGGTTAGAATAATTGGTTAAGTGATAGGTCACCCGCACACTTAAGACTTTAGGCCAAATGATGTAGCCTTGGGAAATCAAAGATATGTACAAAACACATGCATGAGGAGTTAAATCCCTAAAGGCAATCTTGGCAATCTCATTAATGAAAATTTTCAAGCACTTGTGGCTAGGTAATTAAGCAAGACATGATGGGAATGGAAGGTTTTCCTTCCATGTTGTTTTTGCACAAGTACCAATGTAAGATGGTTGTGGGGCCAAATTTAGATAAACCTAAGATCCTACCCTTTAGTAAAGGATGCAAAATAGCGAAAAAGGTAGAACCAATCAAAAGCTTCACCTTGTAATTATTTTTCACATCAGTATTAAAATCACAAATCTTCAAGGATATATGATAGCTTAGCACAAACCCCAAAAGGAGATTACATAATGAACGACCCAGCTTGGCCTTAATCATAAAGTACTCTCCATAATTCCTCATGATGGATTTTTTAAAAATGGACTCCACCCCATAATTCAAATTTTGGCACTTGTAAGACACCTCAACATTCACACCTGACATAGCCCATAAGACAATAATGTGGACCCCCCATAAGGCCCATAAAATCTCATAATTAGTTATTATCATGGGTCAAATAAGGGCCTTGCTCCTTAAGGATTAAACCTTGAATACCTAGCAGTAGGTTCCCTCGATTATGCCAATACTTAGAGACTTTCTAATGGGTGCCAAAATTAACTAAGGCATCAGCCACTTGATTACCCTCCTGGTAAATGTAGGTAGCAACAGTCAAATTCAACTTAGACACAAAAAACTTTATGTCTAATAAAATTTCTTTAGTACTCCACCCCAGTAATCTACCAAAGTTAACATCGATGATAGACTTAGAATCACCTTCTATATGAAGGTTCTCAATCCCCATAGTAACAACTAACTGGATGCCCTTTAGTAGTGCTCTCGCTTCCACAATCATAGAAGATTGGATGCCAGTCCCCCCTGAGTAACCAGCCATGAAATTACCCTTGTAGTCTTTGATAACACCTCATATGCTAGCTCTTCCCAGGTTGTGTTTGGCTGCCCCATCAAAATTAAGTTTATAGCAATCATGGTCCGGAGGTTTCCAGATAGTGTCCCTTCTAGCCAGGGATCTAGAGTTGTCATAGGAATTGGCATCAAGGTTTGATGCCAAGCATTGGCCATAATAATTTCCCTCTCAGTTGGACCTTTATCTAGGATTTTCCCTTTAAAAAGATTTTTTTTGTTGTGATGAGTCAAGATCCTATACCAAACACCTCCTTCGAACTCATCTCTATATTCCTAAAAATCCTATTATTCCTCTCTTTCCGCAAGCACTAGTAGATAATGTGGGGGACTTGGTTCCAGATATCACAGGGTAAGGGGTGAATGAAGAGTCCAAACTAGCTCAATATAAATGATATAATGTCCTTACACATAGTCCACTGAATTCCCAGATGCTATAAAGCCATCTCCCACACACCAATAGAAAATAGACAATGTAGCAACAAGTGGTCCACATATTCTTCATTGCACTTGCATAACAAGCACCTATTGGGGATCTGGAATCCCCTTTTCCTCAAATTTTCATGTGTAAGAATCTTGTTATGGTAGGCAATCCACCAGAAGAAGTTTATTTTTAGGATCATGTGTTTGTTCCAAACCTACTTCCAAAGATCAAGGACCACACCCTAGTCCATAAGTAGATTGTAAGCCATTTTCACTGAAAGATCACCCTGCTTGTCATGAGTCTAGAAGAATTCATCCACCATGTTGGTTGATGATAATATAGTAAGGGAGAGCAGCTCCTGTAGGGACTTGGCAAGGATGCTCTACTCAGGGGATAAAGGGAAGAAAAGAATTAGATCATTCCACTTCCTAGCCCCTTGTAGGCCAAGGAGGTAATCTCTAATGTAAACACCAAATAAATGTTGTGTCGGCCTCATTAGATTCCTAAATTCAGAGTGTTCCAAAGGGGAGTCAAGTAACCAAGTGTCCTCACATAATCTGATACTATTACCATTTCCAATCTTCCATTTCATCCTAGTCCTAAGAAAACCCTACAAACTACAAATGTTCTTCCAGGCTAAGGAACCCAAAGGATGAACGCCAGAGAGACAGTTAATCAAAGGTCTATTTTGAAGATACTTAGTAGTCATAATCTTGCACCAATATTTCCTATTCCTTAGTAGGTCCTAGCCCACTTTGGCCATCAAAGCCTTATTGGTACTAGAGATATTCCTTATCCCAAGCCCACCACAATGTTTAGGGTAACAAATTTTGTCCCATTTAACCAATGTAAATTTCTTCTTTTCCTTAGTCCTCGACCAAAGGAAATTCCTTTGTATTTTCTCAAACTTCTCAACAATATATCTGGGGATCTTGAAAATGGAAAGGAAGTAAACAAGAATACCTTGAAGAGTAGTAGATAGGAGTTGCAATTTTCCATCATGACTAAGGATTGAACTTTTCCATCCAGCCAACTTCTTTTGGATCCTTTCAAGTACCGAATTCCAAAAGTTAGGAATGACTTCCTTGATAGTTAGGGGTAAACCAAGATATACCGAAGGAAGGGAGCCACTCATACAACCCAGAAAAACAATCACCCAAGGTTGCAAGTTAGGAGTGTTATTGAAGAAATAAATCATACTTTTATTATAGTTAATACACTGCCCAGAGCAAGTAGCATAGTTGTTGAGACAATTTTTCCATTTCCTAACTTTAATCACAGAGGCTTTCCCAAATAGGAAGGTATCATCCACAAATTGTTGGATAACAGTAGGATCCAAAGAAGAGGCAACATTAATTCCCTTAATAGACCCTTCCGACAACATATTAAAAAAGTTCTTGCTCAAGACATCCGCAATCATGATAAACAAATAGGGTGAAAGGGGATCTCTCTATTTGATACCTCTCCCAACATTAAAGAAACCAAAAGGAGTCCCATTAACTAGAACAAAGTACTTCACCATAGTTATGTATTACATTATGAGTTTGACTACAGATTGGTCAAACCCAAACTTAGCTAAGACTTTAGGGATAAAGTACTAAATCACCTTATCATAAGATTTTGAAATATCTAATTTAAGGTCCATACTAGCATTATTGCATCTATCCATGGAATGGAGTAATTCATGGGTGGTTATAGTAGCATCCAGGATATGACAACCAGGCACAAACCCTTTTTGAGTAGGGCTGATTAATTTATCTAGGAATTTTCCACCTTTTGATTGTCAAACTGTTTCAATTGAGTTGAGCTGAGAAGTGTCAATTTTCTAGCCTAGTTTCTAGCTTGTGGTTGTTGGGTTTTGTGTATAAATAGAGGCACTCTTACCTCATTTAGATACACTTATACTATGCATTATTATGCTTCTCCATTCTACTAAATTTTGTTTGGGAGGTTCATATTTTGCTAAGAGGTACTTTGTGAGGAAACATTAGTGAGAGGAATTGAGGAGGATTTGTTGTTAAGCTGATTTTAAGAGGGGGCCAAGCTTAAGAACCAATGAGCCAGTTGGATTAAAGCGACTAAGAGGCATAAGATTCTACTCTCTTTGGGTTTTATCTGTCTTTTGAAAGATTGAATGTCTTGTATGTTTATTTGGAAATGCATTACATTGCTTGAAATAGAGTAATGATCTATTTGCTTTTTGGAAAGAAAAAAATTTGGTTGTTATGAATTCCTTATGAGTGTTGTACATACTCCATATTAAGGAGTGAATGTTATCAATAGTATTATATACTAGGATTGATAAAAGTGTGAATAGCTTAATGAAGTTATTTAGTACTCCTATATACCCTATATGGGAATACAAATGATGTTTCTATACATAGATAGTTTGCACTATATGTATAATGTGAAATGTATCAATGTCATGAAGTGACTTGACACTATTAGCTTATAATGCTAGGAAACCTTAGGAATGATAAGGTTTAGCAATATATCAATAGTGATAGTATGAAAGATATGATAGGATGAGACGTCATATTTCTAATCTATACTTGAATGATCATTTGATCATTAATTTCAAATCAAAGACTAGGTTGAGAGTAACCTATTTGGGTTGAGAAGTATATTTGATTAATGATTGAAACCCTAGGTTACGAATTACCTACTAGGTTGTAATATTTACTTGACTACCCATTGGAACCAATAGGTTGAGAATAACCTACTTGGTTGGGTTGTTCATTTGATCTTTGTTTGGAACACATAGGTTTAGATTAACCTATATGATGGGACTGATTGATGATTGTTGACTTTATCTTGGAATTAGGATACACCAAGGTTGAGACTCACCTATGTGATTAAGTTGATCACTTGAGTTTGTGGATTTACTTCTTGATTAGTTCCATAGGTAGGATTACCTATAGAGTCAGAGTTGTAACTTGATTGGTTGCTTCATGTACTCTTGATATGAGGTTATATTGTTGACAAGATTCTACTCTTTGAGTAACCCTTTTTATTGAGGAGATTACACTCTCAAATAGAATCATTTACTAATATGATTTCTCTTCGATTGAGGTCATTTATTAATGATATTTTACTCTTGATGAAAAAACACTTATTGTCATGATATATTCTTGAATGGAACCAATTATTTATGAGTATTTATTCTATGATAAAATGAGGCTAATGTAGTTATACTTTAGAATATAAAGTTATTCCTAGGATTAGACTGTCCAGTGAAGGGAATAGGTTATTCCTGGGATTAGATTGTTCAGTGAAGGGAATAGCTCTTATATGTGAATACTTGAGAGAAGTATCTTTGAGATTTGAAAAGGGAATAGGGCATTTATTACCTATGGAAGGAAATTACCTAAGCATAGTATATGAATAGTCATAATCCAAACCGAGCTATGGTAGTGTATGTGAATAGGATGACTATCACTCAAAGTATTGGGTGAGAATACTTTGGCCAAAGTAGTGTAATTTTCCATTGGTTGTACTATCAATTCCTTGTGTTCCTTTTATGCACACTAGTTCAGGATTATAGTGTCTACAAGTTCTAGATATGTAGGACACAAAACTAAGCTCAAGAAGGCTATTTTTTATGGATTTTTACCAACCAATCTCTTCATCGAAGGGTAGGTCCATCTTCCCATATGTGGAAGATGCATAAGGGACCGCATTTGAGTCTGTGGTTGGTGAAAAAGTGCTTGAGTGATGCTTCATGCACCAATGCAGTGACATCAGGACCAACTTGGATATCTATCACCAAATGAAGCTCAGAAGAGCTACACATGTATGTATCTTGTACCCATTTATATGGAAGGTTGTAATCATGAATGATAAACTTGAGTTTATTCAATATGAAATCTATGTTATGGAAAGGTTTGTGAAATTACAATGAAATGCAATGGAAGTTTGGAATAGTGTTATTTCAAATGTGCATGTAATTTACATTATGGAAAAGAAAAATTTTAATAACAGGGTTGTTACTAGAATAAGTTATAAGTTGAACTCCGCACAGAGTGTTTGGAAGATTGTAAATCAGAGGATCCCTTTCAAAGGTTGAGAATTGTGTTGAAAGAATCCAATTTGAATACACAAATATATTTTGGAGTACCTTCCACTTAAGAGGAACAACTTAGTAATGAGGAAAAGGGTGAAGAAGACACAACTAACTCAAAACATACTCAAGATAATGCTAAGAGAAGAGGAAAGCCAAAAAATGGAAAGGGAAAGGAGGTGGTGGATGAAAATGGAAACAAGAAATGTCAGAAAGAAAATTCTAAAATAAAATCTATGAGAATTATTACTAAATCAACAATAAAAGGAAAATAAAATCAGGAAAGAAGGAAAAGAGAAGGATATTGGTGTGCATGAGGTGATCTTGGATTTTTGGGAAGATAACTTGAACAAAAAGATGCAAACTCGACCTATGATTTCTTTAAGGATTTGTCTCTTGAGGTATTCTCCGACTCTATCAAAAGTCATGATGAGGAGGTGGTTTTGGATACCAACTCTATTTCACATGTCCCAAACTCTAACCCCCAAATGGAACCTTCATAGAATGACAAACATGAAGAGAGGGAAATAGGTGACTATCGGGTGGAAGAATTTAGATGGAGAGAACCCAAAAAAAGAAAGATAGAAGGAAAATATCCAAAGAGGAAAAGCTTGACTTGATGGGACACAAAATTACCAACTTGAAGAATCTATGATTTAGATTCTCTCAATCACTAAAGACCTTATGGAGTCATCGACCACCTCTATGGCCATCTTGCATGGGGAGTACAATAGAAGGAAAAGTAAACTGGGGGAGATAGATACAAAACAAAGAATAAGCTAAAAAAACCCTTTTAAGCTAAGAAAAACAATGAGGATAATGACCTGGAGGTGTGGAACTAAAAGTTGAACAAAATTTCAGATGAGTGGAATGCTCTTATGAGCCTCCACAATATGAAGCTCACCTAGGTTAATTTTTAGTTTTTGTTGTGCTTTGTTGTTGTTAGCTTCATTTTTGTTGTGTTGGTGCAATATATTTTTTGTTATACTTTAGTTTTATGATGTTTTTTGTAACTCTTGGGTGTGAGATCATTTTTGCACCTTATCTTATCAAAAACATAATTAAAATTTGTATTCCACTAAGTACTTCCAAAAAAACATAAAAATAACACTAAGTTCCAAATATAATCATTAAAGAAAAAATATTATCAATTTTTATAGATAAAAAATATACTTTAAATAGGTAGTTATTTTACCTATAAAGACATTTAATCTATATTTTGAAACAAGGTTTCAACATAAATGCCACAACTACTTTGTGTTATTTTTAAATACAACTATAATACATTTTCTCCAACAATTAAACCTATGACATGGATGTTTTCCTTAAATTACATGTGGTCTTAAAAGAGAAATCACTTTACCTAACTAATTTCCCTTGTAAAAAAGGTTAAATAAAAATAAAGTGCATATCTAGAGCTCGAATAAAGTTAATTGTCATTAGTAAGTCAAAATGAAAACATATGGTATTGCAATTTTGAGTAATTCTCTCTCTTCAATAAAAAGGTAACATAAAAATAACACTAAGTTTAAAAAGATAATCATGGAATTTTTTATGTTTTCTAAAAATAACTCACACAAATCATTATCAATTTATATCTAGACCAAATTAAAAGAAAATATTCTAAATAGGTTAACAACTTGAACAATCCCACCAAGTAATAATTACTACAATTTAAGATTAATAAGCACTTTTTGATTAAATGTACAAAGTTTTAGGATTACCATATAAGATTCCATTTTACATAACCATTTTCTATAGAGAAGAAGAGTATAATATAAGAGTCTAGTAAGATTTTAGATTTTCATCTACTACCCTCTTCCAACAAATTTCATTTCATGTAGGTTGATTCATTAAAATCAAAGCTATTTTTTTAAAATGGAGGCAACTTAAAAGTGAGAATATTCTAAATAGGTTGAAAACTTGAACAATCCCACCAAATAATAATTACTATAATTTAATATTAATAATCATGCCCCAAGTAAATGCACAGAGAAACAACCTCATAACATTAGGCAACTAAATTTATAGATATTTCATCTACTCCCTCTTACAACAAATTTGTTTTGATTGGTTTCTCTAAAAATAAAATAAAATAGGAGTCAACTTAATGGTTTGAAAGTTTTGTTTCAAAGATATTTTCTTGATTGATTTCACTTTCAAATGCTAGCTAGAACTCAACCTATTAGTCATTTATAGTGCAAAATATAATGCCTTGCTAGGGAACCCAAAGGACAACAAAGAAAGAGGAATGCAAAAGACATGGATTTTTTTTTTAAAACAAAACATTAACATTGTCAAGAACCATGATTATCGCTAGCTAACGTTACCCAACATAATGATCGGCTTTCCAATGAACATACAATCTAAAGTTACTATCATTCACAATGAAGTAAACCATCAATAACTCATATTGCAGTAGAACTTATCATTTACATTCTAGTCCTAAGTCCTCCTAGGTTCCCCAACGATGTTACTACCAACATCTACCACAAGAAAGGGTTACATTTCTATTCCCTTTCAGCCTACTAAACAAGGATAGAGAAATATTTAACATTTAAGTACAATACCAAAATATTTACATAATTACTAAATGAAATGAACATCTTATAGTTACTTTTCTAGGACTTAGCTACATCACAATACACTTCTAGATTATCTTAATAAAGAATGATATAACATTTGTTAATTTCTCATCCTCTACTAACTCCTACTCCACACAACACTAACCAAATACCCCTTTTCATTACATCAAAGTGCAATGTTACATTCACTCTAAGGTAAGTTCGTTAACACCATTATGTAGTGTGACATAGACAAAAGATACATAAATGAAATTGTACATACATGAATTAGTAACACCATACTGCCACCAATTAATCACATCATGCTGCCTTACTACATTTACTATTAGGAATAATGATGATACCCACATAGCCATGAAGAATGTAAGAAGAATAATTCCAAAGTGAAGATCAATATGATATGCATCACTACATATTTCCTTAACATAGTTTTCTACTAATCAACAGGATACATCATCATTCCCTTATAACATGCATCAATAAGAATTATGGCTAAGACATTCCTCATAAAGAATATGCCTATAGAAATTAACCATATACTCATTCCAATTATTACTTTTCCCATTAATTTTTATCCTAATACATAATAATGAAACATCCTTTAAGAAGCATATCTTATAAAGCATACATACCATTTAAGATTTAGGATCTAAAGTTAATTCCTTAACCAACTCGAGTGCCTAAGGTTAACATTCATTCAAATGAGAAGATATAGATACCACAAGAACATAGGAAAGGAACATAATCAAATAATCCTAGACAAACAACTATCATCATTAACCACCTATTACATTACATCTTAATACATTATCCTCCAACTAGGAGCACTCCAAAACTCATATGAAACTATAATAATCCAATACATAATCTTCTTTTGAAAAATAGGATCCAAAGCATGAGCAATAAGCATCAAAAGAATCATCACATGAAGACACTAGAATCTATCCACACACTCAAACAAGGACACAGATACCCGATGGGGATAGGCAACCACCCAACCATGTGCAACCCAAAGGACCACCCCCCATGCTAGGAGATAGAAATAAAGCCCTCAAACACACATGAACCAAGGAAGGGAAACTACCTAAAACCAAGGGTTATCATACAAGTAATGCAAGGGATAGAATTTAGACAAGGATCTTTTCAGAACTTATAAGCCATACTCTTATGGGTAAGATATGAACCTATCTAAACCAAGGTTCTAAACAAATAACACGTGGATACAACACTATAAATGTATATTAAGTGCCATAGATTAAACCACCATTAGGTGCTTAAGGCCCAATCAAACTTCCTGAAACTTATCATAAATGCACCACAATGAAGTGTAAACATCTCAAGATCTTAAAGCACCAAAATAGACATCATAAACCATCCATAAATTTCTTTTATAACATCTAATATAATTATTCATGAATCAAAAACAAAGCTACCAATAGATGCATGAAACAACTCCAATCTTCATGAAACTCAACACAACTCCACGAAACTAAAAAGAGAATAAAACATAACCATATAGGACCAAAGAATACACTAGCAACCTTCCAAAAACAAGAAATACATATAAAAAAAAAGAAATAAATTCATTTAATGAGTTTTGCAAACATATTCCCAAAAAATGTCCTTAAAAGCCTAAAAACAGAGGACAAAAGAAACATTCATATGTGGTGTAGGGGCACCAAGCTCATTTTGAAAATTCATGCAAATAAGGTCTTTGATAAGTTGGTTTTAGTTGTTTTGGTGTTTAGAGTCTTTTAATCCTTCAAATAAGGTCATAATAGACCATTTAAAGTGTTATGCGTCATTTAGGGGTCATTTTGTTTTGTTTTCAAATATTGTCAAATAATGTAATATTGTAAAGTTGCAAAATTGCAACAAATGGGAATACCAATGGTTAGAAGTTCAAAATTTTAGTTGTGATGGTTGAGTCGGTTGTATTTTGATGTAAGAAGTTTAAAAAGGCCTCATTGAAGTTGAGGCAAGGATTGGAGATGGTATTTGTATAACAGTAAATTTGCACCCATGTGCAAATTCCCCTTTTTCCCTTCTCCACTTTAGAAAACCAAGTTCAGAGGCTAAATTCTATGTAAGCTCGCTGCCTTGGTTCCATTTGGCACCTATTTTGTGTGTCAGTAGAACTGAAACTATCGTGGACACCTACACAGCGCGCTAATTTCCATAATGGATTTCCGCATTTGAAGCATACAGAGGTGTTACACTTTCTATTTTGAACAGTTTGTAACGCCCCCACTTCTACTCACTGACCCAAATCTGGCTGTTACACTCATTTCCTCTACGAATTCACCCTTCCTTCATGCATTTCCACCTCTCTAAGCATTCAATCGATCTTCTGCACATCCTTTGGTTCATCTTTCACATCTTCTTGCATTCTTCAAGCATTCAATCCAACACTTTTGCACTCCATAACAGCAACAAAAACACTCCATCACTTCGCTAGAGAAAGTGTGCAACACCATTGCAGTAGAGGCTCGAGTACTCTCATTTTATCCCCATTAGTCTTGAGTGCTTTTGGTGGAGGTGGTGAATGCACTACTTAGAGCTAGCTGGTGAAAGACTTCTTTTGTGAGATTCTCCTTGTCATCCCTACACTAGTATAATCTTTTTTATCACGTTTTTTCACCTTTTGAAAGAAGTTAGCTAGGCCATTAGTTTTATTTCTAGCATTTAACCTTTCCTTTTTGGTCCTTTGGTCGTATGGATGCCAACGCACCTGAGAGACACCAGTGCGTCGCACTGTCAACCTGGAACTGCGCTTTCATCCTCGAACAGAGAGCTTTTTGAGGCACAAAGCTGAATCAAAAAATTGACTTTCCTAGCTCCATTCCAAGTCTTGGGTCTATAGAGTGACCGAAGGGCCCCAAAGTCCTCATCATTCACATCTCGCATCTCCTAATACTCCTTTTAGCTAAGGTAAGTTATGGAAGCCTTCCACTCTTGACCCTCTATGACCTCAGGCCTTGAACGTGGTTGGTCCCCCTCTCTTACATTTTTGGTGAACCCGACATGAACCAACGTCTATTCATCTGTAGGTGTTGAGGCTTCTCTCGTATGCTTCATGATTGTTGTATTCTTGAGTGTTGTGAAGGTTTATGAGCATCACAACCCAGTCCACAACTTCCGGGCATACTGTTAGGAGAATTATACGACACCTCCCCATGGATAGGACGAAGGCCTCTAGTGGTTTCTCTACAGGACTTTTCTCTGGTCCCACCATTGGTCTAGCTGCGCAGGAGCAGTTGTCAGGGAACGAGATGGGATTCTTTGGTGAAACCAATCACGTACCTACCCCTCTTGTGTCTCCTCCACCATCGCTAGTAGATGAGCACGAGGTCGTTCAGATTCCTTCACATTATGTCTCCGCCCTTGTTAAGGGATTAGGAAACTTAGAAAATAACTTGGAAAGAAACCCGGAGATGGCGAGGGCCACTTGGGTCATTAGCAAGTTAAAACATTTGATGGGTAAAAATCGAATAGGCATAGAACTTCTAACTAGCCTTATTGGTCTGGCTGAAGCGTGTGCTCCTTCAAACAATCTTAACTTTGTACAAGGAGTCGCTTTCAAAGAGTGTGAAGGACAGTTAGAAGTATTGATGCCTCCCACATCTGTTTACATGACTGATGTGGTCCCTTCTATCAACATCCCTTTTGTCTTTGAACAACCCTAAACTATCGAAGTAAAAAAGGTCCCCTTGGGCTTTAGCTTCACCCCCCTTGTCACCTCTAGTGGTGGAGGTTTTGGTAGGATGAGTGGTGGAGGCTTTGGCAGTGGTGGTGGGTTTGGTAGTGAAGGTGGTGCTGGCAGAGGTGGTTCTAGCGGAGGTCATGGTGGTGGCTTCAGAAGTGAGGTTGGATCTGGTGGAGGCCTAATTGGTGGTGGTGGCTCTGGTGTTGGTTCCGGTGGAGGTCACACTGGTGGCAGTTTTGGAGGTGGCTCTAGTGGAAATTCTAGAGGAGGCCTCTCTGACCCTCTATCTTCTAATGACCCTTCTTCAGAATATGGGTAAGATGTAGAGCCATTTGGCGAACCTCTCCCAAGCCTCTACCCAACCTATCTTTCAACCCTTCTTCTGGCATAGCCTGTTATCGGTTGCAATATTAAATGCTCCCTTCCCTCAGAGAATGGAGATCCCTAAATTTCAAAAATACAATGGTAAAGGGGATCCACAAACACATGTGTCTACCTTTAATGCTCTGTGTACAGACTTCCATCATGATGCAATGATGGCTAAACTATTTCCCCGATCTCTCAAGGACACAACACTAGAGTGGTACTGTTCCTTGCCTGACAATTCCATTTTCTCATTTGACCAACTTGTACATCAATTCATTAGACAATTTCAGGCAAACATCGGGCTGAAGATGACCTTCTTGGATCTTTTCTGGTGTAAACAAGGTGACAATGAAAAGTTCAATGATTTCATAGCACGCTATCAAGCACTCCTTTCACAAATCTCGTATTAGTTTCCCAGTTTTGATGTACAAAAGGTATTCATAGGGAACTTACAAAGGCCTTGGCAAGAAAAGTTTTCCCTTATGAAGTACCCTTCTTTTGCGCACTTGTGTGCAGCTCTATGAGAGTACCAACAGATGGTTGTTCAATTCGGGGGATCCTCTTCGTGTTCCCGATTTGAGGGAAAATCCATTGTATCAAATATCTGGGAAAGGTAAGAATGTTACGAATGTAGTAACCGCTACTAATGACAACAGCCTCAAACGTAATAGAAAATTCACAAAGTTATCAGAATCTTATTCTTCTATTTTACAAAAGTTGTTGAAGGATAATATTGTGACCTTGTCGAGTCCTAAGCCTCTTAAGGAGCCTTACCCTAATTGGTATGATGGAAGCACTTATTGTTAGTACCATTGAGTTAATGGACATGATACCAAACATTGTATGCAGCTACATCATGAGACACAAGACTGCATTGAGGATGGTGCCCTTCGTCTCGATGGGAGTAAACAAAATGCTAAAAAATTAGTGGCATATGCTAATAATGAATTGTAGGTATACATGGACCCGTTTTCGTTGCATTTTGCTAACATGATTATCAATCCCACTAATTTTGTTACTTAACCCAAGGCTTATGTTAACATGGTCATAATGACTTCTACCACTCTACCTACACCCGGTTCGCTGGACATAACATTCACATCACAAGAATTTCCCTTAAACAATAAGCCTTCTCCCCTCTACATTCTCACTTGCTTCAATGGCAACATTGTGACAGGAGTCTTGGTAGACCCCGCAAGCCATGTGAATGTTATTATAGAAGAAACATTAGTATTGAATTCATTATAGAGGAAAGAGTATGAAGAAATAAAATCTACCATCCATGTGCACAATGGTATGTCTCTCAAACCTTATGACTCGATAACTTTGTCCGTCCTAGTTGGATAGGGCTGTTGACATGGTTTTCGATGTTATCCTATAGTCAGATCTATTTAGGATGAAGCTAGGGATACCCTAGCTAGCTTCCATGAATGGAGTTTCCTCTGTTATTCATAAATGTTTAAAATTCCCCCATGAAGGTGTCGTGCATGTAGTGCATGACACTAGATACCATCCCTTGGTGTCCCATGGTGGATATTCATTGGATCACTTTTGGCCTGCCCTAGTTGGTCTACCTCCCGTGAGAACAAACCTAATTTACAAGAACTATGCAGAGTATAAGACTAGGGGCAAGGGACAGTTGAAACCGACCCTTGGACTATGATATAACAATCAGTCACCTCCTCTTCCCGAGAGGAGAAGGAGAAGCCTACACTGACTGCTCCCTCTTCTTAGAAGGGAAAGGAGAAGTCCACGTCGACACCTTCTCCTTCCCGTAAAGGAAAAGAGAAGTTTTCCCTCCCTCAGACTGCCTCATCTTCTCCCCTTTCTTGGGAGGAGTATTAGATGTGTCAGCTTGACGATTATCCATTGAGTCTGATGATTCCTCCTTAGCGTAGGCCCAAGCTCAAATCTCATATCTCCATAATGAGTACCCTAGATCATGGTACTACTTACACGGTAGAAAGAAAGGTTCCTGGAGGGAATTCAATCTATAGCCTCCTGCTGCTCATGCTCCTAAAGCAACAAGCAAGAAGAGGCCCACTACTAAGGCTCTTGAATTGAATCTTCCTACTACTTCTCAACCTACTCCCCTTGCTCCCGTACAGGAGTTTGTCCCTCTATCAGAGATAGTTGTAGTGGATGTTCTTATGGCCAAGCAAGAGCCTTCTGCCCCTTTGCAGCCTTTGGCCTCCAATTTAAAGAGTCACAAAAACTGACTTGCGCATGAGCACAAGCATTGGTGAAAGGATCTCCTGGCTGAGTAGGCCACCTTATAGAGGAAGGAGAATATGATCACCCCTATTTTAGGGCCTCCTATAGCATCTTCCTCTCTCCTCCCCTCTACTTATATTTAGCCCAGCTCTGTACCACTTTCGACTTCAGCTGTGAGTATGAGGGCTCCTGTGTAGGTGTTCATCGCTCCTTCGATGGAGCCACCTTTTCCAATGTATATTCCAGATGTCCTGCCCTTCCCGAAGCTCATGGAAATGACAAAAACTTCGGTGGTGTCTATTGCGGTTCTTTTTTCCTCTTCCTCTGTACCTCTTGCCTCATCTATGGCTAGCTCGCATCTCCTGACGAAGAAAAAGGTAGAGGGTAGTTCTTCTAGTGGTGGGGAACATAAGAGGAGCCCACCTTCTTTGCAAGGTGGCTCCATGTTGACTTGTTTTGTCTTAGTAACGAAACCAGTCCTGGCTTCCCCTGAGTTCATCACTGCTCCCGAGTCACTTGGAAATCCTAGCAGTGATCCTCAGGAGCACCCTTCTCCATCCATTAAGGCTAATCTTGGCACTCCCATGAAATTTTTGTTTAACTCTATGGATGAAGTTCTATCCTTTTCAGCAATCTTTGCCAAGTCGCTGACCTTAGCTCCACAAGAGGTGGGTGGAGAAGACCTCGAGGGGAATTCTTCCTTAGCCCTTGTTGTGGGAGGGTTGGAAGCTCTTTCCCTTGACATTCTACCACTGCAAGCTCATCCTCCTTCCTCCTACGATGATCTAGAGTGGGAAGCGGATGACCTCTTGTTCAATCAGTGTTAGGGGAGACCCTCATCTTTATCTTTAGATTAGATATGTGTTTGTGATGTGTTTCCCCCATGATCATGCTATGTGTGCCTAGATGACCCTTGTCATCACCCTTGTTGGTGCTTGGATACGGGCGTGGTTTTTGTGTCGTAAACCTTCCTCTATTTGTACCATCATTCTTCCATGTTTGTGCTTGATTTTCGATAAATTGGGGACGATGCAAAGCATTGGGGGTATTTAGGCTTCCCTTCCATGTTGATCCAATTTTTTAGTTTTGCTTTTTCCTCTATGTATTCTTCCTGATTTGGTTGGGGATTGATGATATTTTTCCTTGCACCATAGTTACCTATTATATAAGCATGGATAAATCTAACCCCACGAAAGTAGATCCCCCTGTGCCCTTTGTTTGTATTTTTCGCTATCTTTCTCTTTTCTTTGTTTGAGTTGTACCTTTCATGTGTGACAATGCCACTTCTTTAGCACTTTGATTTTTGGAAAATGCATTAGTTTCCAATGAATCTTTTCTCGAAAATCCTTGCAAACATTCCTTTTTCAATGACAACATTTAGAATAAGGGATCCTTTTGAAAGAATTTGAAAACCCTCCTCCGAAGTGGGAATCGCTTTGATCTTCCCCTCGCGTGGGGGCATATTCTTTCTTTCAAATTCTTTGATAAGGTAATTCCTTGGTGACGAATCGATTTGAGAAAGAAGACATATGCTTTCGAATAATGTGTCCCTTAAGTGGACCCCTTCTTCACGTTAGGATCCCGAGGGACCCCTTTGAAAGTTTTACAACTTGACGGTCTGCATGACTGTCCGCTTACTTTCCTATGTGGCTGCTTCCTGACATGTTCTATCTGAGGATAAATGTGTCACTGCTTCTCACTATGTGGAGTCCACTTTCTTGGGTTTCCTCCATGTGAGAGATCTTGTGGGATACCTCCCTATAGGTTTGAGAGCCTATGAGGCACTACCTTTTGAGCTTCCTCCATGTGAGAGATCTTGGGGGTCGCTCCCCTATAGGTCTACGGGTCTATAGGGCGCTTTCCTTGGGTATTCTTCATGTGAGAGATCTTGGAGAATATCCTCCTTGCATATCTACAGGTTTGTAAGGAACTTCCTTGGCTTCCTTCATATGAGAGATCTTAGGGGATGCCTCCTTACAGGTCTGCGGGTTTTTAAGGTGCTTTTCTAGGTTTCCTTCATGCGAGAGATCATGGAGGATACCTTCCTTGGAGGACTAAGAGCCTGTAATGTGCTTGCTTCTCGAGGCTTCTTCCATGTGAGAGGTCTTGGAAGTTGCCTCCTTATAGGTTTGCAGGCTTGTAAGACACTTTCATTCTTCAACTTCATAGTTCTAAGAAGCTATGAATTCCTTTACTTGCCCTGCACCTTCAAGTTTTCCAGATCATGGTCTACTTCCTCGACAATTCAAGTATACATTTCTAACTCTACTACTTCTTCGATCTACTTTATTGAGCACTCATCAATATTCATGCTCGCTAAAGTGGGGGAAAAATGTATAAGAGTAAATTTTCACCCCATGTGCAAATTCCCCTTTCCCCCTTCTCCACTTTTAAAAACTAAGTTCAAAGGCTAAATTCTACGTAAGCCCAGTGCCTTGGTTCCACTTGGTGCCTATTTTGTATGTCGGTAGAAGTGAAACTACCGTGGACGCCTGTGCAATGCGCAGACGCCTACGTGGTGCACTAACGTCTGTAAAATATTTCCATGTTTGAAGCATGCAAAGGCATTACACTTTCTATTTTGAATAGTTTGTAATGCGCCCACTTCGACTCACCAACCCAAATCCGATTGTTACACCCATTTCCTCTACAAATTCACTCTTCATGCATTTCCACCCCTCTAAGCATTCAATCGATCTTCTGCACATCCTTTGGTTCATCTTTCACATCTTCTTGCATTCTTCAAGCATTTAATCTGACACTTTTAGCAACACTTTTGCACTTCATAGTAGCAACAACAACACTCCATCACTTCGGTAGAGCAAGTGTGGGACAACACCATTGTAGCAGAGGCTCGAGTACTCTCGTTTTCTCCCCATTAGCCTTGAGTGCTTTTGGTGGAGGTGGTGAACGTACTACTTGGAGCTTGCTGGTGAAAGACTTCTTTTGTGAGATTCTCCTTGTCATCCCCACACTGGTATAATCTTCTTTATCACGTTGTTTTGAACTTTTGAAAGAAGTCATCTAGGTCATTAGTTTGTTTTCTAACATTTAACCTCATCTTTTTGGTCCTCTGGTCGTACAGATGCCAGTGCACCTGAGAGATGCTAGCGCACCGCGCTGTCATCCTGAAACTGTACTTTCATCCTCAGACAGAGAGCTTTCTGAAGCATAGAGTTGAATTAGAAAACCAACTCACCTAGCTCCATTCTGAGTCTCGGGTCTACAGAGTGATTGAAGGGCCCCAAAGTCCTCATCATTCTCATCCTGCATCTCCTAATACTCCTTTTAGCTGAGGTAAGTTATGAAAACCTTCTCCTCTTGGCCCTTTGTGACCTGGGGCCTTGAATATGGTTGGTCCCCCTCTCTTACAGTATTGAATTGAAAACAACAAATAAAACCCTATTTTTCATTGAATTTTCTGTAGTTTTACTGGTAAATTACTGCTCCTTAAGACTGTATAGTTCCGTACAGTTTGATATTGCTCTAAAATGAATTGAATTTGTTAGATACTCGAAGTAAATTCATTTTGAATCTGGTTTTGTGAGATTTCATCAAGTTTGAAGAGTTTTATCCACATTTTTATAGAGAATGGGTTAAGCACCTTGTTTTAAGGATCTGAAGTCCTTTAAAATGGATTAAACACCCATTCCACCGTTAGATTCTCTTGTAACCTGGTGGGATGGGTGAAGCAGGCTAGTTTTAGATGTTCATAGGGTTGGTTGAGTAGGGAAGGAAATTTGAATAGTTTTTGTGTGATTCCCTAAGTGGTTTTGTTCAAGTTTGTAAGCCAAAATGGTGGCTAAGAATGGGAATCCGAGGAAAAGGTGTTGGTAGAGTTTGTAAGAAGGTTTACTTAGCATGTGTAGACACATTGAGACCTGTTTGAGGTGTTGGAAAGGTATGATAAGGCGTGGAGATTAGATTTTCAATAAACCCTATTGGAAACTAGGCCAAAAGAGGGTTTGATGCTTTGGCAACTAGGTGATTGTTTTCCCTAAAAAAAAGTGTGGATTATGTGGTTTTGGAGTCTGGTAAGGAATTTTCAATAGGAACTTATGTTTGGAAAGATGTTTGAGTGTATGTTGCTTTTTAAAAGTGTGCTAATTGAGCTCGTGAACAATGTACCAGTCAATTGTTGATGTAGATGTTTCAAAGAAACCATATGTGCAAAGGAGATATGTTCAAATTTTCCATAATGGGTGTCTAGAAAGGTAAATGGTTAGTGGTTTTGTGGTTGGACTAGGCAGATATGGTCAAGAAAGCACTGTAGCAAACCTACAATGGAATTTGTGAAATTTTTAAGGAAATCAACCTTGTTATGGTTTTGTGGATTAAAGATTGGTTTGAAACAAGTTGAATTGTGATTGTTAGTTTTTTTCCTCCCTGCTTTGCATCAAGTGGTATCAGAGCATATGTTTGTGATATTTTGAAGTTAAAGAGTTATAGATTGAAGTAGTGAAAGGTGAGAAGTTGAAGAGTCAAAATGCCTCCAAAGGGTAGTGTAGTGCTTGCAAGGGAGATTAAGATGTTGAAAGAGTCACAAGAAGCCATCTTAGCAAGGTTTGCAGTAGTGGAGACAAAGCAAAGAAGAGGAAAGGACATTGAATGGGAAAGAGATCATGAAGAGGGTGAAAATGAGAACCCTAGAAGAAGAAATCAAGATGATGATGATGAATTGGATCTAGATAAGAGAAGAATGTTGAAGATGCTTAAGATTGCTAGAGGAGATGCTTCTAGTGAGAAAATTGAAGTTCCAATGTACAATGGTAGGTTGGATGTCGAAGAGGTATTGGATTGGATAGATGCCTTAGATAATTATTTTGAATTCAAAGAGGTTGTTGATGATCAAAAGGTTAAATTTGTAAAGAAAAAGTTGAAGGTTCCTACATTGAGATGGTGGAGTTACATTCAAGAAGAAAGAGTGAAGAAAGGGAAATACAAAATTAGTTCATGGGATAGGATGGTGTCAAAGGTGAAAGCTCATTTTTTGCCAAGTGATCATGCTATTCAAAATTTTAAGAAGTTGCAAAGCTTGAAGTAGAAAGAGAAGGATGTTATGACATATACTGAAGAGTTTCAAAAGTTGAGTATAAGGTTTGGTCATATTGAGAATGAAAATGAAAAGATTGCAAGATACATGTGTGGTTTAAGGTTTCAACTCCAAGATGAATTGAGTTTGGATACACCAAGAACAATTGAGGAATGTTTTCAATTGGCTGCAAGGGCAGAGGAGAAACTAAAGAGAAGAAAAGAAAGGAAAGGAAGAGGAAGAGGTAGCACCATTAGAGGAAGAGGCACAAGGCAGTATAATGAAGAACAAGAAGATACAAGCAAAAACAAGGACCAAGTTGTTGATCAAAGAGGAGGATTCAGAGGTTTCAAAGGAAGGTATGGACAAGGTAGAATTTCAAGTTCATTTTCAGGTAGGTGTTATCATTGTAATCAATTTTATCGTCCAAATTTTAAGTGTCCTGAGAAACAAGCATCTACATCAAGTGGAGGAGATAAAAGAGTTCAAATAGTGCAAGAGGATGATGGTGAAAGTGTGCATTCTCCTACTCAAATTGCTGCTCTAGAAGTGGGAGAATCATTGATGGTGAGAAGAACATTGCTAAAAGCAACAAAGGAGAAGGAGATGACCCAAAGAAGGACATTATTCAGGACCACTTGCAAATGCAAAGGTAAGGTATGTAAGGTAGTGATAGATTTTGGTTCTATTGATAACATGGTGTCAATTGAAATGGTAGATAAACTGTTCAAGTTAGAAAGAATTCCTCATGAAAAACCATATAAAACATCTTGGGTGAATGATGATCAATAAATTTTGGTAAATGAACAAGCTTTTGTTGAGTTTAGCATTGGTAGATACAAAGATAGGATATTGTGTGATGTTTTACCAATGGATTGTTGCCATTTATGATGCAGAGGAACTAGAACTTAGCACAAATTGACACAAGTGAAACAATGATACATCACCAAAAATGAAAAAAATGGAACAAACTTGATTCACATGACAACTTTCATAAAATGATTCATCTCAAACAATGATTAAGTGTATTCTAGATCATATTGGAAACATTGTCATGGCAACCCTCAATTTAATGCAACGAACTGTCATTAATAATTTCCAAAAAAAAATAATGAATCCAATCGCTTCAGTGAGATTGAAGATAACATAACTACAAACCTTTCCTCCAAATTTTTATGAAGATCCAACAGTGGAAAAGAAAGTTATTGCATTTTTCCCAAAATTGCAAACCCTAGGTAGGGTTCAGACCTGTCCTCACTAAAATGGTCATAACTTATTCAAATCTTAATGAAATTTGATGAGACTCAAAAAAAATGAAATTAGATTCACATGGAAAAAAAATACAATTGGTTTCAGATCCAAAATATAGACTTTACAATCTGTACCATCACGTTTTTCAGACTGAAAATTCTGCACAATATTGTTAGAATGGGGCAGTCTCACCAAAATAGTCATATCTCCCACAAAACTCACTAAAAATAAATGAGACAAAAATAATTGTAAACTAGAAACAAATATATTTCCATGCATATATTATAATCCATGATATGAGTCCATACTAGGCTGTACAATGCACAACTTCAGCCTGAAAATAATGCAATAATCAGAAAATGCACACAAAATTTGAGGTTTCCATTCATCAAACTTCAAAAATGATGTCTCCAACCCCCAATTAAAGTTTTAGAGGGTGTATTTATACATTTCCAACAAAAAACAACTATTTTCAATCACCTTTTGATTAGTTTGTTGACATGACACCTTAATGACACTTTTTGACAAGTTGTTTGACAACTTTCTTGAGCAACTTTTACAATTTTAACAATATTTTCCTAAATATCACCAAATGAACAAAAATGGTCCTAAACCACTTAGGAAGGTCTCAAATGACCATATTTACATCAATAAATCCAAAACAAATCAAAAACCAAAGTTTCACAATATAACTTAAAATTGCATCAAGGGTGCTCCTGCACCAATTTACTACTTGGAAGGCCACAGAAGTTTGATAGGTATTCACTTTATGATGGGAGAAATAACACATATTAGATTTAAAAGGATGGTATTAAATTAACACTAAAACCATTGTGGGAGGATGGTAAAGAACAAACCAAGGCAACAAAAGTGATAATGATTGGAAAGAAAGAGTTTGTGAAAAGAGAGGAAGAAAAGAAGGTAGACGTTGTAGTCACTTCTAGGCTTGAAAGTGTCAAGGAAAAAAATGTGAGGAATGATGCAATTTTGAAGAGAAAAGAAGGTGATAGTTTGGTGTCCAAGTTTGAGATAGAGAAGGTCAAGGATGAATTCCTTGTGAAGACTAAAAATGGGTTAGAAAAGCATGATGAAATTGTGGTAGGGACAATAGTTTGTCCATTGGATGTAAAGGAGGCCAAAGGGTAGTTGAATACTCTCAAGCTAGAAGTTTATAAATATAATGGTACAAAGGATTGGAAACCAGATCAAATAGAGGTTCTTGAAACAAAGGATCTGAGGAAAGATATGAAAGGTAAAATGATAGAGATGAAAGGTGAGTTGCAAAGCAAAGTGGGAAAATTTGATTACACAAGGACAATCAAGATGAAGGAAGAGATTAATAAGGTACAAGGAAGTGTGACTGTAGCTAGGGAAGTCAGTTTGACAATTTTTTCAAAGGAAACACAAATGAAAGATCAAACATCAAGAGTAGAGCAGCAATGTCAAGGAAAGAACCAGTCAAAGGACAAAGACAATGCAAATTTTTAGTACCTAACACATTGGAAAGGAATACGGTTCGATGAAAGGGATTTTGGAAGACCAAAGAGATGGTATGGAAAAGTGGAAGTTCAATAATTTTTCAGGCTGAGTGTATGGTGTAAGGGCACCAAGCTCATTTTGAAAATTCATGTAAATAAGGTCTTTGATAAGTTGGTTTTACATGTTTTGGTCTCTAGAGTCTTTTAATACTTCAAATAAGGTCATAATAGACCATTTAAAGTGTTATGAGTCATTTAGGGATCATTTTGTTTTGTTTTCATATATTGTCAAATAATGCAATATTGTAAAGTTGCAAAATTGCAACAAATGGGAATACCAATGGTTAGAAGTTCAAAATGTTAGTTGTGATGGTTAAGTCGGTTGTCTTTTGATGTAAGAAGTTTACAAATCCCTAATTGAAGTTGAGGCAAGGATTGAAGATGGTATTGAAATGAAAACAACAAATTAAACCCTATTTTTCATTGAATTTTCTGTAGTTTTATTGGTAAATTGCCGCTCCTTAAGACTATACAATTCTGTACAATTTGATATTGCTCTAAATTGAATTGAATTTGTTAGAGACTTGAAGTACCTTCATTTTGAATTTGGTTTTGTGAGATTTCATCAAGTTTGAAGAGTTTTATCCACCTTTTTTTAGAGAACGGGTTAAGCAGCCTGTTTTAAGGGTTTGAAGTCCTTTAAAATGTACTAGACACCCATTCCACCATTAGATTCTCTTGTAACATGGTGGAATGGGTGAAGTAGGCTAGTTTTAGATGTTCATAGGGTTGGTTGAGCAGGGAAGGAAATTTGAATGGTTTTTGTGTGATGCCCTAAGGGGTTTTGTTCAAGTTTGTAAGCCAAAATGGTGGCTAAGAATGGGAATATGAGGAAAAGGTGTTGGTAGAGTTTGTATGAAGGTTTACTTAGCATGTGCAGAAACATTGAGACCTGTTTGAGGTGTTGGAAAGGTAAGATAAGGCATGGAGATTAGATTTTCAATAAACCCTATTGGAAACTAGGCTAAAAGAGGGTTTGATGCTTCAACAACTTGGTGATTGTTTTCCATGAAGAAAAGTGTGGATTATGTGGTTTTGTAGTCTAGTAAGGAATTTCCAATAGGAAATTAAGGTTGGAAAGGTGTTTGAGTGGATGTTGTTTTGTAAAAGTGGGCTAATTAAGCTCGTGAACAATGTACCAGTCAATTGTTGATGTAGATCTTTCAAAGCAACTATATGCACAAAGGAGATATGCTAAAATTTTCCATAATGGGTGTCTAGAAAGGTAAATGGTTAGTGGGTTTGTGGTTGGACTAGGAAGATATGGTCAAGAAAGCAATGTAGTAGACCTACAAAGGAATTTGCAAAATTGTGAAGGAAATCAACCTTGTTAGGGTTTTGTGGATTAAAGATTGGTTTGAAACAAGTTGAATTGTGATTGTTGGTAGTTTTCCTCCCTGCTCTGCATCAATATGATATTAAAAGCATAGCAACACCATCATTTTTAGAATTAAGAATAGACAACAACCAGCATGAAAAAACTCCACAAAGATTTCAATTCAATAGAATTCTAAACAAAGGAGAAGAAGTACAGAAACCCTACCCCAAAACGGAGCTAAATCCCTCTTAACAATAGTCAAGTCTGCCAACCATAAAATAGTCAAATCAACTTGAAATCTAAATCCATAAAAAACCCATTTTATATTTGACCCTCGACTACTTAACATAATGGGAAAAATTGACCAAAACACCTCAAAATTCATAAAATATGAAACAACAAAAACTCCCTTAAAAAACCTCTTTTCGACATGCCCGATTATAGTCAAACGTCAAAATGAGAAAACCCAGCATATAGCTCAACATTTCATCACTTGAAAGAAACACTTCAAAATATTCAAATAACATATTTTATAACATCAATATAAATATATATGAATTTAAAACAAAAAATATAAATTACTTGTACAAAACCTACCTCAAAACATGAAAAAATTGAATGCAAGACGCCAAAAATTGAAGAAACTTTTCAAACCTGAATCTCTAGTCCAAAGCACGATCATAAATCAAAATTCCACACAATCTAGCAGCAAATACATTCCCCTCAAATCATAATTGAATTCCAAATCACTCTCCAAATTTCAATTCAAAAAACCACTCAAAATTTCCCAAAAAAAACCTTTGAAAAATTACTTCAAAACCATGTAAAATCTCTCCATTTTCTCTCCATTCTCAAAAGAAAAAAATAAAACTAATTAAATGCAAAAAAGAAAGTAACTTTTTTTCTTTTTCCCCAAAAGACTCTTCTTTTCCAAAAGAAAAAAAGGAAATAAAATCCTCTTATAAAATAAAATATTAAAATATTAAATTAAACACCTAGAAGAAAATAAATGATCAAATTAACTCACATAATTAACTCATTTGTGTAGGGTTTCCCACCAAATAAATTCAAAACATTTTAAAAGATAAAAGAACCTCCTTAAAAATAGCCACTCCACCAAAATAGTAAATCAAAACATAAATATAACATATGCTTACATATTAATATTTAGTAAACAATATTAGAATATGGTAATATTTATAACCTTATTTTCACAAAACATAATACACATGTATATACATATGCAAAAATATAATATCTCAAGGAGACTTTAAACCAGCTAAAAATCAAAAGACATAATTAAACACAATTAAAATATTAATGCAACACAAATCACTCCACCAAAACCATTCGCAAACCCAGGTAAAGGATATTGCCTCAATGGCATATTGAACAGGTGACTATAACTGACAACATCACCTCCTATGAGGCAATGGTTCAAGGCTAGGATATTTAGGGCCCTATGCTATCTCCACATACCACCATTGGGATTGTTTTTAGGCATGCTCAAACCTATGAGACCAGGTGGAGTCGCTGCCTCGTACCTGCAATCTTGCATCACAAACCAAGAACATGTACATATATACCAACATAATATATAACCCACACTCATGCATTGGTGAAGGAGAATCGTGACATCATGTGTCTCTCCTAAGAGAGTGACATGAAACCATCCCCTCACACCACAGACAGGTCACACACATGATACATGAAGCACATCATCAAATCGTTAGTCCACAATATATAATATATTAGGGAAATGAACATATCTAATAGCAACATGCACCATAATCATACTACACACTATATTCTAATCTCTATCATGAATAAGGTCACATAAGTAACATCTAACATCATAGTATCACACTCCTAGAACATAAGACACGCCTTAAGAATTAAGTAGAAGGATTATAATTAATTCCATCACTAACTAGGGTTCAGTATCATATTACCTGTTAGCAGTGCCTGGATTGGAGGGGTATTACATCCTCCCCCCCTAAAACTTGACTTACTCTTAGAAGTCGTAAGGCTCAAAATGGAAACATAAACGCATTAGTCCCAAAATTTCTCTACTTGATAATTGATGTACATCCTCTTTTTGAATCATTACAATTAAAATCACTATCTGGCTACACATTTGAAAGTAATATTTTCCTAACCACCTTTATTTAGAAATCCGTACATCTCTTACAGTAAGATACTTGATTTTACACTAAGAAATACAACAGGTACACCAATTAACTCAATTTTCCATTCCCAATACAAACATCTCCATAATCTCATACAAGGAAAACACATTATATTATTACTTCATATTAAAAAATACACACCATCTCATGTTTCAAAAACACAATTCAAGTTACAATTTTCAATTTTCAATAACATCCAATCCATTTAATACCACAGTTTCACAATACACTCACATTTAAGGTAGCATGGTTATCCATCTTTTACATCAATATGCAACAAAATGTAAGAAATATGCATCTAACACATGCATACATCTAACCACCTTTCCATACATCTCTTACAGTAAGATACTTGATTTTACACTAAGAAATATAGCAGGTACTCCAATTAACTAAATTTTCCATTCCCAATACAAACATCTCCATAATCTCATACAAGGAAAACACATCAAATGATTACTTGATATTCAAAATACACACCATCTCATGTTTTAGAAACACAATTCAAGTTACAATTTATGATTTTCAATAACATCCAATCCATTTAATACCACAGATTCACAATACACTCACATTTAAGGTAGCATGGTTATCCATCTTTTACATCAATATGCATCTAACACATACATACACAATCACATCACCGGGAAGTGCACAACACAAGGCTACACAAGGGTCCATCTAGACACCAGAAAACAACATACTAATCCATGACCCAAGAGCCAATATCCATCTCACATAATCCATACCTCACCCATAGTGGCTTGATGGTGTTAGGCCACACACACATGGTGAGACCATCCAATCAAGAACATAATGACCCATCTCTTGTTGTATAAAGTGGTAGCCTCCAAGAGATAGCCATAACACATAGGTGGGTAGTGGGTCCTAGTTGTGTAACAGCCTCACATACCCCCATCCTCAAAGTTCCTTGCATTTTCTTCCTCGTATATACTCACCAAGTCCACCTCATACATCCTTGGAGAGGAATCACAATATGACACATGACTGACATCGATAACAATAAGGATAAACTGGTTTCGCCACTAAATTCATAAATAAATATCATTTGAATAAAGATTCAATTTCAGCAATAAAGCAAGAAATGCACACCATTTCAACACTAAATCAAATGTAACCATGAGGGATATGCATAAATAAGATCACAAGGTGTGGATAAACCATCACAATCAAACATAAACAATGCGTCAGCCTTCACAATCAATAGAAAATCATCAATAACCATAAAGAAAGTCCATAATCTTTGAAATTGCACTGTACAACACTGCATGACTAGATACTAGCCACCACATGAGGAAGGAGGGAACAACACCAGGCTATAGCAGTAGCCCTCATGTGGTGCGGAGTGAGAACGCCATCCACATGGCTCAGAGTGTACTCCTCAGCTACACCCTGCATCGCGTTGTCACACGACATTGTCATACGCTATCCGGAGAAGGCACACACTAGTTGTATGTTGCATGGTGGTGTGTATGTGGCTCCATGGAAGTAGGCATGCACAAAACAAACCCTGCATAGAGATACCTCATGGAGAAGGTACACGTTGATACTCATCATAGCCAAAGGTATACATGGCTAGGGCATACCCATATGCTAACTGACCCGAACATTGTCGAAAGCAAACATGAGTATCCTTCTATAGGTGTTCGAGGCCCCATTACGCTCATCATCGCACTAGTAGGCTATCATAACACAATCTAATAGTGCACCTTCACGTGTCTATGCATGTGGCATCGTGTCCTTGAGCCCTGCTCACTACCATCAACAACACAACATCATCACCAACACTGTGTCAGAACATTAGTGGGGTGTGGCATCGTACACAAAAAAAAAAACTATAAGTCAAAGTTCCTTCAAGCACACATGCACACACACACCACACAAATTAAATACCAAAATTAACTTTCAAACACACAAACCAAGCAAAATGGATGCTAAAATTAACTTTCAAACACAAAATTCAAAATACTTCATTCACGTAAAGTTAGTACAAGCTTGCATGAAGTAAACACTTAAGTTCAAAAACACACACACACACACACAAAATTCAAACATACTTCACTCACACAAAGTTAGTACAAACATGCATGAAGTAAAAACTTAAGTACAAGCATGCACGCACACACACACAAAATTCAAACATACTTCACTAACATAAATTTAGTACAAAATGTGCATGAATTAAACACTTTAGTTTAAAAACACACATAAAGTGAATTCCAAAGTTATGAAACATGTTAAACTACAAGAACACTTCACTTGGAATTTGTTCAACCACACACCACATAAAGTGAATACAACATTTAAATTTCAAAGAACATAATTCATATAGAATGAATGTCAAAGTAAAATCACACTTCAAATATAGAAAGTAACCACATGCCAAATTCCAAAAACTTCTTCACACAAAGTAAGTACAACCACACAACATGTAAACACTTAGTTCAAGCATACCAAATTACAAAACAAGGATAGAGTGAATACAAAATTTGGTGAGTCACACTCTTCCCATAAAATTGGTTCAAGCACACAAGAAACGAGTACTACAGTTCACTCAAACAAATTAAGCGATGCTAAGTAAAAATATATGATTCACATAAGCAATGTGTATGTCAATACATAAACAATAATTAGATCAATTCAAAGTGGATGCCAAGGTTAGTTCACTCTCTCCCCCTCTCCGCACACAAACTAAAAGTCAAACTAAAATTCAAAGTTCCTTCAAGTGTGTGCACACATACACACAATGCAAAATCTAGTTCAAACACCCACCACACAAAGTAAATACCAAAATTAACTTTCAAAAACACAAACCAAACAAAATAGATATGCTAAAATTAACTTTCAAACACAAAATTCAAAATTAATTTCATTCATATAAAGTTAGTACAAACATGCATGAAGTAAACACTTATGTTCAAACACACACATACACACACACATAAAATTCAAACATACTTCACTCACACAAAGTTTATACAAACATGCATGAAGTAAACACTTAAGATCAAACACACACACACACATACAATTCAAACATGCTTCACGCACATAAATTTAGTACAAACATGCATGAAGTAAACACTTTAGTTTAAACACACATTAAGTGAATTTCAAAGTTATAAAACATGTTAAACTACAAGCACACTTCACTTGGAATTTGTTCAAACACACACCACATAAATTCAATACACCATTTAAATTTTAAAGAACACAATTCATGCAAAACGAATGCCAAAGTTAAAAGACACTTCACACATAGAAAGTACACACATGCCAAAATTCAAAAAAAATCTTCACACAAAGTACAACCACACACAATGTAAACACTTAGTTCAAGCATGCCAAATTATAAAACAAGGACAATGTGAATGCAAAATTTGGTGTCACATTCTTCCCATAAAATTGGTTCAATGACACAAAAAATGAGTACTACAATTCACTCAAACAAACTAAGTGATACCGAAGTAAAAACATATGCTTCACATAAGTAAAGTGCATGCCAATACATAACCAATAATTAGATCAACTCAAAGTGAATGCCAAGATTAGTTCATTGTCTCTCCCTCTTTGCACACAAACTAAAAGTCAAATTTCCTTCAAGCACATGCACACACACACACACACAAAATGCAAAATTTAGTTTGACAAACATGCATCACACAAAGTAAATACCAAAATTAACTTTCAAACACACAAACCAAACAAAATGGATGCTAAAATTAACTTTCAAATACAAAATTCAAAATGCTTCATTCACACACACACACACAAAATTCAAACATACTTCACTCACACAAAGTTAGTACAAACATGCATGAAGTAAACACTTAAGTTCAAACACACACATACAAAATTTATACACACTTCACTCACATAAATTTAGTACAAACATGCATGAAGTAAACACTTTAGTTTAAACACACACATAAAGTGAATTCTAGAGTTATACAACATGTTAAACTATAAGCACACTTCACTTTGAATTTCTTCAAACACACACCACATAAAGTGAATACAACATTTAAATTTCAAAGAACATAATTCATGCAAAACAAATGTAAAAGTTAAAACACACTTCACACATAGAAAGTAAACACATGCCAAAATTCGAAAACTTGCTTCACACAAAGTAAGTAAACCACACGCAATGTAAACACTTAGTTCAAGCATGCCAAATTACAAAACAAGGACAAAGTGAATACAATATTTGGTCAGTCACACTCTTCCCATAAAATTGGTTCAAGCACACAAAAAATGAGCACTACAATTCACTCAAACAAATTAAGTGATACCGAAGCAAAAACATATGCTTCACATAAGCAAAGTGGATGTCAATACATAAACAATAATTAGATCAATTCAAAGTGAATTCCAAGATTAGTTCACTCTTCCCCTCCCCCCGTTCCCCCTCACCCTCCTCCTCCCCCACACACACACACACACAAACAAAGTGAATGCTTAGTTAAAAAAAAATTATACACATATAATGAATAACAAAGTTTACTCAAACAATATGAAGATGCTAAAGTTTAAGCACAAACCTCACACAAATAATAAGTGGCTGCCTATACACACACAAACAACAAATGGCTCAAATCCAAGTGAATGTCAAAGTTAGATCACTCACATGCACACAAGTGAATGCCAAAGCTACTTCATACACATTTCACACACAAAAAAATGAATACCAAAAGCTCACTCTAACAATAAAGGGATGCAAAAGCTCAAACAAATTATTGGATGCCAAGTTCAAACAATAAGTGCACACAAAGTGAATTTCTAAATATCAAACATGCTTCACACAAAAAATTAGTGAATGCTAAAATGAAACACACTAAACAAACAAAGTTCAAAGACAGTTCAAACAAACAATTCAATGAATTCTTAACTTTAAACACACATAAAGTAAATGCCAAAACATGAACACATACTTCATACAAACAATAAATGCAAGCAAAGAGAATTCAATTTTAAACATACAAAGTGAATCAAATATAATTTAATTTCAAAATTCAAACCCATGCTTCACACAAGCAATAAATATATCAAAATAGAGTGCATGTCAAAGTTCAAATCCAAGCTCCACACAAACAATAAGTTTTAACATAGCATAGTGAATGGAAAAATTCAAACACATATTTCACTCAAACAATAAATACATTCTGAAAATAATAATATAATGTTAATTGTCACAATATTACTAAATTACTTTGTGATCAAAGAATATTGCGATACTTGATATTTATAATGCACCATTTGAATTGTTGTCTTTAAATGTGATGAAAAACAAACAAAAATTTAAAAAAGTAAATATTGGGAAGCACAAAATAAAAAATAATGCAAAAACTAAAAAAGACCAAACACAAACAAGGCTTAAGGAATAAGCAATTGGTCATTCCTTTCAACCTTTAGAAATACACTAGGCCTAATAGAATGGTCATGGCCAATCGCTATTCCTCACAACCTTAGGAAGGGGGGCAATTCAACCCCTTCCAAATAAAAAAAAGTTTGTATTAAACAACAAATCAGTTTACATATTACATTTATTGAAGTAAATCAACTTCAACAACCGATTGAAAAATGCAAATGTTTTCTCAAACTTTAGATTCCAAACATTTTTTAAAATTTTAAATATCATGTTCATTGAAATATATCTTAATAGAGTTGCTCATTCAAGCTTCTCGATATTTCTAGACACCGACACCATGCCAAACAACCAACATCAACCATGGTTTAAATTTATATGAATTTTTCTGCCAATAAAAGATACAACAATTAAACATACTATTATTAAAATAAAGCTATGACAAGAAGATTAAGCAAATGATGTTAATAAAACTACACCAATACTTGCCTAATATTGCAGAATCTTTAAGAAGCACCAAACCCTCAAAAATAAAACAAAAATTAGACCATAAACCTACCTAATTCTAATATACAGATATATCAAGTAAAAATAAATAAAACCTAAATCTACTTAATTCATATAAATTTATTAGGCAAAGTAAGAATAGATGGCCAACCATAGACATACAATATCATTTTTATTTTTTATTCGATCTAGTGTTAATAAACATGATGACAAGATATGACTGATCAGTTCAGACTGCCATAAAACGATACACTTACCTGAGTGTTTCTGATATTTTATCTTGTTAAAATGAAATAAACTAGCACATGCACAGCTAAGAGTGGGTTTGGCTTGAAACAACATTTTCTAAACTGAACTATTTTGGGCTTGAAAGCCCATGGGAAAAAGGTTATCAGCTAAAAATCTTGTTCACAAACTAAAACAAGTCGAGTTATTTTGTGGATAGAAAAACTGACTTATGAGTGAGAAACCACTCACTAGCCAGTTTCCAAATTTGCAACTGACCTTTGATCTCATGCAATGAATCATACTGCACTTGTATTAAAGTTTAGTTGATGACAAAGAAAGTATCTATTTAGTACTGGAAAACTACTTTATGATTAAATAGAACTTTATTTTCTGAGGCACGAAATTATGGTGTTCAACTACTGAATCCTTTTTCCTATGGTGGAAACAACTCTATCTATTAGATACTAGAAATCATGTGGATGTAAAAAAAAAACGCTAATACAAAAGGTAAAAATTATAATGTAATTGAATTTGTACTTCCACATCATGCCCAGAGTGTTGTATTCTTGAAAGCTATATCAAACGGCACATCCTATCCAATGTTATAAGACCGAAATACATAGAACAGGCCTCATTATCAATTCAAATAAGCCATTGAAATAACTTCAACATTATCAGAAAAAATAGGGAGGGAAGACAACATAATAAGTTCAGTTTTGTGACGAGTTTTACCTGGGAGTAAAAAAGAAGCGAAAGCAAGAGCTACTTGGAAACAAAACCACAGAGCAGGAAAAAAGTCAGAGGAGATCTTTTGCAAAGCAATCTGTTTTGTAATCTTAATCAGCTGAAAAGGTACAAATAGCCAACATAAATGTTCACATGGCATGACAATCTATTCTGCTTAAGACTTTTTCCCATCAAATTAAGATAAAGGTACAAAAATTAAAACGCAATAGCCAAGAATTGCAAGTAAAGAATAGGCTTGGAAGTTGATGTTATATATGATATTGTTTTAACCACTATTATTCACACTCTGCAGCCAAGTTTTTCATGTTTGGTTTACATTCAGCTATTCTGTTTCCTTTCAGTTTTATCTGCAAGAGTACTGCAAGAGTAGGAGTAGCTATTCTATTCTCTAGGAGGTAGAATTCTCAATCCCAAGGAAAAACTTGAAGATGGTGTCTATATTTGCAGAGGCTGTTGTTGGAAAGGTTTGTGAGATGACCTTTCAGCATGTGGCTAATAAGGTAGGCATAGTGTGGAACTTCACGGAAGACTTTGAATGGTAGAAAAAATAGAGCAAATATATTATTTTCTAAATGGAGCTGATGAGAAGAGCAATAGATAAAAGGAGTCTGAAAAAATGGCTTCAGAGAGTTCACGAGGTTGCCTGGGAGGTAGAAGACATACTTCAAATATGTGGTGTGGATTCTATGTATGCTACTAATACTCAGTTTTGCACTTTGAGTTGTAATCAATTGATTCTTCGCCATCAAATGTGCAGAAGAATCCAAAAGGTCAAAGCTCAAATGAGCTCTGTTATTGTAGATTGAAACCAACTGAATATAGGTCATACTGTAGTGTCTCACATAGAAGAAGCAGAATCATCAAGTAGATCCCAAAGACAACAGTTTAAGAGACTAAGTCTCCTGCCCAGCGATTCGAAACCAGTGGGGATACAATCCAAGATTGAAAGCATGGCAAATTCGCTAGAAAACCCCAAATTTCCAATTGTTGCAGTGGTTGGAATGGGGGATATAGGCAAGACCTATCTTCTTCGGCATGTCTACAACGCTGAAAAGGGAAGGTATGAGATATCCGCATGGCTTTCAGTTTCTCAGTTCTATTCTTTTTGCCAATTTGCTCAGTGATTTAGCCTTCCAAATGAGTAAAGATCTAAGGAAATTAAGGAGGGTGGAGTAAGTGAAGAGGTAGCAGCACAGTCAATTCATAGCTTTATCCCAGGGAAGAGGTGTCTTATTGTTTTGGATGATGTCTGGAGGGCTACTAGAGAAGGTGATTTGTTAACTAACTTGGTATCCCAACTGGAGGTAATAGTCGATGCAAAATTTTGGTTAGCACACGAAGCCGAGAGGTTTCTGTAAATATTAAAGCTAACATATATGATTGACACAACTTGAATCAAAATGCAGGTAAAAAGATGGGAAAAAACACTTACTATACTTACAGAGAAAATGCAACCGAAACATGATGTTTTAGGAACAAAAATTTGATAAGAGCTGGCTTTATTTTTCATAAAATTTGACATTCTTAATGGAAGAAAGTGCATGCAAATGTACATTACAAGCTTGCAAGAAAAGACAGGAAGCAGATACAAACTAGTTGATGATAAATCAGATAAACCAAACAACATTCTGGTGCACAAATATATGGTAGATTTTAGAAATTCTACAAATATGTTTGAAGAAAAAGTTGGAAAAGAATTGAATTAAAACTAAAACAGGGCAAGAAATATAAACTTTCGAAATTTGATAAAACAGTGAATGCTTTAAATCCCTGGTTGTTCGAAGGACATGATAACAAATTATAACAGTCTATATTATAGTGGAGCAAGCAAACATGAAATAAATGGTCAATTTTATAGAAAATAAGAGTGCACACTAAATATAAAAGGGCAAAGGATAGTCCATGAGGAGGAGTGAAAAAACTTATGTTAAAAACTGTGCAAAAACAAATACATAGTTTTTACCAGAAGTTTTTATGGTCATCAATTGACTTAATTCAATTGATTTAAAATCCACATAATCCCACCCACCACAGTTCTTAAGTATTTACCTTGTAAATGCTCAAATTACAAAATCCAAAAACCTTCCTAGTACAATTATGTAAGACTGAAAAATCTAAAATATATATGAGATCAAAAAGTACAAAAAAAAAAAAACAAACTTTTGGTCATGTCAACATCAGCCTTCTTGCAAAAAAAATGCTAGCAAGACGGCAGCCAATACCCTTAATGGAAAAACAAATATGATCTCCTGTCACCCATCAACACTTTTGTTCCACACAAGCAATCTGTTGAAAGAATGCTTTTATATAACCGACTATTAAGCAAAAAAATCTTTAAATACAAACAAATCCTAATCATAAGTGTCTTAGAATACAAAGATTCTTCTCCATGAAATTGCTAGTGAAGAGACTCAAAATTAAGACTTGTTATCAAGAAAGTTGATATAAGAATGGCCTATCAGCCAAACAAACAAATATCATGTAAGAGGTTCTCTGGTTCCAATTCTAAATGGTTTTTGTCAGGAGCTATCAATCATCAAATTCTCATAAGATTATGTTCTCTGGTTCCAATTCTAAATGGTTTAAACTAACTCCAATAAATTGAAAGATTAGTTTGGAAACCATGCAACAAGAACAATACTATAGCTGTTAAGCAACTGGAGTCACTCTTTAAAATTGCGTAGTTCATTGCATAAAAATTATTGAAATCAATTGCTTTAAAACAAAAGCAGCTGTAAGTGGGTGTACTAAATTGTTTGCATCCATCCTTGCCAATAGGACGATGATGACTAAATACAAGAAACCGTGTTCAGATTATGCACACTATATATTTGAGACTGTAGAAGGCTTTCACTAGAAGGCAAGTTTTGGTTGTCAGAAAACCTATTAAAACAGAGCATTTCTAGTGATGCAAGCACCAGCTTTTCAAGTGCAAACTCATCTCAGACCTTCAATTTAAGAATAGCCAAAGAGTCTGCATCACTTCAAATGCATTTCAAAGTTATTATTCAAATCAGCTAGTCCTTATGTCACAACCAATCTACAAAGGCTACTCCAAATGATAGAAATACTTGTATTCAAAGGCCCAAAAAAGAAATAAACCTAAAATGTGCACCAAAATTACTAAGAATGTATATTGATCCTTACCAAATTGCAAATTTATGTGTCTGGTCAAAGATGCTAATAGAAAGAACTACAAGTGTACGATGATAGATATCATAAAAGTTTGTACTTGAAGAAAGATTAGGAACTGCTATATTTATGTAAGAGGTAAAGAAATCAAAGTGAAAAAGATATTGTACGATGACTGATATTTAGTATGTGTAAGAAATTTTGATCTGGCTCTCAAATATACCACAATAAGCATGAGATAGGTACATTACAATATAATTTTTATTTGACAATAAGATGTAATTAAAAAAGAATCAAGAAAATAGAAAATAATGAATTAATGAATAAGAAATAATATGTATCTCCACAATTTTCTCTCAATTTTTTTTCACTCATCTTTTGTTAGTTGAATTTCTATCTCTAATCAAAATGGCCTCTCCCATAGATAAGAATTCAATTAGTCAGTAAGAAATAAACAAGAAAAATCCTTATATTCATCTATAACAAGTTTTTCTAATCATCATTTGTTGACTGTATTTCATCATATGTTGACGGTATTCCTAAATTAACCTTTCACGCTTAATTAAAAAGTTATACAACCTATATCTATAAAATCACCCACGGATATAATAATTCTGTCTTTATATTTTTATCAGAGAAAATCTCAAACCTTTCTATACTTTACATGTTTTTATTAATCAGTAATTGTAAATAAATGACATGTATGACCATAACACTACATAAGCTGTGCTGATCTAAACTATGTTCTAAAGAAAATATGTAATCTTGATGTGTATAGAAATGGAAATATAAATTTCAGCAACAAAACAAACCATCATACCTTGCATACTGAAGAATGAATACCTTTCATCTATAGGGCTAGTGTTAGTGTTGTTGCAGGTACAGGGGTAGGCACAAGAAAAATATAAAACGATATAAAAAAACCTAACATATCCTATGAACTAATATGACACCTTACGTGATTTTATATAGTCATGTGCATACAGCATAGAGACTATGGGATGGTAAAAACATGACATGATTTACTATTTTGAATTGGATTTATATTTAGAATTGAATCCTGTTACATGCAGATTGAATATATTAGTGCAAAATTTTAGACATACAAGTTAATTGATAGGTATTCTAAAGTAAATCAATAAGAATTCTTCTCTGATATGTATTATTATAAAAATAAGCAGTAGCAGTGCATATAGGAAACATACCATGAGACCATAAGCGAGAACTTGGATCTCTGTATGAGGATGCGGCAAGTTGCAGGTTGCCCAAATGTCCACAAAGCATCTGTGTGGATAAGTTGCCATAGCTTCTTGGATTTACTGCATCTCCAATCTGTTAATGCCAATCAATTCCAATCTGTTAATGCCACAGCTAACAAAGGTTGATGCACTTCAGGTGTTGGAAGAAAGTGTCTAATTTCTCCCTCCGTAATTTCTTGCAGTCTGCAGTTTCCGCAGTCCATAATTTCTGCTGTCTTGTTTTCAGTTGTCATAAAATCAGCCCAATCAATCTGCTGTATTGATTGCTGCAAAATTTGCTGTTTGATTTGAAGTTTCTTTTTGCTGTCATTGTTGACAGATTGTGTGCTCTATTTAAACCAGCTGCTGTAGCATTTTGGTGATGAAAAAGATTATGAATAAAATTTGTTTTCTGCTGTAGCAATCTGGTTTTATTTTATTTTTGTCTTTGCTCTTTCTATCATCAGGTTCTATAAAACATATTAAAAACATTAAACAATCATAACGCTGCACAATGTTATAATCTAAACCACCATAAAAATATAAATACATAAATTATGAAAGGAAGTAGATATTCCTAATCTACAGGAATGAGAATATAAATCTCAACAAAAAATAAACCTTCATACCTTACAGATTGAACAAAGTTGCGCATAAGAACGAACGCCTCCTCTGCAGGGCTGTGTTAGTGTGGTTGCACAATGCAAATACAGAGGTAGATTCTGGAAAGAAAGAAAATAGTATAAACAACAAATGAAAAATAACAAATACAGAGGTAGATTCTGGAAAGATAGAAAAATGAAAAATAACAGATAAGAAAGGAAAAACAACAGATAAAAAAGGAAAAACAACAAGAGAAAAGAAGCACTCCATAAAATCTAACTCAAACAAAGACAGAACAAAACTACAAAACCTATAAGTGCGAACCACAAATGTGATTCCCCTTTAAATGCAAATGTGTATATATAGGGAAAGACAGGGGGCTAATTCTTTGCATTGTAACAGCTAAGAAAATAAGCAAACGGTTGGCATTGGAAAAAAGGCTAACGGCTGGTTTAAAAAGCAAACGATTAGCATCAGAAAAAATCAAACGGTTAGCATGAGAAAAAAGCAAACGACTGGCATTTGAAAAATTCAAACAGCTGCACCTGTAGTTGCCACGTCTCCACCTGATATTCTCCAGCTGCACCTTCGACATTTCCATCGATGGCTTTTTTATGTTTGTAATAAAATTTGAGCTGTTTTCTTTTTTCAAATGCCAGCCGTTTGCTTTTTCCGGATGCCAGCCATTTGATTTTTTCCCGTTGGAATCTTGACCTCAGCCCTCAGGTAAACCTAAACCCGCCTCCTTTTACCCATTTCCATATTATAGCTCTTCAAGGAGGAATTGAATTTCATTAACCCTTTCTTATTTGAAGGATTAAACTCTTAAGGGCTGCTTCTTATTGGTAACTTAGCAAGCCAATGCCTTTAGTTTTCAGACTCACTAAATCTCATAGAATTAAATGAATTTTATGGAGGCAAAGCCTTTGATTGACAGTGGGAACATCCAAAGGCTTGTGGACCTGCACCTTGGTGATTCATATGAGAATTATCAGATAAATGATATGGTTGTACAGCTAGTATATGCATTCAGCAGTCTTCTCTTCTTCGTTGCATAGATTAAAAATCATTCTGCAAGTCATGACAGTATCAAGCACCATTGCATCAATAATAATGTCCACCCAAATTAAACAATCTTCTGTCTGCTTTTGAAATCAGTGTTTATCAAATTGTAAGGCTTGGCTACATTAAACAAAATTGTGTCTGTTTTCATAAGCTGTCCAAGTGATAATGCTGAATTTATGTTTTTGTTCATGGGATTCAGGTTCTGAAGCTTCTAACAGGAACCTCTGATACGGAATATTATACTTTCCCTAGATACTAGTCTGTGTTAATGTTTCAGTAGCTGCAGGAGGTATCTTCTGTCATGTATGTGAATCTTCCAAAATTGGCGTAACTGACATGCAAAAGAACATTCATTAATTGTCATAACTGTCATGCAGGAGAATCTGCATTCTGACATGCATTTATCATTCCTTCTGTCATGCAGAGGAATCTTTGCATAAGAATCTCTAAATTAAGCAATTGTAACTGCCCTCCTTGTGCGTCTCCTTGCTTTTGCATGTAGCTTTATTTTTAGCTGAAGATAGATGCAGCTGGAGGAATTATTCTGTGTGTGTGTGAAGCTGTCTTGTAGAGGAAGTTCGAATTATTCAAGAGGTGTGCAAGTTCTTCATCAAATGCAGAGTGTAGAAGGCTGAGATAATTGTTAGCAGATTGCTTCACTCAATTTCTGTATTTGCATCAGATTATGGTGCTTTGTGTTGGCCTTCTTATCAGCCTATTGTAAAAGTGACATGCTTGTTGAGATTCAATATACAAGAGACATATTTGTGGCTGGGTTTTTCTCCCTCGAGAAGGAGGGTTTCCCCAGGATATATGTTGTGTTCTATTGTTCATGTCTTCATGTGTTTGTGTTGCTTTTTCTGCTTTCTGTTAAATCTGATCCTAACATTAACATGGTATCAGAGCGGGTCTACGAAAAGATCCGATCAGATTTGGTCTAACAGGAACACAATCTCTTGTGGCACAGTGGAGTTTTGAAGGCTTTTTGAGTTTGTAAATCTTAGACATGATTAGAAGGCATGGGAAAAGCTGTTGAGTCTGTGCGTGCAAGTGCCATGGAAAGAAAGTGATGGAGTCAATGCTATTTTGTGTTGACTTATCTTCTGCAGTGTGGGTGAATGTCCTATTGTTGTTCAAAGGGGTCTTGATGCGTGGGAGTCATGTTTTGTTGAAACTGATATGAGAATGTTATATATTTATTGACACCTCTTTAGGCATGGGCAGTATGGAAGTGTGAGTAACTTCTGGGCTAGTTTCACTTGATGTGAAGCCGTGACTTTCTAGATACTATTCTATTGCTTGTTTTGAGTTTTGGATGTGCAGAAATTCTCTGAGCTAACGAGGGTGTTATATATAATCTATTTTGTTGCCATCCACGATGTGTGAAGCCCTTTGGAATTCATGGGTGTATGTCTTTTCTGAAGAAGTCTTGAGGAGTGCCTCTTGAAGGCTAGCATTAATTGGCTGCTGTATCTTTTTCTATAGAAGACTAAAATTTATTCAGAACTCTGATTAAGTGTGTTGTGTATAAGGAGTTTCTTGGAGCTGCAATCTCTGTTTACAAGCTTGGGAAGCGAAAGGCCACGTTTATGGAAGGAAGTCGTGATGATTTTTTACTCTTTTGATTACTTAAACTCTTTCGTCGCATGAGTTTGGGTGCGTTGATTCATAATGTGATCTCAAGATTTAAATAGAGTCTTCAATCTTTGATAAACGATTGTTTCATATTCCCACTTTCCATGAGGGTGAGATCGAGTGAAGTTGGCAAAAATGAGACACAGCTACAAGTCTAGCTCATTGGTGTACCAACATAAAGAGATAAGTATCTTATACTTGTTCCTTGAATGAATTATTTATGTAGTTATTAATTCATGCTACATCAATGGATAGTGAATCTTGTATGCTTCTAGCTTTGATATTTCTTCTGGATAGTTTAAACTATTAGTAATCTCTCTCTAAATGCTTCCAGGACGGATCGAGGAGCAAGAGGTTGATGAGAGATTGCCTAGAGAAGAAGAGCTTGGGGCATCC
>VDFB02000017.1:441222941-441470361 GCA_007258455.2 Sequoia sempervirens | reverse complement strand
CATAACATTTATGGCTTCTCTTAAGTCAATTAAGGTGTTTTTTATGATAGTTTCATTGATTTGGACATCTACTACAGGGCTCCCAGGGTCTGCATATTTAGGAACAACTATATTTCCTAACATGATGTCAACAAGTTATCTTGAGACATGCATAGTCTAGTGGTCCTTATGTTTTCTACCTGGCTTCTTAAGGCACAAATCTCTCATAGTTATTGTTTATATTGGTACTTCCTTAATTTCTTGAATCAAGTGTATTTTTATGCAAATATTTCTAAGTTGGACCAATAGGTCAGATTCGTTTTTTATATAATGATGCTTTTGTATAGTTAGTGTTTTAGGGAATGGTGGTTGTCGACTTATGATGTCTGGGTGACCTTGACTTTATTCAGGTTCCTTTAGTTGTTTGTCCAAAAAATTTGTTGGGATCTCCTCCTCAGTAAGCTTTGTGATGTGAGGAGATGGAGGCCCAACAATAATTTTCCATGAAAAGCTATTTGTGCCCATGGGCCTAGTAGTGTAAGTGGCTTATTGGATAATGGAAAGGAATGTAGGGATGCAAAACTTCCTATGATCAAATGAAATATTTTCACTGGCATTGGTATAAAAAATGAGCTTCTAGGGTTCCTATATCTAATGTATGGGTATATGACCTAGGAAAATTAATTGTCCCTAACATCTTTATAAATGTGGAATTCATCAAATGCACAACTAGAAATTATGATGAAAATGTTAGAAGTATCATATCTACAAATGGTGGGCAGTTAGTAACAATTGACAAAGCTACCATATTTTAGGTCTTTGGTCTAAAACTAGTTGCAAAAAAGGTCATAGAATTTGATCTCTTCATACAAAAATACCAACAAGACAAGCACAGTTTCAAGGTATAATGGTTACCAAAGCATAGATTGAAGGGGTTTGATAAGAGGTATGTCAAAAATATTACAAGTGAGACAGATCCCTTCAACATTGATATGTTTTAAGACTACTTCATCAAGATCTACCCTATTCTCTACTAAGTCTTAGGAGGAGACAATAAGAATAAGCTCCTTGTGCCATTAATGTACATGGCAATAGATATACAAAACCCCTTGGTAGATAATGATTTTGAATTTGCTACCTATAATTCTAATAACATCTACAATCGATTGGTAGAGATCAAAAAAACCAACAAGGTAGTGAACTTCAAGTGGTACTCTCTTCTCTACCACATGTTTTTGTATGAAGGAAGAACAAAGTGGGATAAAGCACTACAAGTTCAAATGGAAAATGTTATTAAAAATTCTCTCCCTATCCAATGTTGGACTCATGTCTGGGACATGCATTGTGACTCAACAAGCTATGTTATTCATGGGAGTAGAAGAGGGAAGATTGCAAAAATAAATCGTGGATTTCTTAAGACCCAAGGATAGAGTGTCTAAGCTTAGTGTGCAACACAATTGGGGAGACTAGTATCTCCACTCTGATTCAACTATGATAATAGTATATGGGTCCCTTATGGGACCTCATATTATTCCAAGATATGTTTCTCTAAGGTTGGCATATTTGGAAATAATCTGACAGCTTAATGAATCATATAAGGCTTACCTCAATGGGAATAGGAAGGGCTCTTTTTTCCATTTCTCCACATTATTTTTAGAATTCATAGTAACAAGAGAGGGACTTGAACTCATCTACCCCTTGTTGCAAACTTATAAGATGGTTCAAGAAGGTGTAAGAGCATTTGATCATGAGGGATTCATCAACCAGGTCAAGACAAGCATTAAGAGATCATCTTTTCTCATCAACTCCTCTTTGGTGAGGATGTAATAAAAAATCACCTCACTAATAAGGAGGTAAATGAAACAAGAAAGAAGTGTGTTGCCTTTAGAAAGCTCGAGGACATGAAGGCCAAGAAAATAACAAGTTATCTTGGGGCCTATGTAGAAATAAAGGATCTTATCACTAGTATCCAAGTGGTGTTGAAAAACATTGATAAATTAATTGGTAAAGCCTCAATGATGGAGGAAAGGCCTTCCTACCAACCACAAGTGGATCCTATTGTTTATTCATTTGTTAGAAAAATAAAATGACCAATAATAAAGGATCCAACTCCTCAAGAACAATCATCAACAACACCCCCATCTCCTCAATAGGCACATTCAAATTGTTAACCAAAAACACTATTCAAAGATACATTCTTAATTAGAAAGATAATAGGGAAAAATATCCAATCTTACTCAATAATACTTATAGTTTTTTCCTACATATAGCACAAGCGATCTTAAGGAATGCCATCCCAAGTACAACCCAAATCTGACACGTAGCTAACAAAAATGGACCATCCATATCTCATACAAATACATGTTATTCACCTCATTAAATCCTACTAACCAAATTTTTCATCATTATTGGACACACGTTATCAAATTTTCCTAACTCATTCATAATCATCTAATACAAATTTCAGCCTCAAATCAAAGCCTACTGAAGAGGGAAGGTAAAAAAAAGGAACAACCCTAAACCTTGGAGTTGCCCTCCTAAACCATCCCCTATGGACTTGAGGTCATAGGGGCATCTTTCGTCCAAGGACTACCTACATACTCGCTTCCAAATGGGATCAAAGTCACATGTAGTTCTCCTGACAAGGTCTCTCTCAAGGAACATACACTTGGAATTCCTACATAGAAAACCGCTCAAGTCTAATTAATAAATAAGGGAAAAATACTTTTCCACCCAAGGGGTTTAATTAAACCTGATCATTTAACTAATATTAATTTTCAAAGCCATGTGTGTACCCATATTCATGACAGGATAACAAATCTAATATATAATAGTACCTTGATGTCAAGTGTAACTTGTATCCTGAAGATTCAACTTAAGATTCACTTGAATATACTTCAATTAATTCAATGATATCAACTTTGAACATATATCACAAGGGGATCAACTTCAAAAGGTTTACTCATGAGTATCTCACTTGTTAAAGTAGTTAATTCACTTCCACCTTGTAAGATATGAATTCTCTACTCTCAACCTACAACATGTTATTATTTGTTTCTTGCACATGTAGCTTATATTTTCAAATTTAGGACTTCTCATTTAATGTAGAAACATGATCAAATGATAGGACCAAAATTTAATGTTCACTTTACCAAGCATAGAGGTACCAAATGTGATTACTAATCCCTTCATAGTGATAATCTCTTTATCAATATGTAGTGAGTAATAATAACATGCAATATCATATAACAAGTATAATCCATAACTAACAAAAGAAATCTATGAAACAAAAAAATCCAAATCTTGAGCATAGACCAAATAATAGGTTTAGTTATCAAATTCCTTTACCAATATGATGCCTTTGTCTATAAGAAACAATTATTATAAAATGGTCTATGACAACTTGACATAGGCTATAATATTTATTTTATAACATATAGTATATTCAAATTCAACCTTTAGTTAAAACTCAAACACAACCACATAAATTGTTTCCATGAATACATTACGCAATACCCAATTTTGTAATGAAAATGGGTAGCATAACTCAACTTAACTAGCACTTTTTAATTATTAAAGACTTGCACAATGATAACAATCATCACGCTCTTTTAACTTTTCAACATTTGACCATCAAATGTTTACAAGGGTTTTCCTGACACAACAGTAACCAAAAATATTAGTTTTAGTATTAATTAACATGCAGACCAGCAAGGAATAAACACAACTTTTAGGCACTCGGTGCATTTCTATAGCCTGTAAAATAGGTCTCAAGTAGACATAACCACATTAGTTGTTTAATTGACCTATTTTGAATGAGCACAATTTACAATGTTCACAGTATTTCTCAATAAAACTAAGGGTCTCATGACTTTACAATTGCCATATAATTTATCATGCTTTTGATCAAAATTTCATTACCACAATGTTATAGGTTTGCTAGTGTCTTATCATACGAACTTATTTTCCAAATTCTATAAAGTTTATTATGCAGTCTATGCTTCTAAATAGGGTAATTTAGACGACATCTTTTAAATCAGATTTATGGATACACACGAAACATTTCAAGGAACTGTTTTTTTATAATACCAAGATAAAAGTAGAATGATATCATATGAATATGATTTGGATAGTTGATATCATATGTTTAAATTTTTAAAGTAGCTTAAATGAAAAATTATTTAATATTTTTCTTTACAACCATTCTAAACAACCCTTCCATATAACTTATACCAAAATTTAATATTAAAACATTTATCAAATGAACACTAGTATTAAATCTGCTCCTCCAACTATCTCAGATGCCTAATGTCTCGACTCACAAGATACATGAAAGGATTTCCAATGTAGACTTTAGTTTAGACATCATCTAATCATAGGTCATTTTCCTGATTTCTAACTTGTCCTCATTGCCATTAAAGTTTGCTTACAAATCCCAAAAGCATGCTCACAGAAATGACATAAACACAACCTTGTAAATCTGCACCTCTCCATAGCAGTTCCCATGGGTGGAAACACCCAATCTTTACAATGTAAGAGGAGTTGTGTGGTGTTTCTGGTCTCCATCACTCTTCCTTCTCCAATCTGAACCCAAGCATGGCAATCGCTAGACATCCTTTTTTTCTCTTTCAACCAGCCTCTCGGCCTTTTTTTCGAAACCCATTTTGTACCTCATCCCAATATCATTACAATGGATTATACCTCTGATTGCAAGCAAGGAAAGCCCGAAAGTCTCCATGCCTTGCGGCCAGATATAACAAAGTCTCTGAAAGAGTCAATGCAATCCATTTAAATTAATACATCAATATTTCTACTTTAAATTAATACATCAATATTTCTACTGATAAAGAAATAGTAATTGAGAACGTCTGACCAATTCTTGCCAATAGAAGTAGCCTGGTTGAGAAATACTTTACAAGGTACAATCTTACCAGAACTCAACACCTAATGCCAAAATAATTGCATATTCTTGGATTCCAGTCTTGACATTTTCTTATGTAGTAAGAGGAAAAATTCGAATACTGGGCAGGTTACAAACATAAAACTTGCAATGAAAGATGAGGTTGATTTGTATAGCCCCAAAGCAATTTCCCTATGATGGTTCAGATCAGTAAGGTATCTAGGGAAAGTATAATATTCCGTATCAGAGGTTCCTGTTAGAAGCTTCAGAACCTGAATCCCATGAACAAAAACATAAATTCAGCATTATCACTTGGACAGCTTATGAAAACAGACACAATTTTGTTTAATGTAGCCAAGCCTTACAATTTGATAAACACTGATTTCAAAAGCAGACAGAAGATTGTTTAATTTGGGTGGACATTATTATTGATGCAATGGTGCTTGATACTGTCATGACTTGCAGAATGATTTTTAATCTATGCAACGAAGAAGAGAAGACTGCTGAATGCATATACTAGCTGTACAACCATATCATTTATCTGATAATTCTCATATGAATCACCAAGGTGCAGGTCCACAAGCCTTTGGATGTTCCCACTGTCAATCAAAGGCTTTGCCTCCATAAAATTCATTTAATTCTATGAGATTTAGTGAGTCTGAAAACTAAAGGCATTGGCTTGCTAAGTTACCAATAAGAAGCAGCCCTTAAGAGTTTAATCCTTCAAATAAGAAAGGGTTAATGAAATTCAATTCCTCCTTGAAGAGCTATAATATGGAAATGGGTAAAAGGAGGCGGGTTTAGGTTTACCTGAGGGCTGAGGTCAAGATTCCAACGGGAAAAAATCAAATGGCTGGCATCCGGAAAAAGCAAACGGCTGGCATTTGAAAAAAGAAAACAGCTCAAATTTTATTACAAACATAAAAAAGCCATCGATGGAAATGTCGAAGGTGCAGCTGGAGAATATCAGGTGGAGACGTGGCAACTACAGGTGCAGCTGTTTGAATTTTTCAAATGCCAGTCGTTTGCTTTTTTCTCATGCTAACCGTTTGATTTTTTCTGATGCTAATCGTTTGCTTTTTAAACCAGCCGTTAGCCTTTTTTCCAATGCCAACCGTTTGCTTATTTTCTTAGCTGTTACAATGCAAAGAATTAGCCCCCTGTCTTTCCCTATATATACACATTTGCATTTAAAGGGGAATCACATTTGTGGTTCGCACTTATAGGTTTTGTAGTTTTGTTCTGTCTTTGTTTGAGTTAGATTTTATGGAGCGCTTCTTTTCTCTTGTTGTTTTTCCTTTTTTATCTGTTGTTTTTCCTTTCTTATCTGTTATTTTTCATTTTTCTATCTTTCCAGAATCTACCTCTGTATTTGCATTGTGCAACCACACTAACACAGCCCTGCAGAGGAGGCGTTCGTTCTTATGCGCAACTTTGTTCAATCTGTAAGGTATGAAGTTTATTTTTTGTTGAGATTTATATTCTCATTCCTGTAGATTAGGAATATCTACTTCCTTTCATAATTTATGTATTTATATTTTTATGGTGGTTTAGGATTATTGTGCAGCGTTATGATTGTTTAATGCTTTTTAATATGCTATAGAACTCCGATGATAGAAAGAGCAAAGACAAAATATAAAATAGAAACAAATTGCTACAGCAAGAAAAACAAACTTTTATTTATAAACTTGGTTCATCACCAAGATGCTACAACAGATAGTTTAAATAGATGCACACAATCTGTCAACAATGACAGCAAAAGAAACTACTAAAACACCACTACAAGCCAGAATAGAAAAGGCTGAAAACAACAGAACACTAATGTAGCTGATTCTATGACAACTGAAAACAAGACAGCAGAAATTATGGACTGCGGAAACTGCAAACTGCAAGAAATTACAAGTGAGAAATTAGACATTTCTTCCAAACACCTTGAAGTGCATCAACCTTTGTTAGCTGTGGCATTAACAGATTGGAATTGATTGGCATTAACAGATTGGAGATGCAGTAAATCCAAGAAGCTATGGCAACTTATCCACACAGATGCTTTGTGGACATTTGGGCAACCTGCAACTTGCTGCATCCTCATACAGAGATCCAAGTTCTCGCTTATGGTCTCATGGTATGTTTCCTATATGCACTGCTACTGCTTATTTTTATAATAATACATATCAGAGAAGAATTCTTATTGATTTACTTTAGAATACCTATCAATTAACTTCTATGTCTAAAATTTTGCACTAATATATTCAATCTGCATGTAACAGGATTCAATTCTAAATATAAATCCAATTCAAAATAGTAAATCATGTCATGTTTTTACCATCCCATAGTCTCTATGCTGTATGCACATGACTATATAAAATCACGTAAGGTGTCATATTAGTTCATAGGATATGTTAGGTTTTTTTATATCGTTTTATATTTTTCTTGTGCCTACCCCTGTACCTGCAACAACACTAACACTAGCCCTATAGATGAAAGGTATTCATTCTTCAGTATGCAAGGTATGATGGTTTGTTTTGTTGCTGAAATTTATATTTCCATTTCTATACACATCAAGATTACATATTTTCTTTAGAACATAGTTTAGATCAGCACAGCTTATGTAGTGTTATGGTCATACATGTCATTTATTTACAATTACTGATTAATAAAAACATGTAAAGTATAGAAAGGTTTGAGATTTTCTCTGATAAAAATATAAAGACAGAATTATTATATCCGTGGGTGATTTTATAGATATAGGTTGTATAACTTTTTAATTAAGCGTGAAAGGTTAATTTAGGAATACCGTCAACATATGATGAAATACAGTCAACAAATGATGATTAGAAAAACTTGTTATAGATGAATATAAGGATTTTTCTTGTTTATTTCTTACTGACTAATTGAATTCTTATCTATGGGAGAGGCCATTTTGATTAGAGATAGAAATTCAACTAACAAAAGATGAGTGAAAAAAAATTGAGAGAAAATTGTGGAGATACATATTATTTCTTATTCATTAATTCATTATTTTCTATTTTCTTGATTCTTTTTTAATTACATCTTATTGTCAAATAAAAATTATATTGTAATGTACCTATCTCATGCTTATTGTGGTATATTTGAGAGCCAGATCAAAATTTCTTACACATACTAAATATCAGTCATCGTACAATATCTTTTTCACTTTGATTTCTTTACCTCTTACATAAATATAGCAGTTCCTAATCTTTCTTCAAGTACAAACTTTTATGATATCTATCATCGTACACTTGTAGTTCTTTCTATTAGCATCTTTGACCAGACACATAAATTTGCAATTTGGTAAGGATCAATATACATTCTTAGTAATTTTGGTGCACATTTTAGGTTTATTTCTTTTTTGGGCCTTTGAATACAAGTATTTCTATCATTTGGAGTAGCCTTTGTAGATTGGTTGTGACATAAGGACTAGCTGATTTGAATAATAACTTTGAAATGCATTTGAAGTGATGCAGACTCTTTGGCTATTCTTAAATTGAAGGTCTGAGATGAGTTTGCACTTGAAAAGCTGGTGCTTGCATCACTAGAAATGCTCTGTTTTAATAGGTTTTCTGACAACCAAAACTTGCCTTCTAGTGAAAGCCTTCTACAGTCTCAAATATATAGTGTGCATAATCTGAACACGGTTTCTTGTATTTAGTCATCATCGTCCTATTGGCAAGGATGGATGCAAACAATTTAGTACACCCACTTACAGCTGCTTTTGTTTTAAAGCAATTGATTTCAATAATTTTTATGCAATGAACTACGCAATTTTAAAGAGTGACTCCAGTTGCTTAACAGCTATAGTATTGTTCTTGTTGCATGGTTTCCAAACTAATCTTTCAATTTATTGGAGTTAGTTTAAACCATTTAGAATTGGAACCAGAGAACATAATCTTATGAGAATTTGATGATTGATAGCTCCTGACAAAAACCATTTAGAATTGGAACCAGAGAACCTCTTACATGATATTTGTTTGTTTGGCTGATAGGCCATTCTTATATCAACTTTCTTGATAACAAGTCTTAATTTTGAGTCTCTTCACTAGCAATTTCATGGAGAAGAATCTTTGTATTCTAAGACACTTATGATTAGGATTTGTTTGTATTTAAAGATTTTTTTGCTTAATAGTCGGTTATATAAAAGCATTCTTTCAACAGATTGCTTGTGTGGAACAAAAGTGTTGATGGGTGACAGGAGATCATATTTGTTTTTCCATTAAGGGTATTGGCTGCCGTCTTGCTAGCATTTTTTTGCAAGAAGGCTGATGTTGACATGACCAAAAGTTTGTTTTTTTTTTTTTTTTGTACTTTTTGATCTCATATATATTTTAGATTTTTCAGTCTTACATAATTGTACTAGGAAGGTTTTTGGATTTTGTAATTTGAGCATTTACAAGGTAAATACTTAAGAACTGTGGTGGGTGGGATTATGTGGATTTTAAATCAATTGAATTAAGTCAATTGATGACCATAAAAACTTCTGGTAAAAACTATGTATTTGTTTTTGCACAGTTTTTAACATAAGTTTTTTCACTCCTCCTCATGGACTATCCTTTGCCCTTTTATATTTAGTGTGCACTCTTATTTTCTATAAAATTGACCATTTATTTCATGTTTGCTTGCTCCACTATAATATAGACTGTTATAATTTGTTATCATGTCCTTCGAACAACCAGGGATTTAAAGCATTCACTGTTTTATCAAATTTCGAAAGTTTATATTTCTTGCCCTGTTTTAGTTTTAATTCAATTCTTTTCCAACTTTTTCTTCAAACATATTTGTAGAATTTCTAAAATCTACCATATATTTGTGCACCAGAATGTTGTTTGGTTTATCTGATTTATCATCAACTAGTTTGTATCTGCTTCCTGTCTTTTCTTGCAAGCTTGTAATGTACATTTGCATGCACTTTCTTCCATTAAGAATGTCAAATTTTATGAAAAATAAAGCCAGCTCTTATCAAATTTTTGTTCCTAAAACATCATGTTTCGGTTGCATTTTCTCTGTAAGTATAGTAAGTGTTTTTTCCCATCTTTTTACCTGCATTTTGATTCAAGTTGTGTCAATCATATATGTTAGCTTTAATATTTACAGAAACCTCTCGGCTTCGTGTGCTAACCAAAATTTTGCATCGACTATTACCTCCAGTTGGGATACCAAGTTAGTTAACAAATCACCTTCTCTAGTAGCCCTCCAGACATCATCCAAAACAATAAGACACCTCTTCCCTGGGATAAAGCTATGAATTGACTGTGCTGCTACCTCTTCACTTACTCCACCCTCCTTAATTTCCTTAGATCTTTACTCATTTGGAAGGCTAAATCACTGAGCAAATTGGCAAAAAGAATAGAACTGAGAAACTGAAAGCCATGCGGATATCTCATACCTTCCCTTTTCAGCGTTGTAGACATGCCGAAGAAGATAGGTCTTGCCTATTCCCCCCATTCCAACCACTGCAACAATTGGAAATTTGGGGTTTTCTAGCGATTTCACCATGCTTTCAATCTTGGATTGTATCCCCACTGGTTTCGAATCGCTGGGCAGGAGACTTAGTCTCTTAAACTGTTGTCTTTGGGATCTACTTGATGATTCTGCTTCTTCTATGTGAGACACTACAGTATGACCTATATTCAGTTGGTTTCAATCTACAATAACAGAGCTCATTTGAGCTTTGACCTTTTGGATTCTTCTGCACATTTGATGGCGAAGAATCAATTGATTACAACTCAAAGTGCAAAACTGAGTATTAGTAGCATACATAGAATCCACACCACATATTTGAAGTATGTCTTCTACCTCCCAGGCAACCTCGTGAACTCTCTGAAGCCATTTTTTCAGACTCCTTTTATCTATTGCTCTTCTCATCAGCTCCATTCAGAAAATAATATATTTGCTCTATTTTTTCTACCATTCAAAGTCTTCCGTGAAGTTCCACACTATGCCTACCTTATTAGCCACATGCTGAAAGGTCATCTCACAAACCTTTCCAACAACAGCCTCTGCAAATATAGACACCATCTTCAAGTTTTTCCTTGGGATTGAGAATTCTACCTCCTAGAGAATAGAATAGCTACTCCTACTCTTGCAGTACTCTTGCAGATAAAACTGAAAGGAAACAGAATAGCTGAATGTAAACCAAACATGAAAAGCTTGGCTGCAGAGTGTGAATAATAGTGGTTAAAACAATATCATATATAACATCAACTTCCAAGCCTATTCTTTACCTGCAATTCTTGGCTATTGCGTTTTAATTTTTATACCTTTATCTTAATTTGATGGGAAAAAGTCTTAAGCAGAATAGATTGTCATGCCATGTGAACATTTATGTTGGCTATTTGTACCTTTTCAGCTGATTAAGATTACAAAACAGATTGCTTTGCAAAAGATCTCGCCTGACTTTTTTCCTGCTCTGTGGTTTTGTTTCCAAGTAGCTCTTGCTTTCGCTTCTTTTTTACTCCCAGGTAAAACTCGTCACAAAACTGAACTTATTATGTTGTCTTCCTTCCCCATTTTTTCTGATAATGTTGAAGTTATTTCAATGGCTTATTTGAATTGACAATGAGGCCTGTTCTATGTATTTCGGTCTTATAACATTGGGTAGGATGTGCCGTTTGATATAGCTTTGAAGAATACAACACTCTGGGCATGATGTGGAAGTACAAATTCAATTACATTATAATTTTTATCTTTTGTATTAGTGTTTTTTCTTACACCCACATGATTTCTAGTATCTAATAGATAGAGTTGTTTCCACCATAAGAGAAAGGAAAGGATTCAGTAGTTGAACACCATAATTTCATGCCTCAGAAAATAAAGTTTTATTTAATCATAAAGTAGTTTTCCAGTACTAAATAGATACTTTCTTTGTCATCAACTAAACTTTAATACAAGTGCAGTATGATTCATTACATGAGATCAAAGGTCCGTTGCAAATTTGGAAACTGGCTAGTGAGTGGTTTCTCACTCATAAGTCAGTTTTTCTATCCACAAAATGACTTGACTTGTTTTAGTTTGTGAACAGGATTTTTAGCTGATAACCTTTTTCCCATGGGCTTTCAAGCCCAAAATAGTTCAGTTTAGAAAATGTTGTTTCAATCCAAACCCACTCTTAGCTGTGCATGTGCTAGTTTATTTCATTTTAACAAGATAACATATCAGAAACACTCAGGTGGGTGTATCGTTTTATGGCAGTCTGAACTGATCAGTCATATCTTGTCATCATGTTTATTAACACTAGATCGAATAAAAAAAAAAATGATATTGTATGTCTATGGTTGGCCATCTATTCTTACTTTGTCTAATAAATTTATATTAGAGGATACTTTGTCTAGACTACTATTGTGTATATTTGTAAATCAGAATTAAGTAGATTTAGGTTTTATTTATTTTTACTTGATATATCTGTATATTAGAATTAGGTAGGTTTATGGTCTAATTTTTGTTTTATTTTTTAGGGTTTGGTGCTTCTTAAAGATTCTGCAATATTAGGCAAGTATTGGTGTAGTTTTATTAAAATCATTTGCTTAATCTTCCTGTCATAGCTTTATTTTAATAATAGTATGTTTAATTGTTGTATCTTTTATTGGCAAGAAAATTCATATAAATTTAAACCATGGTTGATGTTGGTTGTTTACCATGGTGTTGGTGCCTAGAAATATCGAGAAGCTTGAACGAGCAAATCTATTAAGATATATTTCAATGAACATGATATTTAAAATTTTAAAAAATGTTTGGAATCTAAAGTTTGAGAAAACATTTGCATTTTTGAATCGGTTATTGAAGTTGATTTACTTCAATAAATGTAATATGTAAACTGATTTGTTGTTTAATACAAACTTTTTTTTATTTGGAAGGGGTTGAATTGCCCCCCTTCCTAAGGTTGTGAGGAATAGAAATTGGCCATGACCATTCTATTAGGCCTAGTGTATTTCTAAAGGTTGAAAGGAATGACCAATTGCTTATTCCTTAAGCCTTGTTTGTGTTTGGTCTTTTTTAGTTTTTGCATTATTTTTTATTTTGTGCTTCCCAATTTTTAAATTTTTGTTTGTTTTTCATCACATTTAAATACAACAATTCAAATGGTGCATTATAAATATCAAGTATCACAATATTCTTTGATCACAAAGCAATTTAGTAATATTGTGACAATTAACATTGTGTTATTATTTTCAGAATGTATTTATTGTTTGAGTGAAATATGTGTTTGAATTTTTACATTCACTATGCTTTGTTAAAACTTATTGTTTGTGTGGAGCTTGGATTTGAACTTTGACATGCAATCTATTTTGATATATTTATTGCTTGTGTGAAGCATGGGTTTGAATTTTGACATTAAATTATATTTGATTCACTTTGTATGTTTAAAATTGAATTCTCTTTGCTTGCATTTATTGTTTGTATGAAGTGTGTGTTCATGTTTTGGCATTTACTTTATGTTTGTTTAAAGTTAAGCATTCATTGAATTGTTTGTTTGAAGTGTCTTTGAACTTTGTTTGTTTAGTGTGTTTCATTTTAGCATTCACTAATTTTTTGTGTGAAGCATGTTTGATATTTAGAAATTCACTTTGTGTGCACTTATTGTTTGAACTTGGCATCCAATAATTTGTTTGAGCTTTTGCATCCCTTTATTGTTTTTGAAAGAGGAAAAAATGGGTTTTACAGGAACCCAAAACCACAAAGTTTATAGAATAAAGAAAGAGTCAAAAGAGACATCACAGTTAGAAAGGTTGTAAAAATAACAGCAATAAACACCCATAGCCAACAAAAAGGCCAGCGAAGGCCACGGAACCAAAAAATCATATAGAAAGCCACCAACAGCTAAATTTGAGTTTTTAAAAGATCAACAGTCTCAAATTCCAACTCGTTCATGTCGTGAACTCCCCTTTTTAATATCTAAACCATCTGTGTTGTGGGAGGTGCTTTCCTTTTAAGATTGGCCCAGGTCCTTTTAGAAATACCTTGGTCCTGATTCTTGCTTTCCTTGTTCTCTTCCAAGTCTACGACCAGTGAACCCTGTTGTGTTTTTTCCAGCTTTTCAGACATAGCATTGATAATAATGGCATTGTGCCTAGCCATTTTATGATTTTGTTCCACTACTGTTTTCAAATTATTTTTTATTTTGACCATTTCCTCTTCCATAGACTTGTATTTCTCCTCAATATCACCTCCTTTCTTACCAATGTTGCTCTTATTCAGTTTCCCTTCTTCGTTGGTGAGGGTGACCAGCTTCAGCTCCAGCTCCTCCGACTTACTGTACAAATCCCTGTTTCTTTGATTGAGCTCATTAATTTCTTGATAGGCCCACTTTAAGACCTTGAAAATGTCACTGATGTCATTTCTAGCAGAGGCCAGAATGTCACTAGACTGAACCCAGTCTAAATATGAGATTTACATCACCCGGGTTGGGGGAGCTAGGAAATTTGGTACCTTCGAATCTGAAAGAGGCAGGAGGGGAGGGCACAAAATTTCTACTAGCTTCAGGGTTCTTGGCTTTATCTTCTATGGAATCTACAGAATAGGAAACTAGCTTGTTGGCAGGGGAGCCCTTAAGAGCAGGATTCTTTAAGGGGGCAGAGTAGTCGGGTAGGGACTCAGGGTTAGCTTTAGCAAACTGGGGTTTTTTAGACTGGGTTTTCTTTCTAGACATCTCAGAGGATAGGTGGGTTTCAACAATTCTCTCCTTGTTTGGCTGAGTCTTTGAACCCCCACTATTGGTATTATAGTCCTCAGACTCCAAAGAGGCCACAAGTTTAGATAAAGCCGACATGCTTTGATAGTGTTCGTAAATTAACCTAATAAGACCAGGATGAAGAATGGGGTATCTCCTGGGGTTTTTCCTATGGTCCTCAAGGCTATTACTCAATGAACATAACAAGTAGTGAGGCAAAGAAATTCGTACCTTATGGCGGAAGTGGTTGAGAATGGTGAAATGATACCCATACACTCTAGTAAATCTCCCGTCCAGGGTGATATACTCCATGATAACATGAAGTACCTTTCTCCACAGTGCCTTGATAGTATCAATTTTGAAGTAGCTGTTAGAGATTTTAACTAGTTTTAATTTCTCCTTGTCCTTCTTAAGAAATCTAATAACTGCCTCGTCAAAGAACCTTCTGTCATGATAAAAATTCACACCCTCAGTAGACATACCAATAATCTCCCCTATAATCTACTCATCAAGCTTCACCTTTCTACCAAAGAGAATGATTTAGCCATTGTTCTAGTTCTTCTCGAAGTAATTCGTAGCCATAGAGTCAATCCCATGAAGTTTTTCCAGATATGGGACTAGCCCACCTTTTTCAATCTGCTCCCAAACCTTGTCATTCCTAGTGTGCACCTCATAGCTTTTAGGCTCAACTCTTTTCCTGTCCCCCCCATTTTCTTTTGCTCCTTACTGCAGACTCTACCACCGCTAAGGACCTGTTGTAGAATTATGCAACTATTCCAATGCACCCACAAAGCGTGCCTCTTTTTCTTCCCTTCTAAGTAACATGACATGGCCCCATAAAATTTCTTGATTTCGATGTACCTAGCCCCTTTCTCTTTAATCATTAATTGTATTTTCCTCTTTCCCATGTGTAACATCATAGTCTAGTAATGCCCTAACTTCGGTTCTCAAGTCGCTACAATTATGCCATGTGTTTAGACCTTGCTTCCTAACCCCTTCATTCACAAAGTAATCTGCCACACTGTTAGCTTCCCTGTAGACGTGTGAAACTTTAACTTTTTCAAATTTGTCTAGAATAGACTTTTCTTCATCTATCCAATTCTTTATTGTCCATGAGGGTGGGGTCCTCCCTAAAAGATAGTCAATAATATTTTTAGAATCTCCTTCAAGCCATAAGTTTCTTATATTCAAATTATAAGCTAACTTTAAAACTTGAAAAACTCCTATAGCCTCCGCCACATGGTTGGTTTCATGGCCAAGGGATATAGCCACAGCCGCCATAAAGTTGTCATTTGAATCCCTTAGAACACCTCCACTTCCAGCCAAACTCGGGTTACCCTTCACAGCTCCATCAAAGTTGGCCTTAGACTAGCCGTTTGGGGGAAAGGTCTAGTGAACACCCTCCCTGCTTTTCTTAGCTGGCTTGGAAGCAAATGAAATGTCCACTTTAATATTCCAATCTTTTGCTATCCTTAAATCATAGGGAGTGCACACCACAACTTCCAGATTAAGAGATTTTTGAGGAATCACATTAAAGTTTTCCTTTATGAGTCTAAAGATTTTCTCAAAGACATTATTCTCCGACATCTCCTTGTCCCTGAAAAGTCTATTATTGTGTTCCTTCCATACACCCCAAGCAACAAAAGGAAATAAGAAGGCCCATAACCTTCAAATATAAGGATTTTGAGTAGGAGCTTTCCATTGTAAGAAGAACTCTTCAATGGTCTGGGAGAATACTTAGGAGAGATTCCAGATAGCTAATAATTTTCCCCAGATTAAGGAAGCAAATGGACAGTGGAGGAACAAGTGGTTGGCTGACTCCGCCTCACTCTTACAAAGGTAGCATCTGTTGGGGATTTGAAATCCCTGTTTACAAAGATTTTCCACCATGAGAACCTTATTCTGAAGCATTATCCAGAAGAAGATATTAACTTTTGGAGTTAGGTGTTTAATCCAAGCTTTAGACCAGAAGGGAGGGGGGGCTTGAGAAAGGGACAACAAAGAGACATTCAAAGAGATCGAGTAGTTACCCGAAGGGTTATCCATCCAAATAAGGGTGTCATCCTACTAATTTTGTCCCAAGTTGACAACCTTTAAGGAGGATTGAAGCTGAGCCAAATCCTGACTGATCACACAGAAGCTCACCCAGTCTCCTTCAAACCAATAATCTTTGATAAGTTCCCCAAAAGTAGCTTTACATTGCTTTGCCCATCTGTTGAATCTTTAAATATTAATAAGGGGTTCCTTAAAGAGCCATTTATCCTCCCAAAATCTAGCTTGATTGCCACTTCTGATGTGCCATCCCATCCCTAATTCTAGAATTTTTCTACCAGCAATCATATCATTCTAGCAAGCCAAACCATGTGGGAGGGTAGGAGAATCCAGCAGAGCTTTGAGGGTCATTTCGTCAACCATATATTTACTTTTTAAAATATCTTTCCATTCTCCACCAGACAAGAAAAATCTCCATATTTGTTTGGCTAGGAGAGTATTGTTAATAATTCTAATTTTTCTGAGACCTAAACCCCTCAATGTCTTCAGTCTGCAAACCAAATCCCACCCTATAAGAGGCATTCTCTTTCTTTCCTCCACTCCAGACTAGAGGAATCTTTTCTGGATCTTTTCAATGGCCTCTACGTATTTAGCAGGGATTTTGAAGAGGCTTAAAGCATAAATTAGGAGATTTTGAAGGGAAGCTTTAAGAAGCTGAATTTTTCCAGCTTGGCTCAAAAGAGCTCCTTTCCAGCCTGCCAATTTCTTTCTGAACCTATCAACCAAATAGCACCAAAAGGAGTCTAGAGGTTTGAGGCATAATGAAAGTCCAATATAAGAAGAAGGTAAGGAATCCACCCTACAATCAAGGATTCTAGCAATCTTGACCTATCTATGCTCAGGGGCATTGAAGAAAAAGATGGAACTCTTTTGTCTATTGACTTTCTGCCCTATCGCCTTTTCATACACAACCAATGTTTTTTTCAAAGTCTTGGCCTCATTCACGAAAGATCTACCCATCAGCATAGTTTCATCAACAAACTGTTGGTGAGAACATATCAAATTCATGGAAGAAGGACTAAGACCAACAAGGGACCTCTGTTTGATCAGTCTCTTAAGATTCCTTCCCAGGCTTTCAACCATTATAGTAAAAAGAATAGGTGAGATAGGGTCACCCTGTCTTAAGCCTCTAGAGTTTTGAAAGAAACTAGAAGGAGATCCATTAGCAATGATGGTTGTGGAGACTATGGTAACCAATTGATTCACAAGCTGAATGACTTTGCTACTGAAGCCAAACCCCCTTAGGATTTTGAATAAAAACTCCCAGTCAACACAATCGTACGCTTTGGAGATGTCTAGCTTGAGAAGAAACCCTTCAATTTTAGATTCCACAAGTGAATGAATATTCTCATGGACTGTGACTATTGAATCTAATATTTTCCTTCTTGGAACAAAACCAATCTGCTAAGGGGAAATCAATGAAGGAAGGATATAAAGGATCCTTGAATTCAACACCTTAGAAATGATTTTATAGAGAGAGTTGCAAAGACTAATGGGTCTAAATGCCTCAAACTCCATTGCCCCTGGTTTCTTAGGAATAAGGACCATGAAAGGAGCATTCAGTTCCTTAAGGAGCCTTCTAGAACCAAATAATTCCTAAACAACATTCACTACATCATTTTCCACAATGTCCCAAAACCATTGAAAAAAGAACATAGGAAATCCATTAGGCCCAGGGGCCTTGTTTCCTTCAAAAGAAAAGATAGCTTTCCTGATTTCCTCGATAGTGGGAATGGACGCAAGCTTTTCATTGTCTTCCCTAACAACAACCTTGGGGATGGCCTCTAATAGAAAGTCTTGATCATTTTGATTGATTTCCCCATTCACCGAAAGTAGGTTATTATAGAAGAGGACAACTTGCTTTTTGATGTTTTCCTCTTCCTCAAATCTAGTACCATTAACTTCTATAGAAGTGATTCTATTGGCAGCCCTGTGTTTTGAAGCAGATAAATGGAAGTACCTTGTATTTCGATCTCCAACAGAGATCCATAACACCCTCGATCTCCACCTCCAGAACTTTTCCTCTTTTGCTATTATGTCCTGCAGCTTCACCAACAACTCATTTTCTCTATCCTTAATATCTTCAATGTATCCTTCCTTCTATATTTTGTACTAGATCTCCACAAGCTTCATTTGAAGTTCATATTTAATGCCAAAAATGTTTCCAAAGGATTCTTTTTTCCATCTTCTCAAATTGTGTTTGACTTCTCTAAGCTTTTTAGCAATTTTGAACATAGCAGTTCCCAGAACATCAATATTCTACCATTTCCTAATTTCATCTGAGATTAGGGGATGGGACAGCCACATTATTTCAAATCTAAAGGGCGAGTTTTTCTTCACCTTTATAGGGTCTGCCACAAAACTTATGGGAAAGTGATCTGACCCAACTCTGGAGAGAGCTTTAAGAGAGCAAAAATAGCTTAAAAGCCACTGGTGAGAAATTAAGGTTCTATCTAACCTAACTTGAATAAGATCCTTACCACTTCTTCTATTCGACCATGTGTAATGGGACCCTTGCAAGTCCATATCAATCAGCTCCTTGTTGTTGATGAAATCAAAAAGATCAGACTTACTCTTCTGGTTCACCTAAAAACCTCCAAATTTATCCTTATTTAGAAGGGGAGTATTAAATTTTCCCATGACTATCCAATGGTCATTATCAAAAATCCTGCAGAAAGTAGAGAGCTCGTTCCACAAAGATTTTCTAGCTCCTTTCCCATTGGGAGCATAGATATTTGACTGAATCTAGCTAAAGTTATCTCTAATATGTGTGAATTTAGTAGCCACATGATTGTTGCATCCCTTTATTGTTAGAGTGAGCTTTTGGTATTCATTTTTTGTGTGTGAAATGTGTATGAAGTAGCTTTGGCATTCACTTGTGTGCATGTGAGTGATCTAACTTTGACATTCACTTGGATTTGAGCCATTTGTTGTTTGTGTGTGTATAGGCAGCCACTTATTATTTGTGTGAGGTTTGTGCTTAAAATTTAGCATCCTCATATTGTTTGAGTAAACTTTGTTATTCATTATATGTGTATAATTTTTTTTTAACTAAGCATTCACTTTGTTTGTGTGTGTGTGTGTGTGGGTGGGAGGAAGAGGGTGAGGGGGAGAGGGGGGAGGGGAAGAGTGAACTAATCTTGGAATTCACTTTGAATTGATCTAATTATTGTTTATGTATTGACATCCACTTTGCTTATGTGAAGCATATGTTTTTGCTTCGGTATCACTTAATTTGTTTGAGTGAATTGTAGTACTCATTTTTTGTGTGCTTGAACCAATTTTATGGGAAGAGTGTGACTCACCAAATATTGTATTCACTTTATCCTTGTTTTATAATTTGGCATGCTTGAACTAAGTGTTTACATTGTGTGTGGTTTACTTACTTTGTGTGACACAAGTTTTCAAATTTTGGCATGTGTTTACTTTCTATGTGTGAAGTATGTTTTAACTTTTACATTCGTTTTGCATGAATTATGTTCTTTGAAATTTAAATGTTGTATTCACTTTATGTGGTGTGTGTTTGAAGAAATTCAAAGTGAAGTGTGCTTGTAGTTTAACATGTTTTATAACTCTAGAATTCACTTTATGTGTGTGTTTAAACTAAAGTGTTTACTTCATGCATGTTTGTACTAAATTTATGTGAGTGAAGTGTGTATAAATTTTGTATGTGTGTGTTTGAACTTAAGTGTTTACTTCATGCATGTTTGTACTAACTTTGTGTGAGTGAAGTATGTTTGAATTTTGTGTGTGTGTGTGAATGAAGCATTTTGAATTTTTTATTTGAAAGTTAATTTTAGCATCCATTTTGTTTGGTTTGTGTGTTTGAAAGTTAATTTTGGTATTTACTTTGTGTGATGCATGTTTGAACTAAATTTTGTATTTTGTTTGTGTGTGTGTGCATGCACTTGAAGGAAATTTGACTTTTAGTTTGTGTGCAAAGAGGGAGAGAGAGTGAACTAACCTTGGCATTCACTTTGAGTTGATCTAATTATTGTTTATGTATTGGCATGCACTTTACTTATGTGAAGCATATGTTTTTTCTTCGGTATCACTTAATTTGTTTGAGTGAATTGTAGTACTCATTTTTGTGTGATTGAACCAATTTTATGGGAAGAATGTGACACCAAATTTGTATTCACATTGTCCTTGTTTTATAATTTGGCATGCTTGAACTAAGTGTTTACATTGTGTGTGGTTGTACTTTGTGTGAATTTTTTTTTTGAAATTTGGCATGTGTGTACTTTCTATGTGTGAAGTGTCTTTTAACTTTGGCATTCGTTTTGCATGAAATGTGTTCTGTAAAATTTAAATGGTGTATTGACTTTATGTGGTGTGTTTTTGAACAAATTCCAAGCGAAGTGTGCTTGTAGTTTAACATGTTTTATAACTTTGAAATTCACTTAATGTGTGTTTAAACTAAAGTGTTTACTTCATGCATGTATGTACTAAATTTATGTGAGTGAAGCATGTTTGAATTGTATGTGTGTGTGTGTGTTTGATCTTAAGTGTTTACTTCATGCATGTTTGTATAAACTTTGTGTGAGTGAAGTATGTTTGAATTTTATGTGTGTGTGTGTGTATGTGTGTGTTTGAACATAAGTGTTTACTTCATGCATGTTTGTACTAACTTTATATGAATGAAATTAATTTTGAATTTTGTGTTTGAAAGTTAATTTTAGCATATCCATTTTGTTTGGTTTGTGTTTTTGAAAGTTAATTTTGGTATTTACTTTGTGTGGTGGGTGTTTGAACTAGATTTTGCATTGTGTGTATGTGTGTACGCGCTTGAAGGAACTTTGAATTTTAGTTTGTGTGCGGAGAGGGGGAGAGAGTGAACTAACCTTGGCATCCACTTTGAATTGATCTAATTATTGTTTATGTATTGACATCCACATTTCTTATGTGAAGCATATATTTTTACTTAGCATCGCTTAATTTGTTTGAGTGAACTATAGTACTCGTTTCATGTGTGCTTGAACCAATTTTATGGGAAGAGTGTGACTCACCAAATTTTGTATTCACTCTATCCTTGTTTTGTAATTTGGTATACTTAAACTAAGTGTTTACATGTTGTGTGGTTGTACTTACTTTGTGTGAAGAATTTTTTGGATTTTGGCATGTGGTTACTTTCTATATTTGAAGTGTGTTTTTACTTTGACATTCATTCTATATGAATTATATTCTTTGAAATTTAAATGTTGTTTTCACTTTATGTGGTGTGTGGCTGAACAAATTCCAAGTGAAGTGTTCTTGTAGTTTAACATGTTTCATAACTTTGGAATTCACTTTATGTGTGTGTTTAAACTAAAGTGTTTAATTCATGCACGCTTTTTACTAAATTTATGTGAGTGAAGTATGTTTGAATTTTGTGTGTGTGTGTGTGTGCACGCGCTTGTACTTAAGTTTTTACTTCATGCATGTTTGTACTAACTTTGTGTGAGTGAAGTATGTTTGAATTTTGTGTGTGTGTGTGTGTGTGTGTTTGAACTTAAGTGTTTACTTCATGCAAGCTTGTACTAACTTTATGTGAATGAAGTATTTTGAATTTAGTGTTTGAAAGTTAATTTTAGCATCCATTTTGTTTGGTTTGTGTGTTTGAAAGTTAATTTTGGTATTTACTTTGTGTGGTGTGTGTGTGCATGTGTGCTTGAAGGAACTTTGACTGCTAGTTTTTTTTTGTGTACAATGCCACATCCCACTGATGTTCTGGCACAGTGTTGGTGATGATGTTGTGTTGTTGATGGTAGCGAGTAGGGCTCAAGGACGCGATGCCACATGTATAGACATGTGAAGGTGCACTATGAGATTGTGTTATGATAGCCTACTAGTGTGATGAGCGTAATGGGGCCTCAAACACCTGTAGAGGGATACTCATGTTTTCTTTCGACAATGTTCAGGTCGGTTGGCATATGGGTATGCCCTAGCCATGTATACCTCTGGCTACAATAAGTATTGACATGTGCCTTCTCCATGAGGTATCGCTATGCAGTGTTTTTTTTGTGCATTCCTACTTCCACGGAGCCACAAAAACACCACCATGTGACATACAACCAGTGTGTGCCTTCTCTAGTTAGCATATGACAATGTCGCATGACAACGCGATGCATGGTGTAGCCAAGGAGTACACTCTAAGCCATGTGGATGGTGTGCTCACTTCACACCACATGAGGGCTACTACTATAGCCTAACGTTGTTCCCTCCTTCCTCATGTGGTGGCTAGTATCTAGTCATGTAGTGTTGTATAGTGTAATTTCAAAGATTGTGGACTTTCTTTATGGTTATTGATGATTTTCTATTGATTGTGAAGGCTGACACATTGTTTATGTTTGATTGTGATGGCTGACACATTGTTTATGTTTGATTGTGATGGTTTAGCCACACCTTGTGATCTTATTTGTGCATAGCCCTCGTGGTTACATTTGATTTAGTGTTGAAATGGTGTGCATTTCTTGCTTTATTTCTGAAATTGAATCTTTATTTGATATTTATTTATGACTTTAGTGGCTAAACTAGTTTATCCATATTGTTTTCGATGTCAGTTATGTGTCATATTGTGATTCCTCTCCAAGGATGTATGAGGTGGACTTGGTGAGTGTATATGAGGAAGCAAATGCAAGGAACCTTGAGGATGGGGGTATGTGATGCTGTTACACAACTAGGACCCACTACCCACCTATGTGTGATGGATATCTCTTGGAGGCTACCACTTTATACAACAAGAAATGGGTCATTATGTTCTTGATTGGATGGTCTCACCATGTGTGTGTGGCCTAACACCATCAAGCCACTATGGGTGAGTTATGGATTATGTGAGATGGATATTGGCTCTTTGCTCATGGATTAGTATGTTGCTTTCTGGTGTCTAGATGGACCCTTGTGTAGCCTTGTGTTGTGCACTTCCCGATGATGTGATTGTGTATGTATGTGTTAGATGTATATTTCTTACATTTTTGTTGCATATTGATGTAAAAGATGGATAACCATCTACCTTAAATGTGAGTGTATTGTGAATTTGTGGTATTAAATGGATTGGATGTTATTGAAAATCATAAATTGTAACTTGAATTGTATTTATAAAACATGAGATGGTGTGTATTTTTGAATATCAAGTAATAATTTGATGTGTTTTCCTTGTATGAGATTATGGAGATGTTTGTATTGGGAATGGAAAATTTAGTTAATTGGAGTACCTGCTATATTTCTTAGTGTAAAATCAAGTATCTTACTGTAAGAGATGTATGGAAAGGTGGTTAGATGTATGTATGTGTTAGATGCATATTTCTTACATTTTTTTGCATATTGATGTAAAAGATGGATAACCATGCTAACTTAAATGTGAGTGTATTGTGAAACTGTGGTATTAAATGGATTGGATGTTATTGAAAATTGAAAATTGTAACTTGAATTGTGTTTCTGAAACATGAGATGGTGTGTATTTTTGAATATCAAGTAATAATCTAATGTGTTTTCCTTGTATGATATTATGGAGATGTTTGTATTGGGAATGGAAAATTGAGTTAATTGGTGTACCTGCTATTTCTTAGTGTAAAATCAAGTATCTTACTATAAGAGATGTATGGATTTCTAAATAAAGGTGGTTAGGAAAATATTACTTTCAAATGTGTAGCCAGATAGTGATTTTAATTGTAATGATTCAGAAAGAGGATGTACATCAATTATCGAGTAGAGAAATTTTGGGACTAATGTGTTTATGTTTCCATTTTAAGCCTTGCGACTTCCAGGAGTAAGTCAAGTTTTAGGGGGGGAGGATGTAATACCCCTCCAATCCGGGCACTGCTAACAAGTAATATGATACTAAACCCTAGTTAGTGATGGAATTAATTATAATCCTTCTACTTAATTCTTAAGGCATGTCTTATGTTCTAGGAGTGTGATACTCTGATGTTAGATGTTACTTATGTGACCTTATTCATGATAGAGATTAGAATATAGTGTGTAGTATGATTATGGTGCATGTTGCTATTAGATATGTTCATTTCCCTAATATATTATATATTATGGACTAATGATTTGATGATGTGCTTCATGTATCATGTGTGTGACCTATCTGTGGTGTGTGGGGATGGTTTCATGTCACTCTCTTAGGAGAGACACATGATGTCATGATTCTCCTTCACCAATGCATGAGTGTGGGTTATATATTATGTTGGTATATATGTACATGTTATTGGTTTGTGATGCAGGATTGCAGGTACCAGGCATCGACTCCACCTGGTCTCACAGGTCTGAACATGCCTAAAAACAATCCTGATGGTGGTATGTAGAGATAGCATAGGGCCCTAAATATCCTAGCCTTGAACCATTGCCTCATAGGAGGTGATGTTGTCAGTTGTAGTCACCTGTTCAATATGCCATTGAGGCAATATCCTTTACCTTGGTTTCCGAATGGTTTTGGTGGAGTGATTTGTGTTGCATTAATATTTTAATTGTGTTTAATTATGTCTTTTGATTTTTGGCTAGTTTAAAGTCTCCTTGAGATATTATATTTTTGCATATGTATATACATGTGTATTATGTTTTATGAAAATAAGGTTATAAATATTAACATATTCTAATATTGTTTACTAAATATTAATATGTTTATTAGTAAATATTTATAATATTAATATGTAAGCATATGTTATGAGTTAATTTGATAATTTATTTTCTTTTAATTATTTCATTAATGGGATGAGGATAGGTGCTTTAATTTAATATTTTAATATTTTATTTTATTATTATTTCTTTTTTTCCTTTCTTTTTTTTTTTGGAAAAGAAGAGTCTTTTGGGGAAAAAGAAAGTTTTTTTTTCTTTCTTTTTTGAATTTAATTAGTTTTATTTATGGGAAAAATTGGGAATTTGGACTTTCACCTTTTTTTGTGTGCATGAAATTTAGAGGATTTTGAAGAGATTTTTGGGGGGTTTGAGAATGGAGAGAAAATGGAGAGATTTTGCATGGTTTTGAAGTAATTTTTCAAAGGCTTTTTTTGGGAAATTTTGAGTGGTTTTGAATTGAAATTTGGAGGAGAGTGATTTGGAATTCAATTATGATTTGAGGGGAATGTATTTGCTACTAGATTGTGTGGAATTCTGATTTTTGATCGTGCTTTGGACTAGAGATTCAGGTTTGGAAAGTTTCTTCAATTTTTAGCATCTTGCATTCAATTTTTCATGTTTTGAGGTAGGTTTTGTACTTAATTTATATTTTTTGTTTTAAATTCATATAGATTTACATGGATGTTATAGAATATGTCATTTGAATATTTTGAAGTGTTTCTTTCAAGTGATGAAATGCTGAGCTATATGCTGTGTTTTCTCATTTTGATGTTTGACTATAATCGAGTATGCCAAAAAGAGGGTTTTTAAGGGAGTTTTTGTTGTTTCGTATTTTGTGAATTTTGAGGTGTTTTGATCAATTTTTCCCATTATGTTGAGTAGTTGAGGGTCAAATCTAAAATGGGTTTTTTACAGATTTGGATTTCAAGTTGATTTGACTATTTTATGGTTGGCAAACTTGATTGTTGTCAAGAGGGATTTAGCTCCGTTTTGGGGTAGGGTTTTTGTACTTCTTCTCCTTTGTTTAGAACTCTATTGAATTGAAATCTTTATGGAGTGTTTTCATGCTAGTTGTTGTGTATTCTTAATTCTAAAAATGATGGTGTTGCTATGCTTTTAATATCATATTGATGCAGAGCAGGGAGGAAAACCACCAACAATCACAATTCAACTTGTTTCAAACCAATCTTTAATCCACAAAACCCTAACAAGGTTGATTTCCTTCACAATTTTGCAAATTCCTTTGTAGGTATGCTACATTGCTTTCTTGACCATATCTTCCTAGTACAACCACAAACCCACTAACCATTTACCTTTCTAGACACCCATTATGGAAAATTTTAGCATATCTCCTTTGTGCATATAGTTGCTTTGAAAGATCTACATCAACAATTGACTGGTACATTGTTCACGAGCTCAATTAGCCCACTTTTACAAAGCAACATCCACTCAAACACCTTTCCAACCTTAAGTTCCTATTGGTAGTTCCTTACCAGACTCCAAAACCATATAATCCACACTTTTCTTGATGGAAAACAATCACCAAGTTGTCGAAGCATCAAACCCTTTTTTGGCCTAGTTTCCAATAGGGTTTATTGAAAATCTAATCTCCATGCCTTATCTTACCTTTCCAACACCTCAAACAGGTCTCAATGTTTCTGCACATGCTAAGTAAACCTTCATACAAACTCTACCAACACCTTTTCCTCAGATTCCCATTCTTAGCCACCGTTTTGGCTTACAAACTTGAACAAAACCCCTTAGGGCATCACACAAACACCATTCAAATTTCCCTCCCTGCTCAACCAACCCTATGAACATCTAAAACTAGCCTACTTCACCCATTCCACCAGGTTACAAGAGAATCTAATGGTGGAATGGGTGTCTAGTACATTTTAAAGGACTTCAAACCCTTAAAATAGGTTGCTTAACCCGTTCTTTGAAAAAAGATGGATAAAACTCTTCAAACTTGATGAAATCTCACAAAACCAAATTAAAAATGAAGGTACTTCAAGTCTCTAACAAATTCAATTCAATTTAGAGCAATATCAAATTGTACGGAATCGTACAGTCTTAAGGAGCGATAGTTTACTAGTAAAACTATAGAAAATTCAATGAAAAATAGGGTTTAATTTGTTGTTTTCATTTCAATACCATCTTCAATCCTTGCCTCAACTTCAATGAGGCCTTTGTAAACTTCTTATATCAAAATACAACTGACGCAACCATCACAACTAACATTTTGAACTTCTAACTATTGTTATTCCCATTTGTTGCAATTTTGCAACTTTACAATATTGCATTATTTGACAATATATGAAAACAAAACAAAATGACCCCTAAATGACTCATAACACTTTAAATGGTCTATTATGACCTTATTTGAAGGATTAAAAGACTCTAGACACCAAAACATGTAAAACCAACTTATCAAAGACCTTATTTATATGAATTGTCAAAATGAGCTTGGTGCCCCTACACCATACACCTGGCCTGAAAAAGTTTCCAAGTCCCTTGGAAATTGAACTGCCACTTGTCCATACCATCTCTTTGGTCTTCCAAAATCCCTTTCATCAGGTACTCCTTTCCAATGTGTTAGGTACTAAATTTTTTGCATTGTCTATGTCCTTTGACTAGCTCCTTCCTTGACATTGCTGCTCTACTCTTGATGTTTGATCTTTCATAATTTTTACTTCCTTTGAAAAAAATTTCATAGTGACTTCCCTAGCTACTGTCACACTTCCTTATACCTTATTAATCTCTTCCTTCTTCTTGATTGTCCTTGTGTAATCAAATTTGTCCACTTTGCTTTGCAACTCACCTTTCATCTCTATCATTTTACCTTTCATATCTTTCCTCAGATCCTTTGTTTCAAGAACCTCTATCTGATTAGGTTTCCAAACCTTTGTACCATTAGATTTATAAACTTCTGACTTGATATTATTCAACTACCCTCTGGCCTCCTTTACATCCAATGGATAAACTATTGTCCCTACCACAATTTCATCATGCTTTTCTAACCCATTTTTAGTCTTCACAAGGAATTCATCCTTGACCTTCTCTGTCTCGGACTTGTACACCAACTATCACCTTCTTTTCTCTTCAACATTGCATCATTCGTCACATTTTTTTCCTTGACACTTTCAAGCCTAGAAGTGACTACAACCTCTACCTTCTTTTCTTCCTCTCTTTTCACAAACTCATTCTTTCCAATCACTATCACTTTTGTTGCCTTGGTTTGTTCTTTACCATCCTCCCACAATGGTGTTAGTGTGAAAGTAATACCATCCTTTTCAATCTAATATGTGTTATTTCTCCCATCATAAAGTGAATACCTATCAGACTTCCATGGCCTTCCAAGTAGTAAATTGGTGCAGGAGCACCCTTGATGCAATTTTAAGTTATATTGTGAAACTTTGGTTTTTGCTTTGTTTTGGATTTATTGATGTAAATATCATCATTTGAGACCATCCTAAGTGGTTTAGGACCATTTTTGGTCATTTGGTGAGATTTAGGAAAATATTGTTAATATTGTAAAAGTTGCTCAAGAAAGTTGTCAAGCAACTTGTCAAAAAGTGTCATTAAGGTGTTTTGTCAAAAAACTAATCAAAAGGTGGTTGAAAGTAGTTAGTTTTTGTTGGAAATTTATAAATGCACCCTCCAAAACTTGAATTGGGGGTTGGAGACATCATTTTTTAAGTTTGATGAATGGAAACCTCAAATTTTGTGTGCATTTTCTGATTATTACATTGTTTTCAGGCCGAAGTTGTGCATTGTACAGCCTGGTATGGAATCATATCATGGATTATAATATATTTATGGAAATATATTTGTTTATAGTTTACAATTATTTTTATCTCATTTATTTTTAGCGATTTTTGTGGAAGATATGACTATTTTGGTGAGACTGCCCCATTCTAACAATATTGTGCAGAATTTTCAGTCTGAAAAACATGATGGTACAGATTGTAAAGTATATATTTTGGATCTAAAATCAATTGTATTTTTTTTCTATGTGAATCTAATTTCATTTTTTTCAAGTCTCATCAAATTTTATTAAGATTTGAAAAAGTTATGACCATTTTAGTGAGGGCAGGTCTGAACCCTACCTAGGGTTTGCAATTTTGCAAAAAATGCAATAACTTTCTTTTCCAGTTTTGGATCTTCATAAAATTTGGAGGAAAGGTTTTTAGTTATGTTATCTTCAATCTCACTGAAGTGATTGGCTTCATTTTTTTTTTTTGGGAGTTATTAATGACAATTCGTTGCATTAAATTGAGGGCTGCCATGACAATGTTTCCAATATGATCTAGAATGCAATTAATCATTGTTTGAGATGAATCAGTTTATGAAAGTTGTCATGTGAATCAAGTTTGTTGCATTTTTTTCATTTTTGGTGATGTATCATTTTTTCACTTGTGTTAAGTTGTGCTAAGTGCTAGTTCCTCTGCATCATAAATGACAACAATCCATTGGTAAAACATCACACAATATCCTATCTTTGTATCTACCAATGCTAAACTCAACAAAGCTTGTTCATTTACCAAAATTGATTGATCATCATTCACCCAAGATTTTTTATATGGTTTTTCAAGAGTAATTCTTTCTAACTTCAGTTTATCTACCATTTCAATTGACACCATGTTATCAATAGAACCAAAATCTATCACTGCCTTACACACCTTACCTTTGCATTTGCAAGTGGTCCTAAATAATGTCCTTCTTCAGGTCATCTCCTTCTCCTTTGTGTGCTTTGAGCAATGTTCTTCTCACCATCAATGATTCTCCCACTTCTGGAGGAGCAAGTTGAGAAGGAGAATGCACGCTTTCACCATCATCCTCTTGCACTATTTGAACTCGTTTATCTCCTCCACTTGATGTAGATGCTTGTTTCTCAGGACACTTAAAAGTTGGATGACCAAATTGATTACAATGATAACACCTACCTGAAAATGAACTTGAACTTCTACGTTGTCCATACCCTCCTTTGAAACCTCTAAATCCTCCTCTTTGATCAACAACTTGGTCCTTGTTTTGCTTGTATCTTCTTGTTCTTCATTATATTGCCTTGTGCCTCTTCCTCTAATGGTGTTGCCTCTTCCTCTTCCTTGCCTTTCTTTTCTTCTCTTTATTTTCTCTTCTGCCCTTGCATCCAATTTAAAACATCCCTCAACTATTCTTGGTGTAGCCAAACTCAATTCATCTTGGAGTTGAAACCTTAAACGACACATGTATCTTGCAATATTTTCATTTTCATTCTCAATATGACCAAACCTTATACTCAACTTGTGAAACTCTTCAGTATATGTCATAACATCCTTCATCCTTCTCTTTCTGCTTCAAGCTTTGCAACTTCTTAAAATTTTGAATAGCATGATCACTTGGCAAAAAATGAGCTTTCACCTTTGACACCATCCTATCCCATGAACTAATTTTGTATTTCCCTTTCTTCACTCTTTCTTCGTGAATGTAATTCCACCATGTCAATGAAGGACCCTTCAAATTTTTCTTTGCAAATTTAACCTTCTGATCATCAACAACCTCTTTGAATTCAAAATAATTATCTAAGGCATCTATCCAATCCAATACCTCGTCAACATCCAACTTACCATTGTACATTGGCACTTCAATTGTCTCACTAGAAGAATCTCCTCTAACAATCTTAAGCATCTTCAAGATTCTTCTCTTATCTAGATTCAATTCATCATCATCATCTTGATTTCTTCTTCTAGGGTTCTCATTTTCACCCTCTTCATGATCACTTTCCCATTCAATGTCCTTTCCTCTTCTTTTCTTTGTCTCCATTGCTGCAAACCTTGCTAAGATGGCTTCTTGTGACTCTTTCAACATTTTAAACTCCCTTGCAAGCACTACACTACCCTTTGGAGGAATTTTGACTCTTCAACTTCTCACCTTTCACTGCTTCAATCTATAACTCTTCAACTTCAAAAGATCACAAACATATGCTTTGATAACACTTGATGCATAGCAGGGAGGAAAAACACCAACAATCACAATTCAACTTGTTTCAAACCAATCTTTAATCCACAAAACCATAACAAGGTTTATTTCCTTAACAATTTCACAAATTCCTTTGTAGGTTTGCTACAGTGCTTTCTTGACCATATCTGCCTCTTCCAACCACAAACCCACTAACCATTTACCTTTCTAGACACCCATTATGGAAAATTTTAACATATCTCATTTGCGCATATGGTTGCTTTGAAACATCTACAACAACAATTGACTGGTACATTGTTCAAGAGTTGAATTAGCCCACTTTTACAAAGCAACATCCACTCAAACATCTTTCCAAACTTAAGTTCCTATTGAAAATTCCTTACCAAACTCCAAAACCATAGAATCCACACTTTTCTTTAGGGAAAACAATCACCTAGTTGCCAAAGCATCAAACCCTCTTTTAGCTTAGTTTCCAATAGGGTTTATTGAAAATCTAATCTCCACGCCTTATCATACCTTTCCAACACCTCAAACAGGTCTCAATGTGTCTAAAAATGCTAAGTAAACCTTCTTACAAACTCTACCAACACCTTTTCCTCATATTCCCATTCTTAGCCACCATTTTGGCTTACAAACTTGAACAAAACCACTTAGGGAATCACACAAAAACTATTCAAATTTCCTTCCCTACTCAACCAACCCTATGAACATCTAAAACTAGCCTACTTCACCCATCCCACTAGGTTACAAGAGAATCTAACGGTGGAATGGGTGTATAATACATTTTAAAGGACTTCAAACCCTTAAAACAAGGTGCTTAACCCATTCTCTGAAAAAATGTGGATAAAACTCTTCAAACTCGATGAAATTTCACAAAACCAGATTCAAAATGAAGTTACTTCAAGTATCTAACAAATTCAATTCATTTTAGAGCAATATCAAACTATACGGAACTGTACAGTCTCAAGGAACAGTAATTTACTAGTAAAACTACAAAAAATTCAATGAAAAATAGGGTTTTATTTGTTGTTTTCACTTCAATACTGTAAGAGAGGGGGACCAACCATGTTCAAGGCCCTAGGTCACAAAGGGCCAAGAGGAGAAGGCTGATGGAACTTACCTCAGCTAAAAGGAGTATTAGGAGATGCGGGATGAGAATGATGAGGACTTTGGGGCCTTCGATCACTCTTTAGATTCGAGGCTCAAAATGGAGCTAGGTGAGTTGGTTTTCTAATTCAACTCTACGCTTCAGAAAGCTCTCTATTTGAGGATGAAAGTGCAGTTCCAGGATGATTGTGTGGTGCACTGGCATCTCTCAACTGTGTTGGCATCTGTACGACCAAAGGACCAAAAAGATGATGTTAAATGCTAGAAAAAAAACTAATGACCTAGATGACTTCTTTCAAAAGTTCAAAACAACGTGATAAAGAAGATTATACTAGCATCGAGATGACAAAGAGAATCTCACAAAAGAAGTCTTTCACCAACTAGCTCCAAGTAGTATGTTCACCACCTCCACCAAAAGCACTCAAGGCTAATGGGGAGAAAATGAGAGTACTCGAGCCTCTACTACAATGGTGTTGTCCTAAACTTGCTCTACTGAAGTGATGGAGTGTTGTTGTTGCTGCTATGGAGTGCAAAAGTGCTTCTAAAAGTGTTACATTAAATGCTTGAAGAATGCAAGAAGATGTGAAAGATGAACCAAAGGATGTGCAAAAGATCGATTGAATGCTTAGAGGGGTGGAAATGTATGAAGAGTGAATGTGTAGAGGAAATGAGTGTAACAGTCGGATTTGGGTTGGTGAGTCGAGGTGGGGGCATTACAAACTATTCAAAATAGAAAGTGTAACGCCTTTGCATGCTTCAAACACATAAATATTTTATGGACGTTAGTGCACCGCGTAGACGTTTGCACGTCGCACATGCATCCACGGTAGTTTCACTTCTACCGACATACAAAACAGGCACCAAGTGGAACCAAGGCAATGGGCTTACATAAAATTTAGCCTCTGAACTTGGTTTTTGAAAGTGGAGAAGGGAAAAAGGGGAATTTGCACATGGGGTGCAAATTTACTCTTATACATTTCCCCCCACTTTAGCAAGCATGAATACTGATGAGTGCTTGGTAAAGTAGATCGAAGAAGTAGTAGAGTTAGAAATGTATACCTGAACTGTTGAGGAAGCATACCATGACTTGAAAGTGCAGGGCAAGCAAAGGACTTCATAGCTTCTTAGAACTATCAAGTTGAAGAATGAAAACGTCTTACAAGTTTGCAGACCTGTAAGGAGGCAACTTCCAAGATCTCTCACATGGAAGAAGCCTCGAGAAGCAAGCGCCTTACAGGCTCTTAGTCCTCCAAGGAAGGTATCCTCCATGATCTCTTACATGAAGGAAACCTAGAAAAGCGCCTTAAAAACCCACAAACCTGTAAGGAGGCATCCCCTAAGATCTCTCATATGAAGGAAGCCAAGGAAGTGCCTTATAGACTCATAGATATGCAAGGAGGATATTCTCCAAGATCTCTCACATGAAGAATACCCAAGGAAAGTGCCCTACAAATCTGTAGACATATAGGGGAGTGATCCCCAAGATCTCTCACATGGAGGAAGCTCAAAAGGAAGTGCCCTATAGGCTCTCGGACCTACAGGGAGGTATCCCCCAAGATATCTCACATGGATGAAACCCAACAAAGTCGACTCCACATAGTCAGAAGCAGCGACACATTTATCCTCAGATAGAACATGTCAGGAAGCAGCCACATAAGAAAGTAAGCGGGAAGTCATGTAGACTGTCAAGTTGTAGAACTTTCAAAGGGGTCCCTCAGGATCCCGATGTGAAGAAGGGGTCCACTCAAGGGACACATTGTTCAAAAGTAGATGTCTTCTTTCTCAAATCAATTTGTTGCCAAGGAATTACCTTATCAAATAATTTGAAAGGAAGAATATGCCCCCACGCGAGGGGAAGATCAAAGCGATTCCCACTTCAGAGGAGGGTTTTCAAATTCTTTCAAAAGGATCCCTTGTTCTGAATGTTATCTTTGAAAAAGGAATGTTTGCAAGGATTTTTGAGAAAAGATTCATTGGAAACTAATGCATTTTCCAAAAATCAAAGTGCTAAAGAAGTAGTGTTGTCACACATGAAAGGGACAACTCAAACAAAGAAAAGAGAAAGATAGTGAAAAATACAGACAAAGGGCACAGGGGGATCTACTTTCATGGGGTCAGATTTGTCCATACTTATATAACAGATAACCATGGTGCAAGGAAAAATATCATCAATCCCCAACCAAATTAGGTAGAATATGCGGAGGACAAAGTAAAAATAAAAAATTGGGTCAACATGGAAGGGAAGCCTAAATGCCCCCAATGCCTTGCATCATCCCCAATTTATCAAAAATCAAGCACAAACATGGAAGAATGATGGTACAAATAGAGGAAGGTTTACGACACAAAAACCACCCCTATATCCAAGCACCAACAGGGGTGATGACAAAGGTCATCCAGGCACACATAGCATGATCATGGGGGAAACACATCACAAACACATATCTAATCTAAGGATAAAGAAGAGCGTCTCCCCTAACACTAATTAAACATGAGGTCATCTGCTTCCCACTCTAGATCATCGTAGGGGGAAGGAGGATGAGCTAACAATGGTAGAATGTCAAGGGCAAGAGCTTCCAACCCTCCCACAATAAGGGCTAAGGAAGAAGGCCCCTCAAGGTCTTCTCCACCCACCTCTTGTGGAGCTAAGGTTAGTGACTTGGCAAAGACTTCTGACAAGGCTAGAACTTCGTCCTCATAGTTAAACAAACATTTCACGGGAGTTCCAAGCTTAGCCTCAATGGACGGAGAAAGGTGCTCCTAAGGATCATTGTTAGGCTTTCCAAGCGACTCGGGAGTAGTGATGAACTCAGGGGAAGCCAGGACTAGTTTCGTTACTAAGACATAACAAGTCAACACGGAGCCACCTTGCAAAGAAGGTGGGCTCCTCTTACATTCTCCACCACTGGAAGAACTACCCTCTACCTTTTTCTTCATCGAGAGATGTGAGCTAGTGATATATGAGGCAAGAGGTGTAGAGGAAGATGCAGAAAGAACCGCAATAGACATCACCAAAGTGTTTGTCATATCCATGGGCTTCAGGAAGGGTGGGACATCTGGAACAGACATTGGCAAAGGTGGCTCCACCAAAGGAGCGATGAACACCAACACATGAGCCCTTGTACTCACAACTGAAGCTGAAAGTGGTACAGAGCTAAGCTAAATAGAAGTAGAGGTGAGGAGAGAGGAAGATGCTACAGGAAGCCCTGAAATAGGGGCGATTGTCTCCTCCTTCCTCTGTAAGGTGGCCTACTCAGCCAAGATATCCTTTCACGAATGCTTGTGCTCATGTGCAAATCGGTTTCTGTGACTCTTTAAACTAGAGGCCAGAGGTTGCAAAGGGGTGGAAGGCTCTTGCTTGATCATAAGAACATCCACTACAACTATCTTTGATAGAGGGACAGACTCCTGTACGAGAGTAGGGGGAGTAGGTTGAGAAGCAGTAGGAAGATTCAATTCAAGAGCCTCAATAGTGGGCCTCTTCCCACTTGTTGCTTTCGGAGCAAGAGCAGTAGGAGGCTGCAAATTGAATTCCCTTCAGTAACCTTTCTTTTTTCTGTGTAAGTAGTACCATGATCTAGGGTACTCATTAGGGAGATCTAAGATCTTGAGCTTGGGCCTACGCCAAACAAGAATCATCAAACTCAATGGATAACCATTGAGCTAACTCATCCAATACTCCTCCCAAGAAAGGGGAGAAGATGAGGTAGTCTGAGGGAGGGAAACCTTCTCTTTTCCTTTACAGGAAGGAGAGGGAGTCAACATGGACTTCTCCTTTCCCTTCTAAGAAGAGGGAGCAGTCAGTGTAGGCTTCTCCTTCTCCTCTTGGGAAGAGGAGTTGATTGATTGCTATATCATAGGAAGGGTTAGTTTCAGCTATCCCTTGCCCCTAGTCTTATACTCTACATAATTCTTGTAAAGTAGGTCTGTTCTTGGGGGAGGCAGACTGATTGGGGCAGGACAAAAGTGATCTAATGAATATCCACCATGGGACACCAAAGGTTGGTATCCAGTGTCATGCACTACTTGCACGACACCTTCATGGGGGAATTTTAAACATTTATGACTAACAGAGGCAGCTCCGTTCATGGAAGCTAGCTAGGGTATGCCTTGCTTCATCCTAAATAGATCTAACTCTGGGATAACATTGAAAACCATGTCAATAGCCCTGTCCAACTAGGACGGACAAATTTATCAAATTGTAAGGTTTAAGAGACATACAATTATGCGCATGGATGGTAGATTTTGTTTCTTCATACTCTTTCCTCTGTAATGAATTCAACACTAATGTTTCTTCTATAATAACATTCACACGGCTCGCGGGGTCTACCAAGACTCCTATCACAATGTTGCCATTGAAGCAAGCAGGAATGTAGAGGGGAGAAGGCTTGTTGTTTAAGGGAAATTCTTGTGATGTGAATGTTATGTCCAGTGAATTGGTGTAGGTAGAGTGGTAGAAGTCATTGTGACCATGTTAACATAAGCCTCAGGTTGAGTAACAAAATCAATGGGATCGATAATCATGTTAGCAAAATGTGACAGAAATGGGTCCATGCATACCCACAATTCACTATTAGCTTTTGCCACTGATTTGTTAGCAGTTTGTTTACTCCCATCGAGATGAATGGCACCATCCTCGATGCAGTCTTGTATCTCATGACGTAGCCACATACAATGTTCAGTATCATGTCCATTAACTCAATGGTACTGACAATAAGTGCTTCCATCATACCAATTAGGGTAAGGCTCCTTAAGAGGCTTAGGACTCGACAAGGTCACAATCTTATCCTTTAACAACTTTTGTAAGATAGAAGAATAAGATTCTAATAACTTTGTGAATTTTCTATTACATTTAAGGTTGTTGTCATCAGTAGTGGCTACTACATTTGTAACATTCTTACCTTTCCCAAATATTTGATACAATGGATTTTCCCTCAAATTAGGAACGTGAAGAGGATCCCCCAAACTGAACAACCATATGTTGGTACTCTCATAGTGTTGCACACAAGTGCACAAAAGAAGGGTACTTCATAAGGGAAAAAATTTCTTGCCAAGGCCTTTGTAAGTTCCCTATGAATACCTTTTGTACGTCAGAATCAGGCAACTAATACAAGATTTGTGAAAGGAGCACTTGATAGTGTGCTATGAAATCATTGAAATTTTCATTGTCACCTTGTTTACACCAGACAAGATCTGAGAAGGTCATCTTCAACCCGATTTTTGAATGAATTGATTTACAAGTTGGTCAAATGAGAAAATGGAATTTTCAGGCAAGGAACAGTACCACTCTAGTGTTGTGTCCTTGAGAGATCGGGGAAATAGTTTATCCATCATTGCATCGTGATGGAAGAAGTCTGTACACAGAGCGTTAAAGGCAGACACATGTGTTTGTGGATCCCCTTTACCATTGTATTTTTGAAATTTAGGGATCTCCATTCTCTGAGGGAAGGGAGCATTTAATATTGCAACTGATAATAGGCTATTCCAGAAGAAGGGTTGAAAGATAGGTTGGGTAGAGGCTTGGTAGAGGTTCACCAACTGGCTCTACATCTTACCCATATTCTTAAGAAGGGTCATTAGAAGATAGAGGGCCAGAGGGACCTCCTCCAGAATTGCCACCAGAGCCACCTCCAAAACCACCACCGGTGTGACCTCCACCAGAACCACCACCAAATCCACCACCACCAATTAGGCCTCCAATGGATCCACCCTCACTTCCAAAGCCACCACCATGACCTCCGCCAGAACCACCTCTGCCAACACCACCTTCACTACCAAACCCACCGCCACTTCCAAAGCCTCCACCACTCATCCTGCCAAAACCTCCACCACTAGAGGTGACAAGGGGGGTGAAGCTAAAGCCCAAGGAGACCTTTTTTACTTCGATAGTTTTAGGTTGTTCGAAGATAGAAGGGATGTTGATAGAAGGGACCACATTAGTCATGTAAATAGATGTGGGAGGCATCGATACTCCTAATTTTCCTTCACGCTCTTTGAAAGTGACTCCTTGTGCAAAGCTAAGATTGTTTGAAGGAGCACACACTTCAGCTAGACCAATAAGGATAGTTAGAAGTTCTATGCCTATTCATTTTTTTCCCATCAAATGTTTTAACTTGCTAATGACCCAAGTGGCCCTCGCCATCTTCGGGTTTCTTTCCAAGTTATTTTCTAAGTTTCCTAATCCCTTAACAAGGGTGGAGACATAATGTGAAGGAATCTAAACAACCTCGTGCTCATCTACTAGCGATGGCGGAGGAGAAAAAGGAGTGGTAGGTACATGATCAGTTTCACCAAAGAATCCCATCTCATTCCCTAACGACTGCTCCTGCACATCTAGACCAATGGTGGGACCAGAGAAAAGTCCTGTAGAGAAACCACTAGAGACCTTCGTCCTATCCATTAGGAGGTGTCATATACTTCTCTTGACAGTATGCCCAAAATTTGTGGACTGGGTTGTGATGCTCATAAACCTTCACAACACTCAGGAATACAACAGTCACGAAGCATACGAGAGAAGCCTCAACACCTATAGATGAATAGACATTGGTTCACGTTGGGCTCACCAAAAATGTAAGAGAGGGGGATCAACCACGTTCAAGGCCCAAGGTCATAGAGGGCCAAGAGTGGAAGGCTACCCTAGCTTACCTTACCTAAAAGGAGTATTAGGAGATGTGGGACATGAATGATGAGGACTTTGGGGCCCTTCGGTCACTCTGTAGACCCAAGACTCTGAATGGAGCTAGGCAAGTCAGTTTTTTGATTTAACTCTATGCCTCAAAAATCTCTTTGTCCAAGGATGAAAGTGCAGTTCCAGGCTGACAACATGGTGCACTGGCGTCTCTTAGGTGCGTTGGCATCTGTACGATTGAAGGACCAAAAAGGTGAGGTTAAATGCTGGAAATAAAACTAATGGCCTAGCTGACTTCTTTCAAAAGCTCAAAACAACATGATAAAAAAGATTATACCAGTGTGGGGATGACAAGGAGAATCTCACAAAAGAAGTCTTTCACCAGCTAGCTCTAAGTAGTGCATTCACCACCTCCACCAAAATCACTCAAGGCTAATGGGGAGAAAATGAGAGTACTCGAGCCTCTACTACAATGGTGTTGTCCCACATTTTCTCTATCGAAGTGATGGAGTGTTTTTGTTGCTGTTATGTAGTGCAAAAGTGTTGGATTGAATGCTTGAAGAATGCAAGAAGATGTGAAAGATGAACCAAAGGATGTATAGAAGATCGATTGAATGCTTAGAGAGGTGGAAATGCATGAAAGAAGGGTGAATTCGTAGAGGAAATGAGTGTAACAGCTAGATTTGGGTCAGTGAATAGAAGTGGGGGCGTTACAAACTATTCAAAATAGAATGTGTAACACCCCTGCATGCTTCAAATGGAGAAATCCATTATGGAAATTAGCGCATCGTGCAGAAATCCACTACAATTTCACTTCTACTGACACACAAAATAGGTGCCAAGTGGAACCAAAGCAGCGATCTTACATATAATTTAGCCTCCGAACTTGGTTTTCTAAAGTGGAGAAGGGAAAAAGGGGAATTTGCACATGGGTGCATATTTACTCTTATACAAATACCATCTCCAATCCTTTCCTCAACTTCAATGAGGCCTTCTTAAACTTCTTACATCAAAATACAACCGACTCAACCATCACAACTAAAATTTTGAACTTCTAACAATTGGTATTCCCATTTGTTGCAATTTTGCAACTTTACAATATTATATTATTTGACAATATTTGAAAACAAAACAAAATGATCCCTAAATGACTCATAACACTTTAAATGGTCTATTATGACCTTATTTGAAGGATTAAAAGACTCTAGACACCAAAACAACTAAAACCAACTTATCAAAGACCTTATTTGCATGAATTTTCAAAATGAGCTTGGTGCCCCTACACCACATATGAATGTTTCTTTCGTCCTCCTCCGTTTTTAGGCTTTTAAGGACGTTTTTTGGGAATATGTTTTGCAAAAATCATTAAATGAATTTATTTCTTTTTTTTGGTATGTATTTCTTGTTGTCGGAAGGTTGCTAGTGTATTCTTTGGTCCTATATGGTTATGTTTTGTTCTCTTTTTAGTTTCGTGGAGTTGTGTTGAGTTTCATGAAGATTGGAGTTGTTTCATGCATCTATTGGTAGCTTTGTTTTTTATTCATGAATAATTAGATTGGATGTTGTTATAAAATAAATTTATGGATGGTTTATGATGTCTATTTTGGTCCTTTGAGATCTTGAGATGTTTACACTTCATTGTGGCATATTTATGATAAGTTTCAGGAAGTTTGATTGAGCCTTAAGCACCTAATGGTGGTTTAATCTATGGTACTTAATATACATTTATAGTGTTGTATCCATGTGTTATTTGTTTAGAACCTTGGGTTAGATAGGCTCATATCTTACCCATGGGAGTATGGCTTATAAGTTCTGAAAATATCCTTGTCTAAATTCTATCCCTTGCATTCCTTGTATGATAACCCTTGGTTTTAGGTAGTTTCCCTTCCTTGGTTTGTGTGTGTTTGAGGGCTTTATTTCTATCTCCTAGCATGGGGGGTGGTCCTTCGGGTTGCACATGGTTGGGTGGTTTCCTATCCCCATCGGGTATCTGTGTCCTTGTTTGAGTGCGTGGATAGATTCAAGTCTTTTCATGTGATGATTCTTTTGGTGCTTATTGGTCATGCTTTGGATCCTATTTTTTGAAAGAAGATTATGTATTGGATTATCATAGTTGCATATGAGTTTTGGAATGCTCCTAGTTGGAGGATAATGTGTTAAGATGTAATGTAATAGGCGGTTAATGATGATAGTTTTTTGTCTAGGATTATTTGATTATGTTCCTTTCCTATGTTCTTGTGGTATCTATATCTTCTCATTTGAATGAATGTTAAACTTAGGCACTTGAGTTGGTTAAGGAATTAACTTTAGATCCTAAATCTTAAATGGGATGTATGCTTTATAAGATATGCTTCTTAAAGGATGTTTCATTATTATGTATTAGGATAAGAATTAATGGGAAAAGTAATAATTGGAATGAGTATATGGTTAATTTCTATAGGCATATTCTTTATCAGGAATGTATTAGCCATAATTCTTATTGATGCATGTTATAAAGGAATGATGATGTATCCTGTCGATTAGTAGAAAACTATGTTAAGGAAATATGTAGTGATGCATATCATATTGATCTTCACTTTGGAGTTATTCTTCTTACATTCTTCATGGCTATTAGGGTACCATCATTATTCCTAGTAGTAAATGTAGTAAGGCAGCATGATGTGATTAATTGGTGGTGGTATGGTGTTACTAATTCATGTATGGACAATGTCATTTATGTATCTTTTGTCTATGTCACACTACATAATGGTGTTAATGAACTTTCCTTAGATTGAATGTAACATTGCACTCTGATGTAATGAAAAAGGGTATTTGTTTAGTGTTGTGTGGAGTAGGAGTTAGTATAGGATGAGAAATGAACAAATGTTATATCATTCTTTATTAAGATAATCTAGAAGTGTATCGTGATGTAGCTAAGTCCTAGAAAAGTAACTATAAGATGTTCATTTCATTTAGTAATTATGTAAATATTCTACTATTGTACTTAAATTTTAAATGTTTCTCAATCCTTGTCTAGTAGGTTGAAATGGAATAGAAATGTAACCCTTTCTTGTGGTAGATGTTGGTAGTAACAACATTGGGGAACCTAGGAGGACTTAGGACTAGAATGTAAATGATAAGTTCTACTGCAATATGAGTTATTGATGGTTTACTTCATTGTGAATGATAGTAACTTTAGATTATATGTTCATTGGAAAGCCGATCATTATGTTGAGTAACATTAGCTAATGATAATCATGGTTCTTGACAATGTTAATGTTTTGTTTAAAAAAAAAAATCCATGTATTTTGCATTCCTCTTTCTTTGTTGTCCTCTAGGTTCCCTCGCAGGGCGTTACATTTTTTACGATAAATGACTAATAGGTTGAGTTCTAGCTAGCATTTGAAAGTGAAATCAATCAAGAAAATATCTTTGAAACAAAACTTTCAAACCATTAAGTTGAATCCTACTTTATTTTATTTTTAGAGAAACCAATCAAAAAAAATTTGTTGTAAGAGGGAGTAGATGAAGTATCTATAAATTTAGTTGCCTAATGTTATGAGGTTGTTTCTTTATGCATTTACTTGGGGCATGATTATTAATATTAAATTATAGTAATTATTATTTGGTGGATTGTTCAATTTTTCAACCTATTTAGAATATTCTCACTTTTAAGTTGCCTCCATTTAAAAAAAAATATTTAGAGTAAAAAAATAGCTTTGATTTTAATGAATTAACCTACATGAAATGAAATTTGTTGGAAGAGGGTAGTAGATAAAAATCTAAAATCTTACTAGACTCTTATATTATACTCTTCTCTATAGAAGATGGTTATGTAAAATGCAATCTTATATGGTGTTGATGTGTTTTTTATGCACTTCTCAACACAGCCAGTGTGTAGGTGCACTAACTCTCTTGAAAAACAATCTTCCACAATCAGATTGCAAAACACTATCCCAAGGTCTCTAATGTCAGGTTTTGACAGTGCTTGGAATATCTCAGTTGTTTGATGTGATTTTCTGGAATCACAAGGCGATCTTACGGATGAGTTACAAAGCATGGGAAGTTGGGTTTGCAAATGCAGTTTCAAAGTGCTGGAAGTGAATAAATAGTGGTTGTCCACTCAAAACAACAAGCGGAAACTCATCAAGTTCATCTGATTTAGCTTTATGGTGATGCTTGAGATCCTAATCTAACCAAGGATTAAAAGAAATAACAAAAGGAGAAGAGTTAAGAAAGTTGTTCTAATCCTAAGCTATAGATGAACAGTGACAATGGTGGTTGCTACAGTAGACAAACTCCCTAAAACTAAGTTTTGTTTGACCAAGAGAACCTACAACTACACACAACTAGTGCAATCTTCTAAGGACTGCAGATTTTCAGATTACACACACACATCATGCACATGTAATTGAACTAAGTTACAACAATGAAGTAAAGAGATCAGACTAGATTTGCAAAGTGACTCATCATCAATGAACCACAAAAAGCATGAGCTAGAAATCCATCAAATACTGAAACAACAATCACCATCACCACTTCCATTCAAGAAACTAACACCTAAACTAATAGGGAAGTTGAACCATGCATACATAAAGAGCAAACTCAAAATGAACACCCATAAATCATGCAATGTTTCTTTCTATTGCTGCAGAATGTCTTTACATCAGTTCTCCAACCCTTACAAATGAGGGGCAAGCACCTATTTATAGTTTTCCAAAGCCCAAATGAATGGCTAGGATCAATTTGCAATGAATGGCCCAGATTTGTTTACAATAGGGTTTCACCTACCCCACAATATTCAACAATTAAAAATACATTCCTTGTCTTTTCTCTGTTTTGTCATCTAGTGCCAGTCACTGTAGCAATTTCGTCATTTAGCTGATTTCCCTTTTCACTGTAGCAGAAACTGCCTGAAAGTTTCCCTCTTACTTGATGTGTTTGCAGTGTTCTTCCTTGGATCAAACAAGCTCGTTAACGATTGTCATCAATGGATTGGTTGCCCCTGATTCGAGCGAACAACTCCCTTATGCCTTCTTCAAGGCCACTCCCTTGCATTTTTGTCATTGACTTCCTTGGCACAGGCCTTCTTCTAACACCAACTCTATTGGTGTGTACTAGGGGGAGAGGCGAACATGAAATGAATGGTGATAGGAGCAATGCACTTTTCCTTGTTCAACTTTCTCAATGGGTCTCCTGATAGACCCACAGTAGGCTCCTTGACTCTTGCATACATGAAGTGTCGTAAGTGCTTTCATACACAAATCAAGGAAAACGTTAGTCAAATCTTGCAAAATCCTTGTTAGATCCATCCATGCATTATCAAAAGATCATAATATTCATATTTGGAACTCATTTAGATCATAAACATTAATGCAGGCCCAAGGGGAGCAGACAGCGAATGAGGGACAACAAACTAAAAGGGAAGTTCTCGAACCCCACAAAACATAGCAAAACTGAGATTTTTCAATTATAGCACATGGGAAAAGGGGAAGGAAGAGTGCCCAGAAAAACTTCCTTAAGATTGAACTCATTTGAAAAAACCAGAAGCTTGGAAGGGGAAAGGCAGAGGGTCACTGCCCTTTTGAAAAGTCAATGAGCACACGGCGGCCTAGAAGGAAAGTCCTAAATGACCACGGAGGGATGGAGTCCCGAAAATGGCCACGGAGGGGCCGGGTTTCGAAGGTCGGGTCGCCGGGGCTCCACGGATGTTCAAAATGGCCACAGAGGGACAGAGTCCCGAAAATGGCCACGGAGAGGCCGGGTTCCGGAGGCCAAGTCGTTGGGGCTCGACAGATATTCAAAACAACCATGGAGGGATAGAGTCCTGGAAATGACCACGGAGGGGCCAGGTCGCCAGGGCCCCACAGATGTTCAAAATGACCACAGAGAGACGGAGTCCTAGAAATGGCCACGAAGGTGCCAGGTCTCGAAGGCCGGGTCATCGAGGCTCCACGGATGTTCAAAATAGCCACGGAGGGATGGAGTCCTGGAAATGGCTACAGAGGGGCCAGGTCTCGGAGGCCAGGTCGCCGGGGCTCCACGGATGTTCAAAACGGCCATGGAGGGACAGAGTCCCGGAAACGGCCACATAGAAACGGCCACGGAGGGAGAGAGTCTCGAAAATGGCCATGGAGGGGCTGGGTCCCAGAGGCTAGGTCGCCAAGGCTCCACAGATGTTTCCAAAACAACCAAAGAGGGACAGAGTTCTGAAACCCCCGAAACTTAACAGAACGTTGACAAAACCTTGGCAGTTCACTTAGGCATCACAAACACATCCCAAATCCACCCAAAAGTTATCCCCAAAGTAAAAAATGTGGAAACCGGACCGGCGAGGGTCCACGAATGCTTCCAAAATAGCCAAAGAGGGAGGGAGTTCCGGAGGGAAAGTTCTGAAACCACTGAAACTTAACGAAACGTTGACGAAACTTTGGCAGTTCACTTAGGCACCACAAACACATCCCAAATCCACCAAAAAGTTTTCCCCAAAGTCAAAAATGTGGAAACCGGACCGGTGGGGGTCCACGAATGTTTCCAAAACGCCAAAGAGGAAGGGAGTTCCGGAGGAAAGTTTCGAAACCACCGAAACTTAACGGAACATTGACGAAACTTAACAGAATGTTGACGAAACTTTGGCAATTCACTTAGGCACCACAAACACATCCCAAATCCACCAAAAAGTTTTCCCCAAAGTCAAAAATGTGGAAACCGGATTGGCGGGGGTCCACGGATGTTTCCAAAACAGCCAAAGAGGGAGGGAGTTCCGGAGGAAAAGTTCTGAAACCATTGAAACTTAATGGAACGTTGAAAAAACTTTGGTAGTTCACTTAGACACCACAAACACATCCCAAATCCACCAAAAAGTTTTCCCCAAAGTCAAAAATGTGGAAAGCGGACCGAGCGACCAGGGACCAAGTTAGCAGAAACAAGACAAAAGGCAGAAAAGGGACAGGGAACTTTATTTCTCCCTAGACTTGAATACCCCAAGCAGGTGAATTTGGTAAGGGGAATTTGATCATTTGAAGGCACATGACCAATTTGGGCTTAGAAAATGGGGCACGCAAAACAAGACAGGAGAAAAGCAGCCTGTCGGGAGCGAAAAAAATGGGATTCCCTGCCTATGGCAAGGCATGTGTGCAAAACATGCACAACATATGGTAATCCTAAAACTTTTGTTCATTTAATTGAAAAGTGCTTATTAGTCTTAAATTGTAGTAATTATTACTTGGCGGGATTGTTCAAGTTGTTAACCTATTTAGAATATTTTATTTTAATTTGGTCTAGATATAAATTGATAATTATTTGTGTGAGTTATTTTTAGAAAACATAAAAAATTCCATGATTATCTTTTTAAACTGTGTTGTTTTTATGTTACCTTTTTATTGAAGAGAGAGAATTACTCAAAATTGCAATACCATGTGTTTTCATTTTCACTTACTAATGACAATTAACTTTATTCGAGCTCTAGATATGCACTTTATTTTTATTTAACCTTTTTTACAAGGGAAATTAGTTAGGTAAAGTGATTTCTCTTTTAAGACCACATGTAATTTAAGGAAAACATCCATGTCATAGGTTTAATTGTTGGAGAAAATGTATTATAGTTGTATTTAAAAATAACACAAAGTAGTTGTGGCATTTATGTTGAAACCTTGTTTCAAAATCTAGATTAAATGTCTTTATAGGTGAAATAACTACCTATTTAAAGTATATTTTTTATCTATAAAAATTGATAATAATTTTTTCTTTAATGATTATATTTGGAACTTAGTGTTATTTTTATGTTTTTTTGGAAGTACTTAGTGAAATACAAATTTTAATTATGTTTTTGATAAGATAAGGTGCAAAAATGATCTCACACCCAAGAGTTACAAAAAACATCATAAAACTAAAGTATAACAAAAAATATATTGCACCAACACAACAAAAATGAAGCTAACAACAACAAAGCACAACAAAAACTAAAAAACCAAAAAATAAAAGTGACCTAGGTGAGCTTCATATTGTGGAGGCTCATAAGAGCATTCCACTCATCTAATATTTTGTTCAACTTTTAGTTCCACACCTCCAGGTCATTATCCTCATTGTTTTTCTTAGCTTAAAAGGTTTTTTTTAGCTTATTCTTTGTTTTGTATCTATCTCCCCCAATTTACTTTTCCTTCTATTGTAATCCTCATGCAGGATGGCCATAGAGGTGGTCGATGAATCCATAAGGTCTTTAGTGATTGAGAGAATCTAAATCATAGAGTCTTCAAGTTGGTAATTTTGTGTCCCATCAAGTCAAGCTTTTCCTCTTTGGATATTTTCCTTCTATATTTCTTTTTTTGGGTTCTCTCCATCTAAATTCTTCCACCCGATGGTCACCTATTTCCCCTTCTTCATGTTTGTCATTCCATGAAGGTTCCATTTGGGGGTTAGATTTTGGGACATGTGAAATAGAGTTGGTATCCAAAACCACCTCCTCATCATGACTTTTGATAGAGTTGGAGAACACCTCAAGAGACAAATCCTTAAAGAAATCATAGGTCGAGTTTGTGTCTTTTTGTTCAAGTTATCTTCCTCAAAATCCAAGATCACCTCATGCACACCAATATCCTTCTCTTTTCCTTCTTTCCTAATTTTATTTTACTTTTATTGTTGATTTAGTAACAATTCTCATAGATCTTATTTTAGAATTTTCTTTCTGACATTTCTTGTTTCCATCTTTATCCACCACCTCCTTTCCCTTTCCATTTTTGGGCCTTCCCCTTCTCTTAGCATTATCTTAAGTATGTTTTGAGTTAGTTGTGTCTTCTTCACCCTTTTCCTCATTACTAAGTTGTTGCTCTCAAGTGGAAGGTACTCCAAAATATATTTGTGTATTCAAATTGGATTCTTTCAACACTATTCTCAACCTTTTAAAGGGACCCTTTGATTAACAATCTTCCAAACACTATGTGGGGAGTTCAACTTATAACTTATTCTAGTAACAACCCCGATATTATTTTTCTTTTCTTTTCCATAATGTAAATTACATGCACATTTGAAATTACACTATTCCAAACTTCCATTGCATTTCATTGTAATTTCACAAACCTTTCCATAACATAGATTTCATATTGAATAAACTCAAGTTTATCATTCATGATTACAACCTTCCATATAAATGGGTACAAGATACATACATGCGTAGCTCTTCTGAGCTTCATTTGGTGATAGATATCCAAGTTGGTCCTGATGTCACTGCATTGGTGCATGAAGCATCACTCAAGCACTTTTTCACCAACCATGGACTCAAATGTGGTCCCTTACGCATGTTCCACATATGGGAAGATGGCCCTACCCTTTGATGAAGAGATTGGTTGGTAAAACTCCATAAAAAATAGCCTTCTTGAGCTTAGTTTTGTGTCCTACATATCTAGAACTTGTAGACACTATAATCCTGAACTAGCGTGCATAAAAGGAACACAAGGAATTGATAGTACAACCAATGGAAAATTACACTACTTTGGCCAAAGTATTCTCACCCAATACTTTGAGTGATAGTCATCCTATTCACATACACTACCATAGCTTGGTTTGGATTATGACCATTCATATCCTATGCTTAGGTAATTTTCTTCCATAGGTAAGAAATGACATATTCCCTTTTCAAATCAAAGATACTTCTCTCAAGTATTCACATATACAAGCTATTCCCTTCACTGAACAATCTAATCCGAGGAATAACGTATTCCCTTCATTGGATAGTCTAATCCCATGAATAACTTTATATTCTAAAGTATAACTACATTAGCCTCATTTTATCATAGAATAAATACTCATAAATAACTGGCTCCATTCAAGAATACATCATGAAAATAAGTTTTTTTTCATCAAGAGTAAAATATCATTAATAAATTACCTCAATCGAAGAGCAATCATATCAGTAAATGATTTTATTCGAGAGTGTAATCTCCTTAATAAAAAGGGTTACTCAAAGAGTATAATCTTATCAACAATATAACTTCATATCAAGAGTACATGAAGCAACCAATCAAGTTACAACTCTAACTCTATAGGTAATCCTACCTATGGATCTAATAAAGAAGTAAATCCACAAACTCAAGTGATCAACTTAATCACATAGGTGAGTCTTAACCTTGGTGTATCCTAATTCCAAGATAAAGTCAAAAATCATCAATCAATCCCATCATATAGGTTAATCTAAACCTATGTGTTCCAAAAAAAGATCAAATGAACAACCCAACCAAGTAGGTTATTCTCAACCTATTGGTTCCAATGGGTAGTCAAGTAAATATTACAATCTAGTAGGTAATTCTTAACCTAGGGTTTCAATCATTAATCAAATATACTTCTCAACCCAAATAGGTTACTCTCAACCTAGGCTTTGATTTGAAATTAATGATCAAATTATCATTCAAGTATAGATTAGCAATATGACGTCTCATCCTATCATATCTTTCATACTATCACTATTGATATATTGCTAAACCTTATCATTCCTAAGGTTTCCTAGCATTATAAGTTAACAGTGTCAAGTCACTTCATGACATTGATACATTTCACATTATACATATAGTGCAAACTATCTATGTATAGAAACACCATATGTATTCCCATATAGGGTATATAGGAGTACTAAATAAAATCATTAAGCTATTCACACTTTCATCAATCCTAGTATATAATACTATTGATAACATTCACTCCTTAATATGGAGTATGTACAACACTCATAAGGAATTCATAACAACCAATTTTTTTTCTTTCCAATAAGCGAATAGATCATTACTCTATTTCAAGCAATCTAATGCATTTCCAAATAAACATACAAGACATTCAATCTTTCAAAAGATAGATAAAACCTAAAGAGAGTAGAATCTTATGCCTCTTAGTCACTTTAATCCAACTGACTCACTGGTTCTTAAGCTTGCCCCCCTCTTAAAATCAGCTTAACAACAAATCCTCCTCAATTCCTCTCACTAATGTTTCCTCACAAAGTACCTCTCAGCAAAATATGAACCTCCCAAACAAAATGCAGTAGAATGGAGAAGCATAATAATGCATAGTAGAAGTGTATCTAAATGAGGTAAGAGTGACTCTATTTATACACAAAACCCAACAACCACAAGCTAGAAACTAGGCTAGCAAATTGACACTTCTTAGCTCAACTTAATTGAAACAGTTTGACAATCAAAAGGTGGAAAATTCCTATCTCAATACTTATCCAAATAGAACAATAGGCCGACTCTTTCCTTGCCAACAACATGTTGACTGATTCATATTTACACATGTTCTATTCTGGAAATCGACTTATAGGTTTAAAAGACTTTTATTGAATCAATGAGTTCATAATATAGCGCCAACAATTCACTATATTCCCTATCATTTTAAAGCTTGTTTTATAGAGGAATAAGTCAATACTCTTATTGGCTGCATTTTACTTAGTTGACTTGGTCATTGGTAAAGCATTTAAATGAGTAGACTTCCCTTTAAATAGCACTACTTTATTCATTTACACTGCATGTTGCTTTTGCTAAGTCTTTGACTTGTTCTTTATGTGTTGTGTATGATTCCAAACCAATCATCTACTTTAAAGGAAACACTTACACTTGTTTTGCATCAATGATATTGTTGTTTTCTTAATGCATGATATGCATGCAAAAATTATAGCATGATGTTGGCTCTTATATGAGCCATGTTTTACCTTTAAACATTTCAAATGTTTATATATGAAGGCTAAGCGTCTAATACTCTTAACATTGATATGCTATGTCAATAACATTGTGCTATAAAAATGATGCGCTCAAACATATATAATGCACTTATGAAAGTATTTTATGCGTTGGTCAACAATTTCATTTAGAATATGAAACATTATATGCATGTTATGCACTATGTATAAAGAATACATCGCTTTAATAATAACATTTAATATACACACATATATATACTATATATATATATATATATATACAAACATATATAATATAGATTAACTTGCAAATGCATCATTCGATTATCGAATGCACATACTCACATTCACATTTTCCACACAATAATAATAATGATGTAATGGTGTGTGTGTGTGTCTATATATATATGTATGTATGTATGTATATATATATCAAATATCAACCATTACTTAAACACATATGTTTTAATACATTTATTCCATGTGAACAAGCATGTAACCAAACATCCCATTCCATTCTTCAAACCCTCATATATGCAACCTATAAGAGATGCTCTCGCAAGCCAACCCCAAAATGACCAAAAATCCAACCTTAGACAACCACCCATGTTCTTGCTTTTATAAACACAAGCTTTCATAAAACTACCAAGTGGTATTAAATAAAACCATGTCATTAATACCATGAGCTAACAAAATGATTAACCGCCACATTTACTTTTTGGTACTAAATTTTATCAATATTAAATAATTATCCAATATGCAATCATACATTAAATATTTATCACAATATTACATACAACACATAAATTAACCCCAATAAAGCTAACCCATATTATGCACACATCCTTAGATCCCCTAGGTACACCACAAATAATATTAAATTAAAAATTTTATTATAAGATTTTTGGTGGGGACCTTGTCTTATCTACTCGTGATTTCTTCAAATCTGGTAAGATTCTCAAACAACTAAACCACACCTTTATAACCTTAATTCCCAAGATTTTTGATCCCTAATCTATGACTGAGTTTAGACCCATTAGACTCTGCAATACCTTTTATAAAATCCTCTCTAAAATCTTGGTGAACCATATCAAACCCCTCCTGGATAAATTAATCAACCCTACTCAAAAAGGGTTTGTGCCTGGTTGTCATATCCTGGATGCTACTATAACCACCCATGAATTACTCCATTCCATAGATAGATGCAATAATGCTAGTATGGACCTTAAATTAGATATTTCAAAATCTTATGATAAGGTGATTTAGTACTTTATCCCTAAAGTCTTAGCTAAGTTTGGGTTTGACCAATCTATAGTCAAAATCATAATGCAATGCATAACTACGGTGAAGTACGTTGTTCTGGTTAATGGGACTCCTTTTGGTTTGTTTAATGTTGGGAGAGGTATCAAATAGGGAGATCCCCTTTCACCCTATTTGTTTATCATGATTGTGGATGTCTTAAGCAAGAACTTTTTTAATCTATTGTTGGAAGGGTCTATTAAGGAAATTAATGTTGCCTCTTCTTTCGATCCTATTATTATCCAACAATTTGTGGATGATACCTTCCTATTTGGGAAAGCCTCTGTGATTAAAGCCAGGAAATGGAAAAATTGTCTCAACAAATATGCTACTTGCTCTGGGCAGTGTATTAACTATAATAAAAGTATGATTTATTTCTTCAATAGCACTCCTAAGTTGCAACCTCGGGTGATTGTTGTTTTGGGTTGTATGAGTGGGTTCCTTCCTTCGGTATATCTTGGTTTATCCTTTACTATCAAGGAAGTCACTCCTAACTTCTGGAATTTGGTCCTTGAAAGGATCAAAAAGAAGTTGGCTGGATGGAAAGGTTCCATCCTTAGTCATGTTGGAAAATTGCAACTCCTATCTACTACTCTTCAAGGTATTCTTGTTTACTTCCTTTCCATTTTCAAGATCCCCAGATATATTGTTGAGAAGTTTGAGAAAATACAAAGGAATTTCCTTTGGTTGGGGACTAAGGAAAAAAAGAAATTTGCATTGGTTAAATGGGACAAAATTTGTCACCCTAAACATTGTGGTGGGCTTGGGATAAGGAATATCTCTAGTACCAATAAGGCTTTGATGGCCAAAGTGGGCTGGGACCAACTAAGGAATAGGAAATATTGGTGCAAGATTATGAATGCTAAGTATCTTCAAAATAGACCTTTGATTAACTGTCTCTCTGGCGTTCATCCTTTGGGTTCCTTAGCCTGGAAGAACATTTGCAGTTTGTAGGGTTTGCTTAGGACTAGGATGAAATGGAAGATTGAAAATGGTAATAGTATCATATTCTAGGAGGACACTAGGTTACTTGACTCCCCTTTGGAACACTCTAAATTTAGGAATCTAATGAGGCCAACACAATGTTTCTTTGGTGTTTACATTAGAGATTACCTCCTTGGCCTACAAGGGGCTAGGAAGTGGAATGATCTGGTTCTTTGCTGCCCTTTATCCCTTGAGCAGAGCATCCTTGCCAAGTCCCTACAAGAGCTACTCTCCCTTACTAGATTATCATCAACCAACATGGTGGATGAATTCTTCTGGACTCATGACAAGCAGGGTGATCTTTCAGTGAAAACGGCTTACAATCTATTGATGGACCAACGTGTGGTCCTTGATCTTTGGAAGCGGGTTTGGAACAAAAACGTGATCCTAAAAGTAAACTTCTTATGGTGGATTTCCTACCATAACAATATTATTACATAGGACAATTTGAGGAAAAGGGGATTCCAGATCCCCAATAGGTGCTTGTTATGCAAGTGCAATGAAGAATATGTGGACCACTTGCTGCCACATTGTCTATTTTCTATTGGTGTGTGGGAGATGGATTTATAACATCTAGGAATTCAGTGGACTATGTGTAAGGAAATTATATCCTTTATATTGAGCTAGTTTGGACTCTTCATTCACCCCTTACCCTGTGATATCTGGAACCAAGTCCCCCACATTATCTGCTAGTGCTTGTGAAAAGAGAGGAACAATAGGATTTTTAGGAATATAGAGATGAGTCTGAAGGAGGTTTTTGGTATAGGATCTCAACTCATCGCAGAAAAAAATTTGCTTTTTAAAGGGAAAATCCTGGATAAAGGTCCAATTGAGAGGGAAATTATTATGGCCAATGCTTGGCATAAAAACCTTGATGCCAATTCCTATGAAAACTCTAGATCCCTGGCTAGAAGGGACACTATTTGGAAACCTTCGGACCATGATTGGTATAAAATTAATTTTGATGGGGCAGCCAAACGCAACTTGGATAGAGCTAGCATAGGAGGTGTTATCAAAGACTGCAGGGGTAATTTCATGGTTGGTTACTCAGGGGGGACTGGCATCCAATCTTCTATGATTGTGGAAGCTAGAGCACTGCTAAAGGGCATCCAGTAAGTTGTTACTATGGGGATTGAGAACCTTCATATATAAGGTGATTCTAAGTCTATCACTGATGTTGTTAACTTTGGTAGATTACTGGGGTGGAGTACTAAAGACATTTTATTAGACATAAAAAAATTTGTGTCTAAGTTGAATTTGAATATTGCTACCTACATTTACCGGGAGGGTAATCAAGTGGTTGATGCCTTAGCTAATTTTGGAACCCATTAGAAAGTCTCTAAGTGTTGGCATAATCTAGGAAACCTACCACTAGGTATTCAAGGTTTAATCCTTAAGGAGCAAGGCCCTTATTTGACCCATGGTAATAACTAATTATGAGATTTTATGGGCCTTATGGGGGGTCCACATTATTGTCTTATGGGCTATGTCAGGTGTGAATGTTGAGGTGTCTTACAAGTGCCAAAATTTGAATTATGGGGTGGAGTCCATTTTAAAAAAATCCATCATGAGGAATTATGGAGAGTACTTTATGATTAAGGCTAAGCTGGGTCATGCCTTATGTAATCTCCTTTTGGGGTTTGTGCTAAGCTCTCATATATCCTTGAAGATTTCTAATTTTAATATTGATGTGAAAAATATTTACAAGGTGAAGGTTTTGATTGGTTCTACCTTTTTCGCTATTTTGCCTCCTTTACTAAAGGGTAGGATCTTAGGTTTATCTAAATTTGGCCCCACAACCATCTTACATTAGTACTTGTGCAAAAACAACATGGAAGGAAAACCTTCCATTCCCATCATGTATTGCTTAATTACCTAGCCACAAGTGCTTGAAGATTTTCATTAATGAGATTTCCAAGATTTCCTTTAGGGATTTAACTCCCCATGCATGTGTTTTGTACATAGCTTTGATTGCCCAAGGCTGCATTGTTTGGCTTAAAGTCTTAAGTGTGCAAATGACCTATCACTTAACCAATTACTCTAACCTTTTTCTCTCACAAGTTTCTGGTTCTTTCGTGTGCAGAGTGGCAACATGGGTGGCGATAGGGTGAGAACAAAGCCTAACAATTTTGGTGAATTTCACAAGGATCCATTGGTGTGGCACAATTGCGTTGAAGGCAGGCTTGCACCTCTGATGGAAAGTTTGGTGGGTCACAACCCTAGTTTATCTACGTAGTTTGTGAATTCTTGGAAAGATAAAAGGGTTACCATGGGTGGTATTTCCTTCAAAGTGAATGAGGAGGTGATTGTGCAAGCGACGGGGCTATTGTGTACTTGTAAGAAGTACCCAAAGAATACAAAGGCCCAAGATAACAAAATTATGAATGCTTTCTTTGTGGGTATTGAGAAAATAGTTTGTAACTAGTCGGGGTTTGAAAGAGAAGCTCTCCCATAGCCTTGGGACTAGGTCTACCTTTCCCTCATGAAGTACGTGACCCTTGAAGGTAGATACAAAACCTATTATTTTTGTCACTTCCCTCTTTTAAATCACCTTTGACACAAAAATTTGTTAAGCTTTCCTTTTTTCTTACTTAAGGACTTAGAAAGCTCTGTTGAGAAATGCTTTGAGGTTGTTTGCCAAAACCTGGAGGATACTCCTCCCCTGTCACTCCACCAAGGCCTCATTTTAAGGTTCTACTACTTCCATCTTGCGTTATGCCTACCCAAACCCATTTTTGTTGTTTGTGTTGAGGAAATTGAATGCCCTATTGTGGCCAATATCTCCTCGGGTGAGTCCAAAGGTCCCATAAAAAAACCCCTCTAGTTATCATTGAAATTCATAAGCCTAAACCATCTGCCAAGAAGTTTAAGGGGAGTGTAGGGATTTCCCAGTCTAGTGTTGCAGCTAGTCTCTGTGAGCTTCAGTTGGCCCCTACCAATTCTATCAGCAAACCTACCTCTAAAAAGAAAGTCAAGGATGAGGGAAAGGGTTTGATGGAGCCTCTGGTCATGGAAAATAGAGGAAAGAATGTTGTGGGTAAGGACTCCAAGGGGGACACTGTGGTTGCTGCTATGATGGAGACTGGTGGAAAAAACCCCATCATCAAGAGGTCTAGTAGGCTAGCTAAAAATAACAAGAAAGTGCAAGTTAATGACATGGAAACGGATGAGGAGTGGTTTGAAAACAAAGGTTGTAGGGATGAGGAGGAGCCTGGGGATGGTGAGGAGGAGTATGTTGGATGGCCCCACACCATTTCAGATTTCATCAAAGTGCATAAGGATAACTCAGCTTCCTAGTCCTCGGACCCTCTGGATGTGGAGCAGGCTAATATTGTGAAGACTATTGATAAAGGGGAGGGGCTCTGTGTGTTGCAGGAAAGGATGGGAAAGATGGACAAGAAATTCAGAGGCTTGACCTGTTTCACTGTCAAGTTAGTCCACTATGTTACTAGCACCCTCTCTGTTATGATGAAGGATGAAATGGACAAGAAGACTATTGAAGATGGCCCTGAATGGGTTGGGGATGATGATGTTAATCTCCTTTCTCAGAATTGGGAAAATTCTAGTTAATTTGTTGTTGTTGCGTAGTATGTTTGTTAGTTGTTGGTCCATTGTGTATGTATTTTTTGGCTTAGTTGTTAATGTTTTTTGGACTTGATCTTTTTTGGCCCTTGTGGCTCTTTGTATAAAGGGTAAAACACCTTGTAAATGCTACTTAATGTATCAAAAACATTATGTAAGGTGGCTAATACACCTCCTAATAAATGTCAATCCTTCTAGATAAGTATTCTTTCAATACGATATTAAAGTCAAAACTAAACACAATAGTTCACAAAATGTTCATAATATCAACACTTACAAAACATAAATGTTTCATATTATTCACATTTACAAACTTAAGATATGGCTGCCAAACCTTCAATACATATGTCAATTATACCCACAAACTGGGTGGTTATAAATATAACTCATTTGATATTTCAAGTCTAGTAACCCATAAACAATATTTATAAATAATTAAACTGCTCTAGTTTCCTTACCTATTTAGTTACTAAATACTTCACAAAATACATGCTAGCATGGTATTTCTATTGCTTTGATTTCGTTCAAAAAATGGATGAAACCATAGTGATTCTAATTTTATGACTAATTTTTTTTTATTTAACTCACAGAATGCTTGAAACCACAATGACCCTAATGTCGTGACTCATCCCATAGAAAAATTGTTATCACAGTGTCTTTAAAGTCATGATTTAACTTACAAAATTCAAGAACTAGCAGTGACCTAAGTGCCACAACTTATGCCAAAGAATACATATAAAACACAATAAAATTGTATGCTCTCTCTCTCTCTCTCTATATATATATATATATATATATATATATATATATATAAAGTTTAAACATAACTAAAAAACTTCATCAACTGTAAATTGGATGCAGGGTTTCTATCACAATTAACACCCAATAAGGGTTTATAGCTAGAAGAAAGAGGTTGACTCTAGATATCAAAAGAGATCATCATAAATAATTATGTATGGAAGTTGAACAATTAAATTCAAAATAAATAATCATACCCAATGATACACAAAGGCCAAACACTTCACAATTTGATTGGTCATTCAAACACACTTAACAGAGGTCAAACACTTAAAATGGCCTAAGAATTTTATCCTAAAATATCACTAATGGAAGCATGTCACAAGTTTACAAATATTTTTAAAACCTTCATATGAATATCATAGATTTTTGCATGAAAAGTTGTTATTAAGAAAAGTAATGGAAGCATATTTGTATCGTTGCTATGTTCAAGAATCACTCTAAAAACTCCATAATGCTTTCTTTATTTTATTTTTCCCCTCTTTCCCTAAATATTTAAATGACCCTAAAGAAAAACTAGATGATCTTGATCAATTTTAACTATAGAAAATATGCATAAGGAGATTCAAAACTAAATATATGTAAATTTATATTTATTATTTAGAGAAAATGTTAAATTGCATAAAATAATGTTCTTTTGCTACAACCAATTTTACCTTTTCACATCATTCTATCCAATAAAACACGTGCCATATGTTGAAAATTGAAGGTAAGTTTGTAGCTTTAAAACAAGTAAACCTATGAGATTGTAGATCAATTAAGTGTTCTTTGTCATAAATCTTTATGGATGATTAATCTGATTATATCAATTTTACCAATAGTAGAAAGAGATAGAAGATTGTAGAATAATGAGACAAGAAGATAGAAGTGACACAACATATACGTGGAGAAACCCTTTTGAGAAAGAACTCCACCACCAAAATCAATAGTGCTTGTATTATTTAACCTTAGAACAAGATTACAATAATTTTATATCAATCCTTGATTGGTATGCTTCCTTTGCCTTCAACAATCTTTCTTCACAACCTACAAATAAACTTTGATAGAACTCTCTTCAACTTGCTGCAATTAAATAGATAATTATAAACATTGTAAACTCCAAAGAGTTGACAATTACAAGAGGATGAAGCTCCTCACAAATATCTACACCTAGATTGGGCAAGTAGAGTTCCTTCATGAAATCCAAAGTCAAACCAAGTCCTTCCACAATTTAGGTGCCCCAAACTGAAGACTTAACTGATCATTGGATATGAAGATATCGTGCAAGCATCATCTCAAATTTGGCATCTAAGAATGGGCCCACTTAACGGAACCTTGTAAATATCTTTGCATGCAAAAGGTGTTAACTGAAAGATGCCAACTTGGGCACCCAAGGTGGGTCCAGGTCAATATGAGTTAACTGAAACATATCTCTCCATCAATTCATGCAAACATCATGCATGATTGATCATCCCCACTTAACCGAAAGTATCAACCTATTATCTATCATGCAATTGAAGTCATTAGTCATGCAACTCAAGTCAACTAAAGTCAACTACATGTAGCTCAAACTAACTACATGCAACTGAAGATAACTGGCCCATAATTGAACTGAACTGAACTGATAGTGCCACTCCACACATTATAATTATCAATCCCTATTTTGTAGGAACTAGACATGCATTACATAAGAGTTATCAATCCACCAAACAATTAACTGAAACAAGGTGGGTTCCACCTTCTATGTGGGTGCCCCATGTGCTCCTATTTTTTAGGAGCTCTTCTTGGGCATCCCCACATGTTCCTATCATTTATGAATAATTACAAATGTCAATTTACATGTTCATTTCATTTGAATTAATTTCTTTCTAATCCTAGTGTTGGGAACACTTTCTAAGGACTTAGGAGATACATGAAATATGTTTAGGATTGCAATTAAATGGCATCATATTCCCAATATTCTCCCACTTGAAATTATACATTGCAATTATTCTAAACAAGGAATCATTAATTATAAATCAAGTACAGGACTCAAGGCCAATGGCCTTCCTGCACCAAGAGAACTTATTTGTAGGAACTAGTTTCATAAGATAATCTGCAACATTGATTAAAGCGTCAACTTTCTCAATCAATACCTTCCCACTCTCAATCATTTCTCACACAAAGTGATATTGAACATCAACATGCTCAGTACAAGCATGATACATAGGATTTTTTGCTAAACAAATAGCACTCTGACTATCACATTCAAGTTTAATTTGCTTGTAATTAAAACCAATACCTTTCCCAAGTCTTTGTAACTAAACTGCCTCTTTAGAGGCATGTTTGGCTGCCATGTACTTTGCTTATGTGGTGGATAAAGTAATCGTAGGCTCACTACTATATTTGACTCCAATTTTTGACAAAATTTTATCGAATTATCGACAAACTTTTGTCAGAATACCGATGAAACACCCAAATAATTTTCATTGCTAGTTTTTCGTCGCTTTCTTGACCAAATTTTAAATGTTGAAACAATGACCTAGATTCGTCAGTTGTCACCATGAAAAATGGATCTGGTGTTCATCGGAATATCGACAAAAACTTTGTCTATCTAGCGACGAAAAATAACCAAAACACAATTGGCATGCCTCTTCCAAAGTGTCGAAACAACACCAAAAGTTCGTCACAATTTTGACGATATGGGAAAGTCATTACGACAAAAATTTCATCACAACTATAGCAACTTCATTGGACCTTTTAGGTGGTTCGTCGGTTACTTTGGTCGAAATTTCAACGAAACAATGCAATTTAAAAAAAAAAATTCAAATGTAGGCATTCTTTCCTTTGCCAATGTTGCTTAATTGAATTATATAACATAATTGTATTTAATCACATAATCTTAAGGTGCTCAATATTTTAATCTATCAATTAGTTGTATCAAGGAATGAATTTCCAACAAGAGAATGAATGACACATGGAGTGGATGACATACTTGAAGTATTGCATCTATAGATCAAGCACAAAGATGAAATACAATAAGGTAGTGGATTTCTTTAGCCAATTATCAAATCACACACTCGTCATAGTGCTAGAATTGCACAATCAAAAATTCTCTAATTAGGACCTTTGCATGCTAGATTGAGACTTTAAATAGACCTACACCATGTTTTCCCAAAGTAAATAGGTGAGTGAGTTCCATTTGGTTGGCAATATTCTTTTCAAGCTTAGACATCTTTGTGTTCTAGAGAACACACCTCAACAAAGACTCGTCGCAATGGTGTACTATGCTAAAACAATTGCACATTTATGGATTACCAAGATACAAACAATGGAGATACACCAACATTTCTATTTCCCTCATATGCATGTAGACATTGAACACCATATCAAGTCCTTTGTTCCCTATCATATCACAAATCCCACAAATAGGAAGTTGAGGATTCAAACACCTCTACTAGTATTGCAAATGCCTTGCAAATCTATTGGTATTGATTTTATGAGTAGATTCCCTATGAAAAAAATACCAAAATGAATCTACTTATTATAGTTGTCAGGTTTTCAAAAAATGTCATTATGGTTGCTTGCAAGCAAAACATCACTACACAAGATACCATGCCCTCTTCTTCATTTACGTTTGGATTCATTTCCAACTATCAACATTCATTCTTTTTTAGTACACACATTTTGCTAATCCTTGTGTGAGAATTCAGATACACAACTAGAGCAATCCACAACATATCATCCATCAACAAAACATTAGACAATGGTATTCAACTAGAATTTCTTAGATTAAGTGGGCATCTATTGTTGTAAGTATCCACATACTTGGGATGGAAATATACATATACATATACATATGATCTCTAACCTAGAAACTTATATTCCTAGTTGACAACACGAGTAGTGCTTGTGGCCTTGGCTGCCACATCCAAGCCCCCAAGGAAGAGAATTGTGGCAAAGAAAGTTAGGGGCACAAGTTGCATTGCCTCAATGCAGTGCTATGTTTCACTTCTACTTAGAAATCTATTTCCCATTGCAGGTTTTAGAGCTCATTAGATTTCAATAATTTGTGTTGTTAATACCTTGTAGGAGTTGTTTTTCTTTGGCTAATGAATTGGGCTCCTTGTCTTTGCAAAGTAGCCTTTCTTTGGCGGCCTTGGAATTTCAACTTCTTGTTTGCCACCAAAATATCCCAAACCTGCATATTGAGACCTTTTCTCAACATCTATGGGAATTTCCATGCCTTGAATATTCTTTGCAAGATCCTTGCCATTATAATCCATCTGGAGCATCAACTTAGAGCTAATTACTTTAGTGTGTTTGTGCCAAAGAATCTATTCATTTCTTGAATGGAAATAAGAGCATGTGTTGGGTGGTTACTTTGCACACCTCAATGGGTTTGGGAGAGGCTAATCTCCTTGGTATAGTAGACTCTTTGTTACTCTTCTTTGTTCCACCATATTCTTGGAGCTTGTTCAATTGCTCTTCTTTTACTTGCAACTTAGTGATTCCATGAGGAAATCTCCATGGCTTAACAATCCAAAATTCAATTCATGATTCTTCATCACTAAGTGATGTAACATTTGGTTCAAATCTAATCTTGAAATTTTGACAGGCACAAGGAGAACTACTTTGATGCCAATCTGACCTTGAAACTGCTTGGATGTTTCACAAATCAAAATACCCACTTTGGAGTTACTTAATTTACAAGTTGTTCACCACAAATTCTGTGCTACTTTGGAAAAATTCAAGGCTGCAAATAAGATACGCCTAAAGATGTAATGTTGGTTTCTTACACCATACAATCATTATGCAATGTAAACATGGTCACTTTAATCCTACTTAAGTTTCCATATTTGGCTCATATTTAACCCATGCTTCTGCATACATGTGAATGCTTAACCAATACTCAAAAGTCAAAACCATCATGTAACAAAGAGTGAGGTTAATTTCAGGCTCAACAAATTATATACTGTCAAAATGAGCTGCTCTAATACCACCAATTCACATCCTAGAAGACATAGTAGCAAGAATCTTTCTCAGCAATAAATTGGCAGACCAAAAGATAAAGATTTCTTCTATTAATGAGGAACCCAAAAAATTCATAAAAATTTAGAAATCGAGAGAAAATACAGTTGTTTTTCATATTTAAGGGCAATCTAATTGCATAAAGATAGAGTGAAGGGAAATGAGAATTTATCCCCATGAATTCTGGAATATGTTTTTTTTCATTAATTTTCAGATTGCTGGATTTTTAGATTAATTTTTGGGGATCTATTAAGGTCCCTAGCCCAGAGATAAAATAAGTAAACATTTGAAAACAAAACTAAAATGCTTTCTAAAACAATCCATAGAGGAGCAAGCAGGCTGAAAGCAAGATACTAAACTGTAAAACAACATAGCACATGTTGCACCAAATTGTTAAGACAAACTAAACCAAAGAGAAAATAGAAGAGGACAAGGTTATAAAATTGGATTAAGGTGTTGAGGTAACCTTGCCCTTGGAATGTGATGCTGCCTTTTGATTTTGCAACTGAAACCTTTTCTCTGTTTGAACAATTTGATATGTGGGTCATGCTACACATTTTCTTGCAGCATATAATGAGTTGATAGAAAACTTACACTATAGATTTAAGAGTACTTTAAACATGTCACATGTTGTGCATGTTTTGCACACACACCTCGCCATAGGTAGGGACCCCCTTTTTTTGCTCCCGATAGGATGCTTTGCTCTTGTCTTGTTTTGTGTGCCCCATTTTCCAAGCCCAAATTGGTCATGTGCCATCAAACAATCAAATTCCCCTTACCAAATTCACCTACTTAGGGTATTCAAATCTGCGGAGAAATAAAATCCCCCATTCCCTTTCTACCTTTTGTATTGTTCCTGCTATTTTGGAAACATCCGTGGACCCCTATCAGTCCGGTTTCCACTTCTTTGACTTTGGGGCCAACCTTTTTTGGATCTGGGATGTGTTTGATGTGCTTAAATGAACTGCCAAGGTTTCATCAACATTCGGTTAAGTTTCGGTGGTTCCGGAGCTTCGTCCCCCTTTGGCTATTTTGGAACATCCGTGGAGCCCCAGTGGCCTGGCCTCTTGAGCCCGGCCCCTCCATGACCATTTTTGGGACTTCGTCCCTCCGTGGTCGTTTTGAAAACATCCGTGGACTCCCGTTGGTCCGATTTCCACATTTTTGACTTTGGGGCCAACCTCTTTTGGATCTGGGATGTGTTTGATGTGCTTAAATGAACTACCAAGGTTTCATCAACATTCGGTTAAGTTTCGGTGGTTCCAGAGCTTCGTCCCCCTTTGGCTATTTTGGAACATCCGTGGAGCCCCAGCGGCCCGGCCTTCGGAGCCCGGCCCCTCCGTGGCTGTTTCCGGGACTTCGTCTCTCTGTGGCCGTTTTCGGGACTTCGTCCCTTCACGGCCGTTTTGAACATCCGTCGGCCCCCAACGACCCGGCCTCCGGAGCCCGACCCCTCTGTGGCCATTTTCGGGACTCCGTCTCTCCGTGGCCGTTTTGAGCTTCCAGTTTTTGTAAAATGAGTCCAATTTTAAGGAAGTTTTCTGGGCACTCTTCCTTCCCCTTTTCCCATGTGCTATAATTGAAAAACATTAGTTTTGCTATGTTTTGTGAGGTCCGGGAACTTCCCTTCTGGTTTGTTGTCCCTTGTTCGCCACCCGCCCCCTTGGGCCTGCATTGATATTTTCGATCCAAATGAGCCCCAAATATGAATATTATGATCTTTTGATGATGCATGGATGGATCTAACAAAGATTTTGCAAGATTTGACTAATGTTTTCGTTAATTTGTGTATGAAAGCACTTACGACACTTCATGTATGCAGGATTCAAGGAGCCTACTGCAGGTCCGTCAGGAGACCCATCAAGAAAGTTGAACAAGGAATACGCATAGCTCCTCTCACCATTCATTTCATGATCGCCTCTCCCGCTAGCACCCACCAACAGGGTCAGCATTAGAAGAAGGCTTGTGCCAAGAAAGTCAAGGACAAAAATGAAAGGGGGTGGCCTTGAAGAAAGCATAAGCGAGTTGTCCGCCCGAATTAGGGGAAACCAATCTATTGATGCTAATCGTCGACGGGCTTGTTTGATCCAAGGAAGAGCACTGCAAACACATCAAGAAAGAGGGCAGCTTTCAAGAAATTCTAGCTACAGTAAAAGGGCAATCAACTAAATGACGAAACTGCTACAGCACCTAGGCACTAGATGACAAAATAGAGAAAAGACAAAGATGTTTTTTTTAATTGTTGAATATTGTGGGGTAGGTGAAACCCTAATGTAATTGAATCTAGGCCATTCGATGTAATTCAATCCTAGCCATTCATTTGGGCTTTGGAAAACTATAAATATGGGCTTTTCCCTCATTTGTAAGGGTTGGAGAGCTGGTGTAAAAGCATTTGCAGCAATAGAAGACAACATTGCATGATTTTATGGATGCTCTCTTTGATTTTGCTCATCTTGCATGCATGGTTCTACCTTCCATGTTAATTTTAGTGTTAGTTTCTTGAATGAAAGTGATAATGGAAATTGTTGTTATGGTATTTGATGAACTTTCAGCCCATACTTTTAGCACTTGTTGATGACAAACTGCTGTGTAAAGTTAGCCTGGGCTTCTTTATTCCATTGCTGCAACTTAGTTCGATTTCATGTTCATGATGTGCATGTGCAATTTGAAAATCAGCAGACCTTAGGAGATTGCATTGGTTTTGTGTAGCTGTAGGTTCTCTTGGTCAAGCAAAACTTAGTTTTAGGGAGTTTGTCTACTGTAGCAACCACCATTGTTACTGTTCATTCGTAGCTTATGATTAGAACAACTTTCTTAACCCTTCTCCTTTTGCTATTTATTTTAATCCTTGGTTAGAGTAGGACCCAAAACATCACCATGAAGCTAAATCAGATGAACTTGATGAGTTTCAGCTTGCTGTTTTGAGTGGACAGCCACTGTTCATTCACTTTCAGCACTTTAAAACTGCATTTGCAAACCCAACTTCCCATTCTTTGTAACTCATCCGTAAGACCGCCTTGTGATTCCAGCAAATCACATCAAACAACTAAGATATTCCAATCACTGTCAAGACCTGACATTAGAGACCTTGGGATAGTGTTCTGCAATCTGATTGTGGAAGATTGTCTTTCAAGAGAGGTAGTGCACCTACACACTGCCTGTGTTGAGAAGTGCATAAAAAACACATCAACATCACAAAATTACAAGAATCTATTCTCCTTCTTTGTTAACTAAATATGTATTATAGATCTGAAGCATTTAGGCCTTATTGATCTAAGCAAGGAAATCAACTTACTTGTAGACACCTGGATTGAAGACAATTATGGTCCTATTGGGACTCTGTTATAATATTTCTCCTTCTTTGTTAATTGAAGATCAAAGCTATAACAATAGCATAAGCCCCAATCAGTAGATTTCTCCTGAACCTATACATCATTTCACATACAACTAATATTTTAGTCTATACTTTAGTTATAATTTTCCTTAATACAATAGAGAGATTAAATGTTGTGAATATAAGGTACCAGAGCAGTACTCATTATGAATCAGTTTGTTACTTACAAATTGCTTCATCATTCCAGTGGATAATAGTAGGATATAATGATCTGCACATCCAAGAAAACACATTAGTCAACACCTTTCAATTCACTTTAATGCAACCTGAGGTCATAAATTTGTTCCAATGCATTCTTAGATTAAGTGGGCATCTATTATTGTAAGTAGTTGGAAGTTCAAAAAAAAAAAAAAAAAGTTGGAAGTTCGCATAGTATGAGGCATGAATAGTTTAATCTAGTTTCTTTGTTTATAATCATATTGTACATGTATCCATAAGATTTTTCTCATTGAACGATAGATACTAAATAATTTAGGAAAACCAATTTGATGTGTTACTACTTTTTGGTCATGGGAATTCTCATTCATAGCCTTATTAATGTAACATCCAATTATACCCTAAACATTTATATTTGAATAGAAGTAGTAGGTAATTGCTAAAAACATTCTTTTCTCTTTCAATTTTATGTTAGAATAACTGTGTTTTGTGTATTTTGGTACATGATATGTAAATTTGTCTTTTCCAAAGATTGGTTTGTCCCCTAAACCACTTAGAAATTATCAACTATTGCCATATCAATTTTTCTTGCACTCTACAAGTGATAATTATGAATGAGTGGTTTTAGTAAAGAGAATCAAGCAAATAGAAGAGGGTAGAAAAGGAAATCAATTGTCTTAGTAGACTACCAGTTCAGGTACTCATAGGTCTTTGTGACTACCATAAGAGGTCATTAGTTGATGAGAAGATAGTATAGTCCAAGCATAAAGAGGCATGCCAATAAAATGGAATGTGAAAGAAAAGGTATGCAAGTGTAGGGTATAAATATGATCAAATGACCAGTGATATGTTTGACATGACAAAGATTGAATAGGCAATCTACAAGTCTCAAGAGGGCAAATGATTCAAGTCACATCCAATGTGATTAAGACAGTGACCATGAAGAAGGAAAGGGGCAATAGTTTATGGTAGTCACCTTACATTGAAAAGGGTGCAGATATTATTCAATGGATAGAGTTAGCTCGCACAATGAATTGTGTGCAAAGATCATTAAAAAATATGGCATTATGCATTAAACCCTAGGGTTTGTAAGAAGGTGACACTTAAAGGCGGTCTTATGCAATGGCATTCAAAAGGAACAATGTTGAGAGAACAAATGCAAGAAAATAGATCATAGAGCATGAGTCATAGAGCATGAATTTTTTTGTGGAAAGACTTGTGCCATGAAATTTTTGTGGAAAGAATTGGAGGCATGAAGCATATGAGGACATGATTCTTAGGTTTTACATGCTAAATTTCAAGACATGGAAAGTGATCAGTCAAAATCTTCAATGATAGACAACGATCACCAAGATAGTCATGATGATATTCCAAGGATAAAAGACAAATACTAAGTGACCTTGTGAAGTTGAAAGGATAGTTTGTTATGACTAATAACCTATGACAATGGCATGATTTAAAGAGGAGAGTCATGTGCATTGATATTCATGAGCAAGAAGCAATACACAATGTATGATGTAACAGAGGGGCAGTGCTATGGAAGAATACTAAAGATATAGAGTTTTGATGAGAAATCACAAAGGTCAAATCTCAAGGAAAAATAATAACAATCAACTAACAAAAGATGATTTTCACAAGGGAAATGATAGTAATGAGGGTACAAAAAATATCAAACACCATGAATAAAACCTAGGATAGTCGTAAATGTCTTCAAGAGAGTCATTTTTGAAAATTTAAATGGAAATGACCTTGTGAAGTTGAAAGGATAGTTATACTAACTTTGGATAGTGATTAATGACTATAAGTTATGACTATGTTTTGTGCCCAATAGGTCTCTTTATGATTGTGTTATAAAGGTTTTGACTATGAATCATGATGAAAAACCTCAAGAGTACTAAAGGATTATCATATTAAATGTATGAGTTCAATGGGCACAAAAGAGGAGCAAAGTATAGACCTAGTAGGCATAAAAGAGAAAATGTCAATATTCAAGTGACACTCAAATTGATTGCTCAAAGAAGACAATTACCATACATATAAAGGGAAGTCACCTAGAAGGACTATCAACTAAAGGAAGTAAAAGATAGTCATGTAAAGGGTAGATTTGAAGGATGATAGTCCACAAGCATTTCAAACAAGTACAGTGACAGTCCCTCTCACCAAGTGAGCAATGATGGAAAGAGTTTAGAGTCTTCAAGAAGATGCCAAATCATGAGAGGTAGAAAATTATTTAAAGGACAATCAATAATCAATAAATGATGGTCTTAACAGTTAAAACAATGAATGAAAATATCAATAAAATGGACTAGGAGATGAAAGATCAACAATGCATAGTGATTTGATGAATACGGGTGACAATGCTAAGACAAAGGAATAGTCAAGTAAATGCAAAGTCAACGGTCATTCAACTTAGGGAAATCATAAAGATTACAGAGGCGTATGATGCTTATGATCATAGATATGAATTTGTAAACAATCCAAAAGACTATCATGTGCCCTTAGCAAAGTTTATGATTGTGATGCATTTTCAATGGTTTTATGCACTGTGAGTCTCTAATGGATTGGTAGACTGTGGTTTATCCTCCATAGGTCTTTATGAAATATGTTTACCCTTAGTAATGTATTATTGACTATTATCCTTTTTGTCAAGACAAAGATTAATGACTAAGATTGAAGCATTATGACAATGTGCTAGTTATGGTTGTGGCTTAACAAGGGTAGATTTTGGTAAGGAAGACAGTAAGTTGAATGAATGTAAGTAGAGAAATTTTTGCATACCTGCAGATGGTAAAAAATTCCATGGTTAAGTGGAAGCCTCCCATCAACAACAAGATCCAAATATCTGTGTATCTATCTTAATCAAGCCTCTAAACCCTTCAGAGCTGTCAATTTTTCCACTAACTTGTTATGCAAAAAATTCAAATTTTAGAGTTATGTCACCACTAAAAACAAAAGAAATGGAGCTTTGAAACCAAATCCACACACAACACAATGTGGTATTCATATAAAGCCATACAAACAAACTGAACTCAAAACATTGGAATGGAAACAACTTCAAATTATGATGCAGAGCATGGATTCACTTTACTCAACTAGAGGCACATTTCACAATAATGGGTTCTTCATCTAAAACATATGTACGAGGTTCAAATAGTAAAGAGATTGATGAAAGATAGAGGAATGAAAAATATACTTGGATGTAGTTGGATTGAAAGCCATAAACTGGTACATATTTTTTGTGTAGGAGACATATCACATCCACAAACATGGTAGAGCTATGCAAAGTAGGAGAAATTGGCTTGGAAAATGAAGGCATCAAGGTATAAAGAATCATTTTTTTGCCACCATAGTGAAAAGTTAGCACTTTCTTTCATCTTTGCATATATGTTTGATGCTTCAAATGATGCATTTCTTATATTGAAAAGTGCATTACCTTATTGAGCTTCTCTTTGTTTTGAGAATAGTTTAATATTCTCTACTTAACAGGGCCAACCATGTGATGGTAGAAGCTCATTTGGCCCCTCCTCCCCCCCTCACATCACTCTCAATTCCCCATACCCGATCATATAACATTAATCATTCATTCATCCATCAATAACATATAAAATTCATTCATTAACATATAACATTCATTCATTAACATATAACATTCATTCTTTCATTTTTTACATATTATAAAAAATATGGTTGTCATAATATGATTACAATCACTTTTTTTTTGTTTCTTTTTTGAAGCTAAAAAAAGTTGAAGTGGAGTATCATTTTCTAAATCATCTATACCCCCTTCAATTGTTATGCCCTCTGCTTGTGATCTTAATGTATGCCTAGTTGTGTACTCACGACATCAAGGCTGCTACAAGGGGAGGTCTATTGCAATAACAAAGAAATATTCAATTGATATTTTTTATTATTATTGTTACAAGTATTTCATTAATTAAAAGAACATTAGAGTGGCGCTCTTTACCTGATGGGGCCACATCATGTTCCTGATCTTCTCTTATAGCCTCAAGCTCAACATGTTGAACACCCTCTAAATCCTGATTTGGAGTTGAAACACGAAAGGTTACATTAATTAATACACCAATTGCAATTAAATATGTTTAAAAGAACATTAGAGTGGTCATCTTTACCTGATGGGGCCACATCATGTTCCTAATGTTGTCTAGCCTGATCATGCTCAACATGTTGATCATGCTCTACATGCTCTAAAGTTGAAACACGAAAGGTTATAATAATTAATACACCAATTGCAATTAAAGATGTTTAATTGTATTAATCCATACTGCATTTTGTATAGCACATGAATACATCCAGTACTGAGATGCACACTATGAACTTCATCTGCAAGTTGTTCTCCACCCTCACCAGGCTGCATTCCAATGTAATGTGCAGTATTATCATTGCTTGCCTATTTAAAACAAATAGGCACATAATTACTTTATGGTGGAAATTAATATTGAATAGATTGCACAAGTATTCAATTTTAAATAGACTTCATTGAGTTTATTTACTTGTGTCGGATGCAATGGAATATTGTGTTTTCCCAGTCAAGAGTCTTAGGCATTCAACCACAACTCCATAGCCTTGTTGGAAGTCAATATTTAGGTCCTCTTTTGTGGGCACTCTGTTGAATTCAGAGCCCTACATTTTTGCATAAGATCGTGAATTTTGCTTCTATGGTGTGATTAAACTAAATTTGTTTGCAATTTATTATTTGGATGCAATATTTCATTTATTGATACTTACAATTTGTGTGGCTAATTTCATATAACCAACAAAGCCAAGTTAATGTTGCCCATGTTTTTCTAGTCTTTCCTTTGTTGCCTTCAATGTGTCAGGCATCCTATGAAAAGTTTGAAATACGTTAGATTATGTAAAAAGAAAGAGTAATTAGTATATAATTACATTGTTGATAGTATCACATACCTTCCTTGGCCCAGTGGTGTCTTTACTTTTTTCTTTTTAGCTTTCTCCTTTCCATCCAACACCAAGTCCTTCCACTCCCTCTCCAAAATCATGGGGGGATGCTCGTACTTTTTGTTCTTCTCTAAATGTGACCTATATTGGTCCCTCACATACTTTAGATAGGTACTAGCTTTCTTAAGGACCTTGGTTCAGTTGAATGTTTTATCACTGAACATTACAACTAAACGGTTAATGAGCTTATCTTTTAAATCTTGATTTTGGGAATTCCACCGTGTACGTATGGTGGGCCTGAAGAGCTCCAATATAATATCACTTAGATGTTTATAAAAAACATCATTTCTTGCAAAATGATCATGGGATCATTAGTCTAAAAAGAGTGACCAATAAGTAAATTTCAATTGGATTATATATAATAATAATTAAAACATTTTAAAGTACCTGGGACCTTCTCTATCTTTATGCGAACAAAATCCTTAGTCACCACAAATGTGACCGAAAATGTTCTCGTACTAGTAATACAGGAAGATCCAGGAAATGCTGCTAAAACATCACCAATACTAGTGGTCTTTGCATCCCCAGGTACATGTCCTGACACATGTTTTGGCATCTGTTCGCTGCCAAAGGGTGCACTACCCGATGTCTGCATGCTATGTGTTGCCGACATTTCAGTCGACAATATAGGCACAGATGATGGGGTCAGATGATGTGATGTATGTGAAGGAATATTAGGATCGACACTTGTACCAACCCCTACTCCTTGGGAAACACCTGCAGTACCTTGATCATGGCTAGCAGCATCACGAGGATGCAAAAAATCCTATAAAAACAACACATATTTTAGTTCATGACATAAAAGAGTACAAAATATAAAACCATGAATGAACTTATGTTATAATTAAAGACCTCATGACAACTTACTTGCAAGTTCTATGCTCTCTTATTCAATATTTTAACCCTCTCTCTTATCTCATTTGTTTGAGGCACTATGAATAACAACTGAAGGATTTCTTCATTGCATTTTTTTTGGGTCTTCCTTATCATATCCAAAGGGTTTGTGGAATATGCAATGTCATCATCACATAATAGTGATTGCACCTCCTTATGGATGCTCTCCTCTACTGCTAGTGCCTTTCCTTGATTAGCCGACTGCAACAAGAATATTAAAAACATTATTGAAATTAACCCAATAAACTTATGAAAAAAACATAATAATAAAAAAAATTTCTCGTATCTAATTTGTACAATTACAATGAGGTAAACCTGTCAGGTAGAAGTGCCTAAAGATGCATCGCGATCTATGCTCTAGGCTAGAGCCTTCCTTGTACGATCAATGTCCCACTGTGACAAAAATTAAATATAAAAAAACATTACCAAAATGAAACCAATAGACTTACGAAAAAAACATAATAATAAAATGGTATATTGGAGTCATTAATTGGAGGTTGGGTAAAATGGTGTATAGTACATACCACCCCCATACTAACTATGTTTGTATCTATGCGATTCAAATTGTAATCGATTAGCAACTCTTCCCCTGCAGTTATTGATTTTATTGCACATATGAATACACAATTTCCCTCGCGCACCTTGAATATGCAATTGGGTTGCTTATTTGTTGACCGAGGTCATGTACTGTTTATAAACCTTGCAATATTCCCTAATGCTTTTGGCCTTTCATCAATGTACATAGACACCCCTTTATTTTGATCCTTATCTTTTAGTTGAATATAATTTGCTGACAATGCATACCTATGCATACTTCGTGTATATCAAACTAGCTACATCCAATCTTTGTAACTGTAATAGGGTCCGACATACTCCATCAATTCAGTAACTTTTTCATAACAGACCTTTATGTCATCCATGCAAAATAGGCCCAAACCATGTAATGATGATGGTGCTATGTGATATATCCTCTCATTGACACAAAAATTAGTGTTTATTGGAGGAAGTTCCTTGGGTACCCATTGTTTCCATAGATGTTTGTACCTCAAGGGCACCTCGATGGCGCCTATGCTCTCATCATCATAAGAACATGACCCCCCTTTAGCAAGAAAAAACTCCATGCGTTTATGGAATTTTCTTTTAATCTTTTGACCTCTAGTTGATCTCCCTCTTTAGACCTACTACATGTCTCGCTTTCCTCTTCTCTTCCTGAATTTCCCTCGCTCAAGGAAGATAGATCTGACAAATACCTATTTTGTGGTACCTGCACTCATAAGGATGTTGGATGAACTTCTTTCATGGTGATGTGATCCCAAGTGACATTATGATTAATCTATCATTTCATCACTAGAATTTGACAGGTTATAAGGTAATCAAGTCTTGATAAATTGCAAGTTATTGTTACTACCGTTCAAATGTGTCCATCACAAATCAAATCAATGTATGAAGGAGACTATCCCTTGCAATTAATGACTTTAAAATGTCATTATTTTACAACCTAACACAAACATAGAGTTTGGAAGATGTAGTTCACAGTAGTTGAGGCTATGGAAGCCTAAAAAACCTAGACTTAGTGATGAATTTTCCTACATGAACAATGTATGGCAATGTTCCATGGATTCTTGCATGACAATTGAGGGGAAAAGGTAATGAATGATAATCATTATTAGTCTCACAATATCATAGTATTAATCCAATTTATTTGATTTACTAGACTTCTACTTAACGTTTGAACTCCCAAACTTTGTAACAAGTGTTAAATGTGACTATGGTCCACCAGTTACTTAACTTAAAAGAATTGGCTACCCAACAAACTTAAAGTTAAAAGATTTTTTTTAGTTTAAGGGGTTAGCACTTTCTTTCATCTTTTCATATTGGTTTGATGCTTTAAACGATGTATTTCTTATCCCACTTCTATCATATTGTATTCCCATCCCATTGCAATTGTTGACATTAAAAGTTGTCAAAATTGTAATTTTGCAAAATAATGGGTTGTTAAGTGTTTGTAAGTCAGTTATGGACATTGGTTGAAGGTAGTTTGGGTTTGAGATGATTTAAAAATCCTTCCAAGGCCTGAGAAAAGGTTGTTGGAGGAGTTGATACCAAAATTTCATATCAAATACCTTGTTCTTGAAGCAATTTTCTATGTTTTTACTATTTTTCTAAAGTTCTTTTGTGTTGTATGGATCTGTACAAGCTTGAAATGCTCTGAGATCATTGGTGTAGATAAATATATGTGTTCCCTTTCATTTTCATTTGTTTTGAAGTGCTAAATCACTGTTTTGTGGGAGAAAACAATCAAATACAAGGATTGCCCTATTTTGTTTGTGTAAGGGTTTGAGGGCTAAATAGAAATGGCATTCACCAATCCACCCACTGTCTTAGAACTGTAACTCGGTGGATTGGTGTGTAACATGGTATGATATAGGTTCATTGCAGTTAGGTTTCTATTAAAGAAATAAACTTGGCATTGAAGTGATGCCCTAGGGATGACAAGGGCAATTTTCTTGTGAATTTGTGGTTGTTAAGTCAGGCTTTGTCAATTTGATGGATATCTTGGTAGAGTCGTGGTGACACTATTTGATGGTCCAATCTCTACTTCGAAACAAAATATCTCTAACAACTCTAAGAGCTTTAATGGGATGGCATTAAAGGAACCTTCATATGAAGGATCTTCTAATGAACGACCTTTGAATTAAGGTCTTCATTTGAAGGTCCTTCATGCAAAGGTTCCTTTTATAAAGCATTTTGGACATGAAATATTTAAAATAAAAAATACCTTCATTTGAAAGTCTTGACATGGCATCATTTTTAAATGAAGATTCTTCATTCAAAGGTCATGACGACATCACCTTCAAATGAAGGTTCTTCATTCAACTGGTATTTTGTAATTTTGAAATTTTGGGATTATTTTTTTGCCTCATCCCACAAGTGGGACACACTATTGTGCAATCACTCATTAACAAAGAGATGAATGTGTGATAATAATTTAGGGTTAAAAATAAATCCATATGAGCCTTTTATAAATGAAAGGACATTTGATGCAATCATATGCCTTGTTAAAGTTTTAACTTAATAGTAAGGGCATCGTGAGTAGTTTGTTGGGCCCATTCAATAATCTCTGATGCCAATTTGTTTGTGTATTGTCTAGAATGTGTCTACTATCAAGAAATACAATTTGTTTACCTATATGACTATATATCAAGCAATAGGTTTAATTGTGATGGCAAAGATATTGACAAATATTTTGTAATCTAGGTGTTGAGAAGCATAATTGGCCACCATCCTAGGAAAGATTCTTCATTCTCACTTTTATGTGTTAAAAATTAACAATATCTTGATTGATGAAAGATCCCAAAGAGCCTTTCTCCATGGTATCCAAGTACACATAGTAGTGGTCTTCTCTTATATGGTTGGACATGATTTAAAGAACTTAGCTAGGAATTATTCATTTAACCTAAGGTTTTTGTTGTGCAGTTATCGCACACACGCCCTGCTGGAAGCGGGGACCCTCTTTCGCTTTGGTTTTGGTGTTTTGGCCCTTTCATTATGAGGTTTTATCTTACTTTGGCATGTGCTAAAATTTTTATTTTGATTGCCTAAGTGTTTCCCCTAGGTTATTCATTGAGAATCCTAAGTTCTGGATAAATTTTGGGCTTTTACTCAGATTCGGGATTTTCCACCCTGGTCGGATTTTCCTGGATCCTGCTTGGACTCCGGTTGGACCCTGTTGTTTGGAGATTTTTGGTATTTATGGATTTCCACGTGGGTTGGATTTTCCCAGATTATTCCCTGTCGTTGGATTCCTGGGTTTTCTAATTGTCTTATCGATTGCATTAATGACTTCGTACGTGCTTTGAAGGATGGATTTAACTTGATTTTTGAGGTCTTTTATGCTATCATGCTTATTGGTTGCCATCATTTGGGCTGAGGAGTGCTTTCTTGTGAATGATTGGTTGGGTTTTTGGGGAATTTGGGTTTGAATTGATCGATTTAGTGGCGATTTCTTGCGCATTCTTGCCCCTATTCTTTGTGGACACCATTCTCTTCGCATTTGTTGATTTTGGGATTGATTTCCGCTTTATAATGGTATGTGTTTGATTGCTCTGCTTTGAATTGATGATTATGGATAGCGCGTTGATGTTATAAGAGCTTCCGGGACTTGAATTCCTGAATATTTGATCACTTCATGACTAGGGTTGTGTAGCATTGATTAATTTATGATCTCCCAAGTAATTTATGAGTTTGTTGGTCTGTTTGCATTTTGGTGAACTTACTTGAGAATCACGATTTTTCCCCTAGTATGGTGTCGGCATTTGAATTACCTGAGTCATAGGTTTTCCTGTGTGTTAATGGCGGATGTATAGGGTTTAAACCTAGGGCATCACCATTCATCTTTAGTTTGCTCTCAAATGGGCCTAGAACGCAAAGAAAATATTTTGAAGGTCCATGCATAACTTTCCCTAAGCTTAAATCGTTGAAATTCATCATTAATGAGATGTTGTGTGTGAAATCGCGATTTCATGTCGCAATCCGACTTTTGGCCTCAGTCTGGGATTTCTCATTCCTTCGGGATAATCCATCAACAAGACAAACATTCATCGACAAGAGGTCATAGCGGGCTCCATTAGTCATACCGATATTATTTTCCATCACTGAGACCTCCATCCTTCAGCAAGACCTTTCACTGAGCTCATTCCGCTTTCGTCGAGCTCCCTTCATTTCAGTCAGGGAGACCCTGCTTGTTTGGTGAGACCTTTCGGCGAGTTCACAACTCTTGCCGAGACCTTCGCTTTCGGTGAGAATACCAACGGTCACCGAGACTTCATGACAAAGCCTTCCTTTCTTGGCGAGCTCGGATCTTCTTTCGGGGAGATCACATGTTGTCAGCCAAAGGTTATACCGATGAGACTCCATGTCGGTGAAACATTACATAGTCGACAAGACCTCTGACCAAATTCAAAACCTATCACCGAAACATCCATTTGCTTCACTGAGACTCCCCCTCGTCGGCGAGACATTACACCGAAACCACCTAATTTTAGCGAAACCTCATCCGATGACATCCACCTTCAGTGTGACCTCCTAGAAGTCGCCAAGACTTCTCAGCGAGATGACAGACTTTTGGCGAGCTAAGACGATTCCGCGAATTTTTGCTGATGCCAAATTTTCCTGAAGTCCTTGGTTCCCTATTTTTTCCATATTTTGTGAAGTGTCTCTGCCTCTACAGAAATCCGTCTTTGGCGGATTTTCCCAAAATTTGGTGGAATGTAAGGAAATATGGAGTAGCATGATGGGTTAGTGATTTTCAATGCATTTTATTATTATTTCATGCTATCTTGTGATCTCCTATGTGGTTTATTGATGGAAAATGATCAGATTTAATTGTTAGTAGTGTTTTTTGATTATTCCGCTAGAATCCGTCTAGCCCAAAATTTCCTGAAATTCCTCCCTAGCTCGGATTCCACAAATGGTTTTGAAACCTGAAGTTTATCAAGAGCATTTTATATGAATTGTAATAACACCTTGACTATATGAGGCTTATTCTAACAGCGTTCTTATGGATTAGCATTTTATTTCCTGTGGTTTTTATTATGATTTCCATGTTGAGTGCAGGCTTAATCTAGCAAGTCAGTAGCTGGGTCCTCAATGTCTGATGCAGGGAAGATTAAAATGGACATTAAGAGCAAGATCCTTGAGAGTAAAATCACTTTAGTTTGGTCGGAGGTGACTAATACAAATGTCGGATCATGGGATTATGAAGAATTTAAAGGAAGGATGGCGGCAGAGGATCTTCCTTTGGTGGCTAGAAGGATGATGGAGTCAGGCTTGTCACATGTTGTTGGTTTCCCTTCTATGATGCAGTGTTATGACCTAGTCCTTGAGTGTGCCAGGCACTATGATCAGGATACACAAAGGATTATTGGTCCTCAGGGGAGAGTGGTAGCAAATCTCAACCCTGTCTCCATTGCCCAAACCTTTGATATGCCAGGCAGGTCTCATATGGTGGGATTTAGCATGAAAGCAAATCAGGAGTTCTACGATAAACAAACTGTGAAGTCACAACAGTTTATCAATTCCTAGCTAGAGAAGCCCAAGTCACACTACTCCAAGTTGCCTAAGTAGCTATTCAGGATAAAGTTCAAGAAGGAATATTATGACACCATCACTCTTCTTAGCATGGTGGTTGGATTAAAGAATGTTGGCATGTTTGAGAATTGGATGTGCCATGTGATTGTGAGGATGGACCAAGAGAAGATTAACTACCATTGGGTAGGGGTCATTAGTGGAGTAATTCACAAACAGTTGTCCAATGTGTTGCAAACAAAGACCTTCACAATGACTTCATATTTGGTCTATGCGCTTGCAAGATTCCACCCCTATAAAGGATTGAGTACAAGGGGCACTTTGGACAGGATATCATCTACGAGGTTTACCCTCAGTTGCATCTAGGAAGCTCGAGCTATAGGAGGGTGAATGATGCATTCACCATGCATATGACTAGATTGCTTCAAGGTGTGGAGCATGTCAGGATTTCGGATCAAGCAAAAGAACTCATCAAGAAATATGGGGCATGGTTTATTTAGTTCCCAACTTTCTCCTACATTCAGATTGATGGCTGCTAGAGAGCTCCATACAGACTTCCAAGATACCCTACCGATCACATTCTATTATTGGAGGTCACTAGGCTGATCTGTGACTTTGATGCCATTGTCAAAAGGGACAAGCATAAGACTAGATTTGGTGGAGACTTCCCCTTGAGGATTGGTACTGGAGAGGCTTGTCCTTCCATTGGTTCTGCCCAAGCTTCAGAAGAAGAAATGGGTACTCTTGGCTTGTCTTTCCACTCCAAGAGGTCCAGATTTGATATTACAGGAGAAGCTCAAAAGAAGGCCAGCAAAGAGTATAGCCATAAGGTGAATTTGGAGGACTATTGGGCCAACTGCAATGATGAATTTGAGGTCAGAAAGAAGAAATTCTCCCGGCTTCCAGTTGAGTCATTTTGATTGTATAATGTAAAGGTAGTTCCTGATCAATTGGAAGACGATGGAAACTTGATCCAGGATCATGCTTATGAGGAAATAAAAGACAGACCAATTGGTGATGTGGATTGGTTGGAAGAGGAAAAGATAGAATTGAAACAAATAGTGGATCCAGTTATTAAATTTACTAGGATGTGGCTAAAGTATAAGCTATGGGAGCTGGAAAATAATGGTGTACAGTGCACCTATGCATTAATGGGAGATTTGGATCCTCACTCCACCTCTGAAGAATCTACTGAACAGGATCCTAAGGGCAGGGGTAAGTTGGATTCTCCATTCAAAATCAAAATTAAAGGTGTTCAAGAGGAGGTCCAAGAGACAGAAAAATAGAGAAAGCCAAAGGCTAAGAAGAGGACAAGGTCTAAGAAGTTTGAGCAGAAAGAGACTGAAAATTAGGGTCTTGAGGTTGATGTGTCGGTACCCAAGAGGAGAAGAATCATAAAATTGTCAAAGAAGGCGAGCTCCAAGGTAGGGGAGGAAGAAGTTACCCCATTAGTGGTAAATGTTGAAAGTTTGGGGGAGAAGGCCAAGGTGTATACAAGGAGGTCTAGGACTCCTTCTCCTAGGGACAGTGTACCTAAGGTTGATCTCCCTCTGGTGGTTTCTCATGAGGAGCAGCATGATGATGTGCCTTCCGCTCATGAAGCTCAAAGCAAACCTAGTGAGTCAGAGAATGTTGAGGATCATCCGGATACTGAGGGACAAGAATTTCATGAGGGTGATTTTCATAGTGCAGAGGCATAAATTAAAAAGGTAATGCAATCCCCTTTGGTTGCATATGTGGATTCCCCTATTAGAACTGAAGAAGTCCCTCCAAGCGAAGAAGAAACAGTAAAGGTACCATCACCTGAGCATAAGGAAGAGCATGATGAGGAGAAGGAAAGTAAGATAGATGAGACTCCTGATAAACAGGATTTGAGTGAGGAAGCACCTAAAGGTCAACAAGAAGAGGAAAAATAGGCTAAGGTGCAATTGGAATCCACTGTCCCTAGTTGGTTGGACAAGGAGATAAGGAGAAAACAAGTTGTTGTGGAAGATAGTCCACCGAATTGGGATACACTACTAGCCAAGATTGGAAAATAAAAAGGTAAGAAGGCTAGGGTGATCTCGAGGATTGAAAGAGATGAAGCTCATAACAGGGTTGTTCACATTGCAACCCCTGCTCCAAATAAAAACAGAGATGATGTGGCTGGAAAATATTATAATGTTCAGACTTTCAATCTTGGGCCTACATCTGTTGAGTAGGATATTGAGGATTACTAGGGTTTTAGTGCGGTTATCTTGGGCAGATTGAGAAAGGAAATAAAGACCAAGCAGGAGCTAAAGAAAGAAAATGAGAATCTCAAGAAATGCTTGGAGGATTTGATGAAGCCCCTGCAATTTATTAATCCCTCGGTTTCTGCTGCAAGACCTTTACCTCAGGAGACCATTACCGGGCTTGAAAAGATGAAGGCTTCCACTGTTGCCACTGCAAATTGGTTGCAAGGGGTGTGAACCAAGGGTAATGAGGCTATCAAGGATATTTTTTCAACTGGAAAGGATGCTATCATGGCAACTGATTGGTTGAAGGCGGTGTTGGCACAGGATAGGGAAGATATGGATCTTTTGCTACAGAAAACCAGAACTATCATGGAGTACACCCAGGATAGGTTGGTAAGTGATGGAATTCTTCCTTCCTCTAGAGCCGTCAAACCATGGGAGTGGTATGAGGCATTGCAGATTAGGCAAAAAGTGTTGAAGAAGATTTACAAACAAAGGAGGCAGATTGATGATACCCTAGCCGGTGTTTACAATGGATCCATTGCCTTCTTTGAAATTATGACAGGAAGAAGGAAGATCGCACCCAAGTACTTGAGCTTGGAACAGTTGAGGAAGTGGTGGCATGATGTTTATGCCCCAATTAATGATGATTCCGTCTCTGAGCATCAGTTATATGATGTGGCCGCATACATTGTTGTCATTGACAAATACCTAACTTATAAGTTGGATTGGGATAGGTTAGTAAAGCAATCAAGGAAGGAGATTGCATCAATTGAAAGATGACTTAGGTTTTCTCCTTTGCCACTTATGGCCGACTTGGATGGGGCGCTCTTGAAATTCCATGAAGGGCCGGATCGGAATAGAGACAAAGGGGAAGGCAGTTAATGCCCAACTACATCGAGATTTGTGCTTCCCCATTATCACGCCCTGCATTGGTCCAAGCTACATTGGGAATCTCGGGCCGACCTGGGTGTAGTTCACACATTTAATGCATTCCTTTATTCCATTTTGATATTCTCTTAGCTAACTGGTGGTGCCTAATTAATGCTATGAAACTCTTGCTTGGCCGACGGGTTTTTCTGGGGGGATTCTATATATTTGGAATTTCGCCTCATTTTTAAGGGTTAGAATATAGAAGTAGAATAGAGAAAAATAGTTAGAAGCGAATAGGGAAAGATAGTGAGTAGGTATTCTTAAGAAAATATTGTAATAGAAAGCTGGAATTGTTCCTACAGTGGACAATTTGAATGCAAGAAATGACATTGTGATTTGGTGCCATACTTGTATTCTCTTGTTTTGCATGGTTCTTGTTATTCCATATTTAAAATTTCTTTGAGGAGGTTAATATTTAGATTAGATCCGATTCAATAATGTTTGTGATTTGATACTTGAAGTGTTGCAGCAATCCTTTAGTCCATACTTTTCGCAACCAACTGATTGTTAGTTGCTTTGCAAAGTTAGCTTGGACTTCATATTCGTTGTGCTTAGTTCAATTGTGAAGATTTATTCATTTCAATTGTAATAGGGTTGTTTGAATGAATGTTCATGATTTGAAAATCTTAACACCTCAGAAGATTGCACTATTTTCTGTAAGATTGCAGATTTATCTAGGTCATGTAGAGATCGGTTTTGAGGGATTGGTCCATTTTGAGTGTTGGACATTTTTATTGTTAATCTTAGGTTTAGTAGTAAGTTTAGAAATCTCTTTGAAACCCTTATTTTTTTCTATTTCTTTGATTATTGGGTTAGATCTAGGATTGAAGTATCATCATATTGTTAGATTTGATAAGTTGAGATTCAGTATTTTGCTTGTAGTAAGGTCCCATTGTGATTACCAACATTTTCACATTTTATCACTGAGTTGTTCATGCATTGTCAAGACCTGACATTAGAGACCTTGGGGTTATCTCTTGAGGCTTGCTGATAGAGATTTACCTTTCAAGTGAGATAGGATATTACATTCTGTCTGAGTTGTTGCTGTGTAGAAAACACCATCAACAGTTTTCTCATAATGCCATCATTGGAAAAGTATGATCAAATTCTTCTATTACGAAGAATTGGTCTATGTGCCTCTAGTAATCACTATAAATGTTTGTAAGGATAAAATGACTAATTGCATCACGTAGGAGAGAATCAACTTTGAGTTTTTCAAAGATTATATTCCTCTATTCATAATTTTTAAGGATTGTATGTGGAGGAGGTTATCACTACCAAGAAAATTGCTTCAGACTATAAGTTAAAGTTGTGCAAGATGATTGAAAGGGGAGGGAGAAACATAATGATTGGAGGAAAAATAAAGATAAAGTGGTGAAATTCACTAAGCTTGTAGAGAGGGCTAAGTCTACAATTGCTTCAGACTCATGCAATGAAGGCTATGTGTGATGAAATCCTAGACCTCAACCAAGATGTGGGTAGATTATGGGAGTTTTTCCAAGACCTGAGGTTGGTCAATAAAAATGTGAAAGACTAAGCTATTTTTTTTGTCTTATCTTATACCATTTTACGAGAATGGGGGTGCCAATGTATGAGAAGATCTTCGGAAAGTAGGCATGAAAATTACAGGTTAAAGAGAATGGGGGTGCCAAACTTACAGTACTCATTGTCCCTTGGTCATCGATTTTCCCTAAGTTCCCTCAACCTCGTCCTCGACACTCGTATTGACCTTGTTTTCACTCCTCCAAACTCTTCCTCGGCATTGGTATTGACCTTGTTTTCACTCCTCTAAACTCTTCTTCAGTGCTGCTATTGAACTTGTTTTAACTCCAAACTCTTCCTCGGCGTTGGTATTGACCTTGTTTTCACTTCCTCGGTGCTAGTATTGACCTTTCACTTCTCCAATTTGACAAGCTACAACCTAAAAATAAAGGTTTCGTTAGGTTTTAGAGTATATTAATTAAAATGAAAATTATGGTACCATTTAGCTAGGTTTTAATATTCTACAATATAGTTAAGTATATATTAGCTATATTTTACATAATAAATAATATAATTATTCAGCTTATTATAATTATATATTATATTCTTTAACAAAATTATTCAATACATATAAAATTATTATAATTAATAATTAATAATAAGTATATTTTTATATAATACAAAATATAATTAATATAATATATATTTAATATAATAGTAATATTAGATTAAATTATATATAATATAATTATATTTATTATTATATAATAGTATATATAGGCTTTTACGATATTTTAGAGGATTTTACCATTACACTACAGTTGGTTTACCATTAAATGGTAGTTGAAACTTGTTTTCCAATGACACAATAGTGGTTTCCAGGCATGAGATTTGTTTCAATCTCAAATCTCACAATATATGTAGCCTATTAGCTAATACAAAGAGAGATAGAAACTTAAAAGATAGAGAATGAGAGAAAGAGATGAACTTAGATAGATAGGGGGGGGGGAGAGAGAGAGAGAGAGAGAGATACAAAGGAAAAGAGAGAGGGAAAAGAGAAACTAAATTTTGATTGGTTGTTTCATGTCAACAATCCAAGGTTGGCATGTTTCCTTGGGGATTTATGCTCAAGGTAGCATGTCATTTGATTAAAGATATGATAATTCTCCTTTAAGACCTCTTCAATGTACCCATTGCACACTTAAGGAGACAAAGATAAATAGAGGGAAGAAAATATAGAGAGAGAGGGAGATAATGAGAAACATACAAATAGAAAGGGAGACAAAGAGATAGAGAGAGGTAGAGAGATAAATATATAAGGATGAATAGATAGAGATATAGGGAGGGTGATTGATATATCTCTCCATGTCGCTCTCTATCTCTCTATCTCTATATATCTCCTTCTTCCCCTCTATCTATTGAGCTATCTCTCCCTCTCCCCCCTTTCTCTCTCATTCACTCCATCTCTCCCTCCATCTCTCCCACTCTATATCTCTATCTCCATTTCTCTTTTTATCTCCCTCTCACTCCTCTCTCTCTCTTTCTATCCATATCTTTCTCTACCTCTATCATGATCTCTCTATCTCTTTCACCATCTCCTCTATCTCTCTATATCACCCCCTTTCTATGTCTCTCCCTCTACCTCTATATATATTGAGTTATCTCTCCCTCTCTCCCCTATGTTCTTCTCTCTCCCCCTTTCTACATATCACTCTCCCTCTCCACCCCTCTTCTTTCTCTCCCTTTTCTACCTATCTATCTCCCTCTCTTCTCTCTCTTCCTCTTCAACCTATCTCTTCAATGTACCCATTACATAGTTAAGGATAAAAAGATATGGAGAGAGAAAGAGAGAAAGAGAAAGGAAGAGAAAATGGAGTGAAAGGGAGATAGAGATAAGATATAGATAGGTGGAGAGAGAAAAAAGAGAAAGAGAGCAAGAGAGGAAGAAAGATGAGACAAAGGAGGGGCAAAGATAGAAATAAAGGGATAAAAAGAGGGATACAAAGAAAAAAGAGAGAAGAGAGAGAAACAAAGATAGAGATAGAGATAGAGATAAAGATACAAAAGCAACACTTATCTTTCTAATGTCAAGCCTTCTAAAAATAGTGTTTTATTAAACTATAAGTAGATTATTGTCACCACTCTTCGTTCCACATGAAATGCGAAATGTAGCAATTGTTTTGTTGCTTTTGTCAAGTTTCATTAACCAAGCTATTTAGTGGGTTGAATAAAGTTGTGTTATGACCCTTGGTCTCTTTAAAATAATTAGACAAGATTAGGGAGAGGAAGGGGAGAAAACTAAACTTCTTCAAAATAGGGGTAGTTGTGGGTTTGTTGGTTTTCTTTGTATACTATATACTTAGTTCCTCTAGGATAAATAAGTCACTGTAGAAATGAAAGATGTTTGATTATCTACCTAATATTGTTTTGTGTTTTTGAAATGGAAGAGATCTACAAATCTATAGAAATTTCTATATGCTAATGGTCAAATTATTAGACTATTTACATCATTTTCTTAGTTGTGTATCCTAACTAATATAGAGTAAGGTTTTTCATTTTAATTGACTACTACATAATAGCTAATGTGTTCAAAGAATTGTTTCCATTCTTTGTAGTTTTTACATTGGAATACAAATCATATTTAATTTCACGCCAACATACTTCTTTCATAAAGATATTTGTTTGATTTTTCCTTGCTATTTTCATCTTAAAATTTTTAAAAATGTATTCTATAATATAGAATTATTTTCAAATTAGGACAAAAAGGATTCTAAGAGATATATTTAATCATAAATTTTACAATCATAAATATCATTTAATTTGTATGGTGTAACGTCACTTTTAGTTCAAATAAAAATAACTTAAAGTTATATATACTTATAGTTAAATTGGAAAAGTTGTTTGAGTTAGTTACTAAATTTGATCTAAAAATGTTCAACACTTTAGATAAATTCAATTAGATATAGTTAAATTGTAGGTGTCATTTGAGTTAATAATTAAATAACGTAATAATTAATTAAAGCAAGGGACATAATTTTGGATGTGTTTGAATTTAATAAATTACAAATTAAAATAGACATAAATTACTTGAAATAAGTGCTTCATAACCCATCTAATCAAATCATAACCTATCAAAAAGGAAATAGGAATTTTCTAAAGAAAAGAACACTTGACCCAATCATAAGTGTATGGCCTTTGCAAAAATGAGTGATCCACCTTAGCAATAGCAACTATCCCATCCAAAATTTGCTCACATTACACAAAGCCACAATGTCCCTCCAAGATAAGCCAATCAAATCCTACCTTATGTGTCCTAGTAATCAAATTGGAGATGATCCTAAAAATGACATTGCGAAGGGTGATTGGTCTAAAAAATCTAAACGACTTTGCAATTATTTCACTACTACGATCAATGTGTCATCTTTCATGAAATTTCTCAAAACACTATTCATTATGATCATATGGAAATTTCTAGGAGAGCTACAATAGTTGTAACATCATGAATTAAAAACATTAAAAAGTACATCATGAATTAATTATGTAATGGCATAAAAATTAAAAACATCATGAATAAATTATGTATCCACATAAGTCAAATATAATTTTATCAAGAAATCAATATCAAATAGATAATATAATCACATAACTCATACATTTCAATGTCATTGATCTTCTTATTCATCTAACTATTTGTTTGTATCATCCAATCCAAATTTGACATTGTAAGGATTGGTCATATCATCATCATCGTCATTGATATAAGTTTCGATAATGTCATCATCCACATGGATATCATCTTCATGAACATTAACTCCTACATCATCATGATCTAGTTCCTCTTCTTCGACATCTTCGTCAGGCACATCATCAACTAACTGTTGATCGTGATCATCATCTACATCATCTTCTAGTTCTTTGGTATCTTCTTCTTCCACCACATTATACTTTACCAACCTTCCTCTTGGATCATGTCTAACAAAAAATGATTAACCCGGTTTACCTGGAACCTCTGAGTAAAATACTTGCTCACATTGGCTTGGAAGAACATAGGTGTCATTTCAGCTCACTTGATCGACCTTGTATTAACCATGGTAAATCCATTATCATGTTTAATAATAGTTCTCTCGGGATCATTTTCATTCAATCGTAGCATGTACCATAGGATGACAAAAAAAACTAATTTGAAGGACTTAAAGTCACACTCAAGTATATCATCCAAAATCCCATAGTATTGATTTTTTGAGACTTATGGATGTATGTCGCTTCTAAATGAAACATTAGTCACCTGAAAGACTACAATTATCCCATAATCACAAGTTTTCTTTGTGTCATCCAACTTTTTGATTTGAAATTTACAACCATTGCACCACATAGCTTTGTGGTGTTTCACTTGCAATATGTCAAACATGTAAAAATTATTGCAATATCGCCAGTTGATAAACATATTTATTCTTGGCCGAATGTATGCAAAGAAAAAAAACTCAACATATATATACATCAATATAATTGAAAATAATTAAATAATATGGGTGATTAATATATTTATACATACCTGTTTATCTCTTAAACCATATGCTAAATCAATTTCTCTTAGTGTAACATTGGAATCTCCATTACAATGAGCTTCTTTAACTAATGAAGCTACACCTTCCCATGTTAATGTGTGACCAGATTGTTGACATCATTCAATCCATACCGTCATCGAATCAAGATTGTTTGTGATGTACAAATGTAGTGCATCTCACACTCAACCAATTGTATCAAAAAAAATTGAAATTCACAAACGACGTATAATTAGTTAATTACCATGGTATACGACCTTAATTTATAATTGATGTATATTGAAGATTAATAATTAAATAAGTACAATGTACATAAAAACTAAATATAAAATGTATTCTAATTAATCTCCATGACCATCTTATAATTACCTCTCACTTTCCTCAATCTACCTTTCCCCATCAGGTACTCCCCTTCAAATTTGTTAATAGAGATGGGATCGCAAATGTGATCTACATGGATCTTTGCTGCAAACTTAGGAAGATATTCAGTAATGTACACCATGGTTTGGTATACCATATATCCCTCCACCATAGAACCCTTAGGATGTGCTCTTTCTCTAACCAAAGCCTTCAAAAATTTAGAGTGTCTCTCAACCATCCACATTGACCTTGTGTGTATAGGTCCACACAATTCAATCTCCTCAACTTGGTGTATAAGGCAGTGTTCTTGTGAATTGAAACATGTTGAAGGTAGACACTTTTTCATTTCACACATTAGACGAGGAATTTTTTTCTTCCAATAATTTATATCTTCTTTATGGATTTCTTTAGATCACAACCATCTACAAGTGATTCAAGGTGCAAATATATTAACGATATTTAACAAAAATATACAGTATATTACATAACAAGTAAAAAAAATGGCAATTATAAGATCTATACAACGAATTGAAAAAATGTCGCTACTTACCTCATGTATTTTCCAAGATCATATATAACTTGTTTGACATTGTTGTCGAAGTTGTCTAGGAGAGATAGAGGTAGAATGTACTACAACAATTATAAGATGATCTTTTCATTATTTTTCCAAAAGTAGTAAACATAATACATTGAAAAGTACATGCAATAAATAAATATATATAATATACAAGAATAATTACCTTAATAAAGGTATTCCAATCATGCGTTTTCATCCCTAACCCAAATTCACATTTCTTTGTTATGATATTGTTTATGTTCACAACAAATCCTGTGGGAAATCGAGTTTTTCGTATGACTTCTTTTATAGCATTGCTTTGTTGCTCCGTTAATAACCATGCAAGGGCACTTATATTAATTTGGTCTCCATCACTATTTAATTGAATGACATTTTTCATTGCATGATTGGCTTCCTGAATGTCACTACAAATTTTGATAATTTTTTCTTTGTCATGCCTTCCATCTAATATTTTCCATAATGTTTCTGTTATATTCTTTCTGATATGCATTGTATCAAACAAATGCACAATTTGTAGCTACTCATAGTAGGGAAACCTACTAAATTGTCTGAGATAACTTTTCAGTCCCTGTGGAAGCCAACCATTAATGCCTTGATGACCTTCATGAAGCATATAAGTTAAAAAAATTATCAACAACAATCATTTTCAATTACAACATGAGTAAACAAAACACAATATAAAAATATAAATTCCAAACATATCATATATGATAGATAAACAATTTGATCTAATGTATAACCTTGACAATTAATTTTATTATATTCCAACTTCCAAAGGCGAGGTGTCATTCTTCGTGGTTTTGATGTAGTCTCTTCTTTCCCATTGAAAAGATGTTTTTCAGTAGTTCGATACTTATGATTTTTGTGGATGAAGTGCCTATACTCATCAAACACCTGTTTTCCTAAACGTGTTGAATGATGAGATTTCATCTTTGGACCACAAATGGACATGCAAATCTTTCCTTTATTTGAAGAATTGCAAGATCATATATAATTGGATTAAATATGTCAATTTTTATAATTATATATAATGAATAGATTATTTTAAAAACATGCATGATATCTACTTCATAAAATTAAATATCGTTAAAGTGTAGTCAAACGTTATAATATACCACAAAAATGTGTTAGCCCTGGGGCATCATGAATTGTCCATACAAGCATTGCATGGAATTGAAATTGTCTTTGTCCTATTGGTCTAGAGACGTCATACATAGTGATGCCATTCCATAACTTTAGTAACTCGTCGATAAGAGGCTTGATATATACATTCATATCTTTAACTTGGTACTTACCTAGTTGAATGAACATAAGCATTACATAATTATTATCACCGTTTTATTGCAATATATATAAACTAATGTACATGACTATTAAATGAAAAAAATATAAGTAATTATGCAACAAATAAGACAAATGAGATGCTACTACGTTAAATAAAATTGATGTAAACAAATACCTAAAAAAATCATTTCCAACATTATGTGCTCCCTCTTTATGAGCATCCATGGAGGAATGTTATGGTTGATAACAAAAACAGGCCACACCGAGTAAATAGATCTCAACTCTCTAAATGGATTGACACCGTTCGCTGCCAATGAAAGCCTAAGATTACGAGGTTCTTCTTTAAAGTGTGGCCATTTTTCCTCCATGTCCCTAAATGTAGAACCATCCACAGGAATTCGAAGAATTTCATCTCCACTTCTATTTTGTGCATGGTAATCCATAAATTGTGCTAAGCTTTCACACCTAAATAATCATTGCACATGTGGAATAATGGGAATATAACGAAGAACCTTGTGAGGCACCTTTTTTGTTAGTTGATCTATTTGATATCTACTGATATGACATTCTAGGCATTCTATTGCAAATTCATATTGTTTATGATATAAAATATGATCATTGGGACATGCATCTATTGCTTGATACTCCATTCCAATATCTTTCATAATGGCAGATAAATCTCGGTATGAGCGAGGTAAAATATTTGATGGTGGTAACAAAAATTCACCAATCAATCTACAAATTTTTATTTTTTTGTTAATATAAAGAATATTAATGGTACATGTTTCATCCTTTATTTACTAGTGATAAACTAACAACAATTAAAATAGATGAAAAAATATGACATATATGACATACCTTAACATCCGTGAGATTGCTATGTTGGATAAACCATTCATAACCTTCAAGTTCACCAACAACAATACAACAGAGAGAAGAGTTGTTTTGGATCCTTCATAAAGGGGCTCGTATGTCTTCTCAAGTATAGGTAAATTGTGAACATCATCAAAGTCATCTCGATCATCATGATCAACTGTGTCACTAAATGTTTCATGGATCAATGTATTTGTACCATCATCTTCAACTGTGTTTTATGGCGCATGATCATCTTCTTCCATAGGATCATTAACTTCATCTTTGATATTCACAGCTCCATGTTCATCCGCTTGCAAAACCACATTCTCTGGGCCATGATAATCCATATCATGTGCCCTAGGGCACCTCACCTTTATAATAATGATAGACACAAATAAACCATGATCATGATCAAGTAATTTTTTATATATATAAAAAATGTTAAAATGATATAAACATTTACAAATTCAATCAATATAAAAATATATAATGAACAACTTACCAATTGATGATAATCATGCCCCCTTCAATGTGACCATGTTGCCTACAATGTTTCTCAGTTGTTGTGATTAAAAGTTCTCTCATCTTTAAGCCCTTGCAATTATTGCAAGCACAATAACATTTCCCATCACCCTTTTTTTTAAATCTAGCCCACAATCTAGCAAGTGTCTCTTCATTTTGTTTTGGACTAATATTATCTGACATGATTTTTCTTTACCAAGCTCGAATATTAGATCTTCAAAAAATATCAAACTCACACTCCAATAATTTTTAATCATAGACAGGTAACAAAATCTAATAATTCTAATATTTTACACTAAAAAAAATTGGCATCCAACCACACCTACAAAAGAGAAGATACCTTGAAGTTAATGACCCAAAAAACACTTTAAAATGCTAATTCCAGAACTTATTAAATTCTAATTTTACTATAATTTCTAACCGTTAGACTCCTAAAATCGTAATATTGAACTTGCACAACAAAATTTGGAAATGAAATTCTGAAAATGCATAAGTCTAAAAATGTAATCTGATGAGATGTTGCTTTAAATATGATTTCCAAACCTGGAAGTACAAATCTGACTTCACAAATGAATTCTGGAAAAATAAAATGACTACCCTCAACCTAGTAATATCTTCTTGATTTTTATTTTTTTCCTGAGAAAATTGTCCTTAGTTCTCCACAAACTGTCCAAGTATAGAAAATTCACAAGTAGAGAAAGTCCACAAGTATAGAAAAACACTGTCGCAATAAATAGTCAAGCTCACTTTATTTGTCAGCCACAATTTGACTTTTTAATTTGAAAATTTCAAATTTTTCAAAATTTGTGCCCATTCGTCAAAATTTCTGTTGGGACTGTAATTTTCTGAAAGCTTTCACATGTTTTCACACCTCTGAGTTTCCATTGGAGTCCTTATCATAAGCACTTGGGTTTGTTTTCATGTCATTTCTACTCACATTTTGCCATATTGCCCCATTGAATCCATCGAGTTATGCATTTTTCATATTGTGGTCCATATCGGCATAGGTCTGTCTAGGTCTCCCCGACCTATGTTGCTTGTCTGTTTGCTGCAGGTAATCAGCAGGACTTTTTCATTATTGTAGCAACTGGAATTTACCTGAGGGTGAACTTTTCGGCGTGAGATCTTTCATCGGTATTGGTCTCGGCGAGTGACCTTCGGTCTCGCCGACACTACACATGGGGTTTCTTTCGAGTAGCTTTCGGCAAGAGGTTTTCCTTCGTTATAATATCTTGGCGAAGTCTTCTTGTCTTACCGATCAATGGTGGAAGGATTGACTTATCGGCATGACAGTTCCTTTGTTTTGGCGACTGAGGAGGAACCTATCGGTGTGAGTTTAGTCCTTGGTGGAAGCTCTCACCGAACTCGTCATGTCTCACCGATCGGAGGAAAAGAATACTTCATATCGGCATAAGTTAGGGTCTTCAGTGGGATTTCATGGCGATCTCCATACGTCTTACTGACTTTGCACAAGTGTTCACTTCGGCTAGAGTCATAATTTTTGGCATTGTGTCTTGGTGAGCCTGTCGGGTCTTGCCGACAATACAAAATGGATTTCTTTCGGTGAAAGGTTGGCATTCTCTTGGTGAACAGGTGTGAGCTTGGGTGCTTCGGTATGACGTAATGTAATCTCCAAGAGGTCTCCCCGACATTGTTGTGTCTCACCGATACACAGGATGAAAAGGTTACATCAGTAAGAGTTGATGTTTGCGGCATGTGGTCTTGGCGAGTTTGGATTGTCTTACCGACCGACAACTAAGTGAACACTTTGGTAAGACTTATGAGCTTCGTTGTAAAGTCTTAGCGAGCCCATCAGGTCTTGCCGACAAGTCTTATGAGTGACTTTCGGCGAGATGTTGGCTTTGTCTTGGCGACCTAAGGATAAAGGGATGTGATATCGGTGAGATGGGGTTTTCGATAAGAGGTCTCAGCGAGTGACCTCTAGTCTTGCCGATGGAGCACAAAAAGACTTGTTGGCGTGAGAATGTTTATGTCTCAGTGAAATAAAGGTATCACGGGGGCTCTCGGGGAAACAAAATGAAATCTACAGGACATCTCCCCGACTCTGATATGTCACGGCGAAAGCAAGTAACATCGAGTGGAGCGATTAATGATTGAATTGCCTTTGGCATAGCTAATGGATTGTCTCGCTGACTGTTTCACTGGTGAAAAACGGAAATTCAAATACTGTGGCCGACATGTAAATTGCTAAAATAACTGTTGCTGGCCGACTTGATTGGAGCCCGAATTCTATGGAAGGCCGACATGGAACTTCAATATGATTTATTTTCTTGATGCTGGTGTATAAATTAGCATTTTTTGTAATTGTAAAAGGATCACGAACTATTAGATATTCGATACACAACAAGTAGATACATTGGGATAAAATTATCCAATCAGAGACTATGATGCATGTTTTCACAATGGAGGTATTTATGAAAGTCAATTGATGTTGCTGCACATTTCTGATGTCAATTATCTGTTGAATTCAAAATAAAAAATGTTGCTAAGTTGTCTCTAAGATTGATTCTTTCTGGTTGTTTAAATTGACATAACAAGTTTATGTTCAGTTTATCGATGCACATTTGTTGTATATGTGTGATTAATCAATTGGTTCTTTCAAGCAAAGATTAAATCCTTTTAGATGATCATAGTAATCAGAGAGTTTCATCTGGATTATTAAAGTAGAGCTTAGTAGTTACAGAATTGCATGTTTATAGAGGTTGTAAACAAAATATATGCTAGATAATTTTAGTTTTCTCTAGAGAGGTGTTGTTCATCTTGATTTCATTTTGACTCCGCATACCCAATAAGGCACTGGTCTCTGCACTTCATCATTTTGAACTCATTCAGTTTCTTTATATCTGTTAATTAAGCACTTTAGGATTTAGATCAGAAGATCGCTATTGTTGTCAAGTTTGATTTCATTTGTTCACTTCTATTTTCCATTGTGGACAAACCATTGTGCAAGAAAGATAATCATAAGTTAAGTCTTGCCAATTCAGAAAGGTACACCCGCCTAGGTTTGGCAACACCTAAAGAGTAGAAGGTTGAGTTCTCTTGACCTTGTCTGTTACCCTGAAACGTATCAAGAGATTGGCAGCCTCTTGAGGCATCTTGCCTTCATTTTTGAGAGCTAACAAATTGGCGACTCTGCCAGGGACTACATTCAGAATCAAAGCCTTAATCATAGAGTCAGGAACTTTATACAGACTCCACTGGGAATAAGAAGCATTAAGTATTTTCTCATTTTTTGATAAAAGTGAGTGGCGACTCTGACATAAATTTTGTAGCTGTTCAAACATGAATGGAAGAAGATCTCAATCCAGGGGAAGTCATACTGGAGCTCCTGCTGGCAGCAGCAAATGGACACATAAAGATGACAGAGCTAATAAGGGAAAGAGGATCAATGAGGATATGTGCATGACAGATAAAGATAAAACATCCAGAGCACACTGTGAAACTTATAATTGCTATGATACATGGAGAGATAGTTCTAGTGTAGAACTTTGTATCCCTGAAGAGCAAGCAAATCCTTTTCGTGATTTTCAGAATCAGGCTGAGTTTGATGCTGGACTTGTAGCAAGAGGACTCTGATATCAACAAGAATGTGAACAAAGAATGGAAAATAATCAAAATCAAATCAATGAGAGTACGGTTCCTCAAAATGATTATGAATCTTTGACTTATGAGGAAGTCAAAGCATGATTTGAATCTCAGAAAAAGGAGAGGGAGGAGTAGGAAAAGGAGATGGAAAAGGCCCAGATGATACAAGTAATGAAAAATTTTGAATTGTAGAAGGCCCAAAACATTGCTCAGACAGCTGATTGCCCTCCAAAATATGTACCACCTCATAAGCAAGGTAATCATGGTGCAGGGCCTTCAAATCCACCAGTGTCTCCTCACCATCAGACAGGGAATCACTATAAGTAGCCAAATCATCCACCTCATATTCCCAAACAGCATACAACTATGCATCCACCTCCTGGTCATTCTTTTATCCCACAGTATAATGCACAGTACAATAATCCCATGCATTAGCATCAATGTCCACCTATTCCTCCCCCTCACCAGCATACAACCATGATCAGATAGTTTGATTTAGTAGGTTTTCAGTTATACCCTTACCCTATGGATGGCAGTTGGAGGGGTATGGTGCCCAAATTTACAGGGAGTAATGCAATCACTGCTAAAGAGCATTTAAAGAATTTCAATGTTTTCATCCAAGACATAGATGTGCCATATGAAGATTTACACATGAAGTTGTTTATGATGTCACTTATTGAAGATGCTAGGGATTGGTTTAATAGCTTGCCTGCATTTTCAATCAATTCTCTTCAAGTATTCCAAGATCAATTATTAGAACAATATGGGAATTTGAATGCACCAGATGTAGGTCTTCATGAATTGATGCGAATTCAAAAAAATCAGAATGATTCAATTTATGATTTCAACCGAAGATTCAATAAGTTGCAGACTAAGGTACCTCGTGGATCAAGGCTGCTAGATTCTGTAGCTTTGAGTGTTTATTTAAATGCATTTGATCCTAAAACAGGGTATGAGTTGAGAAATAGATTCCCAAGAGATCTAGCTGAAGCTCAGAAGATAGCATTGACAATTGAAAACAATAGGAAGGCTACTAGTATAATCAATAAAAGAGATAACCCTAGGGATCCTTAGCAAAGCAATAATTATCAGTATAGACAAGAGAACACATACAAAAATGAAAGGCCGAGGTTGCATGACATGCCATATAATACAGACTAGAAGGATGGAAAACCTATAACAACTAGGCCAAGAAATAAAGAGACTCTTGATCCATTGAGTAAGAAGGGAACTTACATGGTGAGTAATAATTACTTCTGTGAAGTTTGTAATCAGCCACATTCCCCAAATTATAGTGTTGTAGCCCAAAGAATGCAAGAGGAAGGGATGTTGATGGAAAACAATGGAGAAGATCACAAAGTGTATATGACTTCAAACACTTTTTACCATATGGAAGAAGGGTACTCATCTTCAGAGGATGAAGGCTACGAATATGATGTTTCAAATCAAAAATATAATGTCCATATGGCTAAACAGTAGGTCTTTTATGATTCTGAAGAAGATTATACAGAGCCACATTCTGTTGAGCTGCCTGCTCAATGCAGTGTGAGGAGACTCACTGAAGATGAAATGGAGAGAATAATTGTTGCTGCTATTGAGGAAGCAAGGAGTAAATACTGGTTGAGAAATAGAAAAGTAAATGAGATGGAAGGCATTCCTAGGGGAATTTTTATGAAAGATCAGAAAGCAACACAAGGAACTATGAAGAAGCCAAAAAAGAGATAGCCTGATAAGAGTGAACATAAGCCTGTCCAAAGGCAGGAAGTTGAAGAATTACATAGAGAGATACAAAAGCCTGGCCAACCTAGTAAAAATGAGAAGGAAGAAGACAAAGGAAAAATGCCAGAACAGAAGAAAATTGTTAAGGTGGAGGGCTCTTCTTTTGACTTCACACAGGCATTATCCTAGGTAAAAATATCTATTCTACTTGAAATGATGAAAATAAAAGAATACAGAGATAATGTTGTTCAAATGATAATGAATTCTGAAAAGAAACTAGCTATTCAAGCAATCAATAGGCATGAGAAAATAGATATCCCAGATGTCTGCTTGAATGATGTATTAGCAACTCCCCCACAAGTTGATCCTTTTTTCACTACATTGCTTATCAATAACAAATTGCTAAGGAATTGCATGATAGACTCTGGCGCTGCTATAAATATTATTCCAGTAGGAGTTATGAAGCAACTTGGCATGAGGGTCGATACATATGAAGGAAAATGCTATGCAATGGATAACAGACATGTTCCTGTGGTAGGTATTATAAAAGATGTTGAAGTCAAACTGGATACTTATCCACAGGTGGCATATAATATAGATATAACAGTGATAGATACTCCTCCTCAGTTTGGGATGCTTCTATCAAGACAGTGGACAACAACAATTGGGGGAAATATTCAGTTTGATCTGTCTTATGCTACTATTCCAGTAAATGGTCAGGAAGTCAAGTTGTATAGAGAGCCAAGAATGAACCAACTTGTTGACTTTGTGCCTCAGGATTGGATCAATTATTTCTGTGATGTAAATCTTGTCAATTTCAAGATAAAATCAGCCCAGCACGAGTTAGTCAGTACTGATCCAATTAAAAAATATGTTGTGCCTGACTACATTGGTGTGTGGAGGATGTACTATGGTGAAGCATGGGAACCTGAATCATTGTATTGGCCAGAGTCATCAAAACAATGTACCTCTAATCCAGTGAATAAATTTATTAGTGCCACACAGGGGAAGAATTATGAAGACAATGATGATATCACAGATGAGCATCAGGAGATCAATTTTGCACTGCAGCTAGTAGAAGATGAGACAGGTGCAAGTCAATATGGTTCATATGATAGCCTACATGAGAAAGATGAGGATGATGAATTTCTTTCTTGTATATCAAATTATGACATAGAAGGCAGTGTATGTTATGAAGGATCTAGTGAATATATAGATTGTGAAGATGAATTTGTGGATTTTGATATGCAGCAAGGTGATTCTTGTAGTTCTTGTGATGATCAAGAGGAAGATGCAATGGACAATGTGTGTTCATTTGATAATGGGTATATAATACCTCCTACTATAGTTGAAAGCATAAAGATGCATTTGATGATGAGGAAAAGATATTTTCAGACAAACAAAATGATGTGTCAAATTATGGAACAAGTGATTGTGCTGGTAATGTTTATGTTTTCTCATTCTCTGATGATCTTGGGCCTCTTTTTGATGATGAAAAAAATGAAGAATATAACTGTAGTGATGAAAGTATTGAGACTTGTTTGCTTAGCAGTGAGCAAATTTCAGATTTGCTGACTCTTGAATATCGAAGATATACACATGAAGGTGATCCTGAGGTTCTTTTTCCAACTTACATTTGTTTTGACAGAGAAAGATCTTTGTGTGATGATTCTTATGACTCTCAGAGCATTTCTCAAGTTGATGGTGAAGCCTTTGAAGTTGATCAAAAGCCTATGTCCATTTAGGATAGGGTATGTGATTTTGAAATTCCTAACTCATATGGAGAAGACATTTATTTGCATGCCAAGGATGATAGACTTCCAGATTTGATTGGTTCGCATATGCATGATATTGAGGATATGGGTCATAATCAAGTATTGTTCCCAAATAGAGATACTGAAGAGGTACAAAAGGTTTCAGATTTGTTTGTTTCAGACAATGTTGGTTTGACAGAATTTTTTGGTTCTCAAACGAAGCACTTTGATGATCAATTTCCAATACAGCTGGGAGAATGTTTCACAATTCATAACAGTGAGAAAGATAATGAGGAATTTTGCATTAAATATGCATGAATTTTACATATTGAAGGTAACAAGGGTTTGTCCCATGATAATGAAAAGTTCAAGTTGTTGAATGGTGTTGGGATTTTGGGCCAAACCGAGCATGATGATACTCTAAGAACTTGCAATAATAGTGACAGGAATGATTGTATGAATGTCTTCAAGGGGAATATGATGAACTTAAAGCAAAACCGGGTATTTGACAGGGGAAAGTATGGTTTGAGTTTCATATCATAACAGCTCAGAACAGGTGAAATTAAAACACAGAGGATTTAGGGTTGCCAGTGCATGGACAACTCTTGCTCATCCTCTTTAGGGTTCTGGTTCACCTCCATGCACAGTAGTTTAGGGTTCTGGTTCACCTCCATTTCCATCTTGCATTCATTTTGTATGCATTCCATCTTGCAATTTGTCCATTTCCAGTTTGCTCATTTTGTGTCTGGTTTGCTCACCCAAAGATCTGGATCCTTGCAACGATCTTACTATCATTCATCCCTAGATAGAGCCACTATTGGGACTGTAATTTTCTGAAAGCTTTCACATGTTTTCACACCCCTGAGTTTCCATTGGAGTCCTTATCATAAGAACTTGGGTTTTTTTTCATGTCATTTCTGCTCACATTTTTCCATATTGCCCCATTGAATCCATCGAGTTATGCATTTTTCATATTGTGGTCCATATCGGCATAGGTCTGTATAGGTCTCCCTGACATATGTTGCTTGTCTATTTGCTGCAGGTAATCGACAAGAATTTTTCATTATTGCAGCGACTGGCATTTACCTGAGGGTGAACTTTTTGGCATGAGATCTTTCATCAGTATTGGTCTCGACGAGTAACCTTCGGTCTCGCCGACACTACACATGGGGTTTCTATCGAGTAGCTTTCGGCGAGAGGTTTTCCTTCGTTATAATATCTCGGTGAAGTCTTCTTGTCTTACCGATTGGTGATGGAAGGATTGACTTATCGGCATGATAGTTCCTTTGTTTTGGTGACCGAGGAGGAACCTATCAGTGTGAGTTTAGTCCTCGGTGGAAGCCTCACCGAACTCGTCATGTCTCGCTGACCGAAGGAAAAAAATACTTCATATCGGCATAAGTTAGGGTCTTCGGTGGGATGTCATGGCGATCTCCATATGTCTTACCGACTTTGCACAAGTGTTCACTTTGGCCAAAGTCATAATTTTTGGCATTGTGTCTTGGCGAGCCCGTCGGGTCTAGCCGACAATACAAAATGGATTTCTTTTAGCGAAAGGTTGGCATTCTCTTGGCGAACAGGTGTGAGCTCGGGTGCTTCGGTATGACATAATGTAATCTCCACGAGGTCTCCTCGACATTGTTGTGTCTCGCTGATACACAGGATGAAAAGGTTACATCGGTAAGAGTTGATGCTTGCGGCATGTGGTCTTGGCGAGTTTGGATTGTCTTACCGACTGGCAACTAAGTGAACACTTCGGTAAGACTTATGAGCTTCATTGTAAAGTCTTGGTGAGCCCGTCAGGTCTTTCCAACAAGTCTTATGAGTGACTTTCGGTGAGATGTTGGATTTGTCTTGGCGACCTAAGGATAAAGGGATGCGATATCGATGAGATGGGGTTTTCGATAAGAGGTCTTGGCGAGTGACTTCTGGTCTCGCCGATGGAGCACAAAAAGACTTGTCAGCGTGAGAATGTTTATGTCTCAGTGAAATAAAGGTATCACAGGGGCTCTCGGGGAAACAAAATGAAATCTACAGGACATCTCCCCGACTCTAATATGTCATGGCGAAAGCAAGTAACACCGAGCAGAGCGATTAATGATTGAATTTCCTTCGGCATAGCTGCTGGATTGTCTCGCCGACTGTTTCACTGGTGAAAAACGGAAATTCAAATACTGTGGCTGACATGTAAATTGCTAAAATGGCCGACTTGATTAGAGCCCGAATTCTATGGAAGGCCAACATGGAACTTCAGTATGATTTATTTTCTTGATGTTGGTGTATAAATTAGCATTTTTTGTAATTATAAAAGGATCACGAACTATTAGATATTCGATACATAGCAAGTAGATACAGTGGGATAAAATTATCCAATTAGAGACTATGATGCATGTTTTCACAATGGAGGTATTTATGAAAGTCAATTGATGTTGCTACACATTTCTAATGTCAATTATCTGTTGAATTCAAATGAAAAAATGCTGCTAAGTTGTCTCCAAGATTGATGCTTTATGGTTGTTTAAATTGACATAACACTTGTTTATGTTTAGTTTATTGATGCACATTTGTTGTATATGTGTGATTAATCAATTGGTTCTTTCAAGCAAAGATTAAATCCTTTTAAATGATCACAGTAATCAGAGAGTTTCATCTGGATTATTAAAGTAGAGCTTAGTAGTTATAGAATTGCATGTTTATACAAGTTGTAAACGGAATACATGCCAGATAATTTGAGTTTTCTCCAAAGAGGTGTTGTTCATCTTGATTTCATTTTGACTCTGCATACCCAATAAGGCACTGGTCTCTGCACTTCATCATTTTGAACTCATTCAGTTTCTTTATATCTATTAATTAAGCATTTTAGGATTTAGATCAAAAGATTGCTATTGATGTCAAGTTTGATTTCATTTGTTCACTTCCATTTGCCATTGTGGACAAACCATTGTGCAAGAAAGATAATCATAAGTTAAGTCTGCCCAATTCAGAAAGGTACACCCGCCTAGGTTTGGCAGCACCTAAAGAGTAGAAGGTTGAGTTCTCTTGACCTTGTCTGTTACCTTGAAACGTATCAAGAGATTGGCAGCCTCTTGAGGCATCTTGCCTACGTTTTTGAGAGCTAACAATTTCGATGAACCTGATTTTCGTCAAAATTTCAACAAAAAATGTCATCAAAATTTTGACGAAAATCAGGGTCAACGAAATTTCGATGAACATCAGGTACAAATTTTGAAAAAATTGAAAAGTTCACATTAAATATCACAAGTACCTAACAATACATCTAATTATACATCTTTCATCAAAAAAATTTATTGGATTTTGTAGTCAAATGAGTTAGTGGCTACCTCTTACTCATCCAACTAACTGCAGCTCCAAACAAAGTAAACATATAGCCACTTGTCAACCTCTGACTGTCCAGGGCTTCTGCCCAATCCGAATCAACAAAACCTTGTATGTCCATTTTTTTGTGCATAATATCAATATCATTAGCACCATGATAAACCAAATAGTAATCAGAAGTACCTCATAAATATCTAAACACCCTCTTAACATGAGTCTAATTTTCTTTACTAGGGTTAGACATAAACCTACTCATAACTCCCACTGCTTGGGCTATATCTGATCTTGTACAGACCATTTCATACATCAAACTACCAACTGTAGTAGCATATGGAATTTCAGACATTTCCTCATGATCAAAATCAGATTTAGGACACATGTCTAAACTTAACTTTGTGCCAACTGGTAAAGGAATATTAATTGGTTTACTATTGTGCATGTTAAACCGTTTCAAAATATTATCAACATAGTTGTTTTGACTTAAGCAAAGCTTTCAGTTACCTCTATCTCTTTTGATCTCCATACCAAGGATATATTTTGCAGCCCCTAGATCTTTCATCTCAAATGTGCTAGAGAGTTGTGCTTTAAATTCTTTGATCATTACCTTGCTGTTACCAATAAAAAACATGTCATCTACATACAAGATAATAATTAAAAGCTTATCATCAATACATTTTATGTAAACACAATGATCTTCCTCACTCCTAACATAACCAATTTTCAATGCAAAAGCATCAAACCTTTGGTACCACATTATCGGTGACTATTTCAATCCATATAAAGATCTCTTTAACCTACAAACCAATAATTATTTTCCTTTTTAAAAAAAAAACATTAGGTTGCTTCATATAAATCTCCTCATCAAGATTCCCATGTAAGAAAGTAGTTTTCACATCCATTTTCTCTATCTCAATATCATAAGTAGCCACAATAGATAAAAAGAATCTAATAGAAGTTAATCTAGCAACATGACAGAAGATTTCATTAAAGTCAACTCCCTCTCCCATGGAGTAGCCCTTGGCTACTAATCTAGCCTTGTACCATTCGAGATTACCATCTGCTCCAATTTTCTTTTTAAAGATCCATTTACAACCAATGGCCTTTCTTCCTTTGGGAAAACTCTTAAGATCCTAAGTGTCACAAGTATCCAAGGAAACCATTTCCTCATGCATAGCTTGTGACCAAAGCTTGTTCTTGTCTAAAGACAAATCTTCCTTGTAAGATCTAGGTTCATCATTAGTACTCATCAAATAAAATATACAACATAAATCAAGTGGGCCATACCTTTCAACGAGATTTCGTTGTCTTGTGGATCTTCTCAAAGAAGGTTCTTCTTGTTTCTCAATATGCTCATCATGAGCATCTATCTCAGAAGAACTCTATGAACTCTCGTCATCCAATCCATCCAATTGTTCTTCAACATGTACATCTTCTTGCTTCTCAGCTTTTGTCTCAAAATGCACTGTTCGAGAAGTATCCTTCTCTGTTGGTTGTTCTTCCCCTAAATAAGCTCTAAATTCCCTGAAAATCACATCTTTCGATAATGTAATTTTTCGGGTTAGAGGATTCCAAAGCTTGTAACCTTTTACATTTTCACCATAACCTATGAATATGAAAATCTATGCTTTTGGATCCAACTTAGACCGCTTTTCTTTAGGCACATGAACAAAAGCCTCACAACTAAAGATCCTTAAATGTGCAACACTAGGTTTCCACCCTAACCACATTTCATAAGGGGTTTTATCTTCAATAGATGAACTCAGAGATCTATTGATTAAATAATAAGAAGTACTTATAGCCTCGGCCCAAAGGCACCGATCTAGCTTAGCACTACTTAACATACTCCTAGCTCTTTCCATTAAGGTTTGGTTCATCCTTTCTGATACTCCATTTTGTTGAGGTGTATATGGACTAGTTTTTTGTCTTATAATTCCTACATTCTTACAATAATCATCAAATTCCCTAGAACAATATTCACCACCATTATTTGATCTCAATACTTTTATTTTATGATTTGATTCTCAACCAAAGCCTTAAATTCTTTAAAACTTATTGAACACATCAGATTTGTTATGCATAAAATAGATCCAAGTGTATCTTGAGACATCATCAATAAATGTGACATAATATCTATATTTTCCAATAGAGTCAATATCCATAGGGCCCATAACATCTGAGTGAATAATCTCTAATAATATTTTAGCTTTATTTGTTCCATTAGGAAATGAATATCTAAATTGCTTTCCAAACAAACAATGTTCACAAAATTCATTTTTTCAAATTTTATAATCAGGAATACCATTAACCAATTTCTTATTAAGAATGATCCTAAGACCTTTTTTCACCAATGTGGCTCAATCTAAGGTGCCACAACATACATGCATTTTCAACTTCAGTTACATTGGCTAATTTATTCAAAGTGGAGGTATCAAGCTTAAAAAAAGTTCCTTTCTGAGATCCTTTAGCAACCACCTTTGTCAAATGTCACATGCATTCCATAATCATTGAACTTAGAGACATAAAGTATATTTCTAGCAAGTCCTAGAACATGTAAAACATCAATAAGGGTATTAACCCTACCAACACTAAAACACAACTTTACCTCTCCTTTTCCCACAATCTTTGTTCTGCTATTATCTCCAAAGAAGAAATTCCCTCCATCATATGCAGTATACTTAGTGAACCACTCCTTGTTAGGAGTCATATGATAGGAGCAACCTGAATCAATAAGCCAAGAGCCATCACTAACAATACTAGATGTAATGATTAATGCATCATTACTGTCATCCGAAGATTTCTCTGTAGAAGCATCAAAACTATTTTTCTTGTTCTTACAATCCTTCTTTACATGTCTAGGTTTCCCACAATTCCAACACTTTACCTTACTCTTACTAGGGGTTTTAGACCATCCTTTTGACTTACCCTTTCCTTTCTTGTCTCCCTTAGGTTCCTTTTCCTTAGGCCTACCTCTTACAAACAAGGAATCTTGGGTTCCCGTTTTACACTTCCTCCTCATCTCCTCTGATAGGAGAGTAGGAATTATATTATTCATCTTAGGATTTGCACCACTACCACTGATAGCAACAATTAGATTTTCCTGAGATTCTGATAAAGAACAAAGTAACAAAATGCATTTATCTTCATCTTCTAGCTTTCCATCTATAGATGCTAATTGACTCATAATCAAATTAAAAGCATTTAAATGATGTGCAACATAATCACCATCTTTTATCTTTAAAGAATATAAATGTCTTTTTAGATACAACTTATTAGTAAGACTTTTGGTTTGATAAATATCACCTATCCTCTTCCACAATTTATATGCGGTAGTTTCATCTAAAACATTCAAGAGAATAACATCAGCAAGAAATAATCTTATGGTTGCTCTTGCCTTCTTATCAAGCTTAGCCCAATCCTCGTCTAACATCATTGTAGATGGCTTCTTATCATTACAAACAACTAACCACTGATCTCTCTCTTTAAGGAGATCCTCCATTTTTATTTTCCACATCTCATAACTAGATCCATTAAATATTTCAATATCTAAATGAGAATTAGAACTCATTGTAACACACTTCTTTTACAAATCTGAAATAACACAATAGTAAAATCTCCCACTACAGCCAAAAAACCTTCAAACTTTTAAGAGAAAGGCATCCCAAACTCTAACCAACCGTTAGCTCTGATACCAAATGTTGAAAATTGAAGGTAAATTTGTAGCTTTAAAACTTGTAAACCTATGAGACTGTAGATTAATTAAGTGTCCTTTGTCACAATTCTTTGTGGATGATTAATCTAATTAGATCAATTTTACCAATTGTAGAAAGAGACAGAAGATTGTAGAAGAATGAGACAAGAAGATAGAAGTGACACAACATATACGGGGCGAAACCCTTTCGGGAAAAAACTCCACCACTAGAATCAATAGTGCTTGTATTATTTAACCTTAGAACAAGATTACAATAATTATGTATCAATCCTTGATTGGTATGCTTCCTTTGCCTTCAACAATCTTTCTTCACAACCTGCAAATAAACTCTAATAGAACTCTCTTCAACTTGCTGCAATTAAATAGATAATTATGAACATTGTAAACTCCAAAGAGTTGACAATTACAAGAGGATAAATATCCTCACAAATATCTACACCTAGATTGGGCAAGTAGAGTTCCTCCATGAAATCCAAATTCAAACCAAGTCCTTCCTCAATTTAGGCACCCCAAACTAAAGACTTAACTGATCATTGGTTATGAAGATATCTTGCAAGCATCACCTCAAAGTTGGCATCTAAGAATGGGCCCACTTAATTGGACCTTGTAAATATCTTCTCATGCAAAAGGTGTTAACTAAAAGATGCCAACTTGGGCTCCCAAGGTGGGTCCAAGTCAATATGAGTTAACTGAAACATATCTCTCCATCAATTCATGCAAACATCATGCATGATTGATCATCCCAATTTAACTGAAAGTATCAACCTGTTATTTGTCATGCAACTGAAGTCATTAGTCATGCAACTCAAGTCAACTAAAGTCAACTACATGCAACTCAAACTAACTACATGCAACTGAAGATAACTAAACCATAACTAAATTGAACCGAACTGAAATGAATTGAACTGAAACTAAACTAAACTAAACTAAACTAAACTAATACTGAACTGATAGTGCCACTCCACACATTGTAATTATTAATCCCTATTTTGTAGGAAATAGGGGAGAGGGGCCCATAATGGAGTGGAGTCCAATAGTGGGGATAGAAGTAGTCCTTAGTGAGCCCCACAGTGGAGCACCTTAATATCTAATTACAAAACACTTTTTATCCATAAAGTACACAAACTAACAAATCATGTGATGCCACATCAGCACATCAATAAAACATGACTTCGTGCACCACTATTCGTCTCGCTTTTTTTTGGGTCCTTTTGGATACCTCAACAAAAAGTGTGCTGATGTGGCATCATATTTGATGATGTGGCCCTAAAACGAAATATAGAAGCATGTGAGTTGACAAATAAACTATTGTACAAAATTGGGAGTGATTTGAAATTTTCACATAGGATTTTGAGAAACATGAAGTTAGGGTGCTCCACTATAGGCCCCTCTCCCCTAGACATGCATTACATAAGAGTTATCAATCCACTAAACAATTAACTGAAACAAGGTGGGTTCCACCTTCCATGTGGGTGCCCCATGTGCTCCTATTTTTTAGGATATCTTCTTGGGCGTCCCCACATGTTCCTATCATTTAGGAATAATTACAAATGTCAATTTACATGTTCATTTCATTCAACTTTAATCTCTTTCTAATCCTAGTGTTGGGGAACACTTTCCAAGGAGTTAGGAGATACATGAAATATGTTTAGGATTGCAATTAAATGGCATCCTAATCCCAACACCATAGACATGAATATGCAATTAAATAAATTAATAAGAAATTACAACGCTGTGAAGTATGTAGAAAAACACAACCAATGAACCACAGTCAAGCATAACATGACATGAATTCATAAGGACTACAACCAAATTAACTTATGTGTATGTGTGTTCTCAAAATAATGGTGGCCATGGTGTTTCCTTTTTGATCTTCTACTCTCTCTGATGATTCTATCCCTCCACATTCAAGTGGGGAAAACACAATCTCTTGCAAACCATTGAGGTAGTTTGTTTGACATAACACACACAAACACACACACACATCATAATAAATCACTAAAACATAATGTAAAACAATCAATTTTCATCTCAATGAAATTTAATTTTATTATGAAAATCAACTAAAACAATATCAAATTGGCATTGGATTGAGTCATCATCTTATTATAATTATTCATAATTCAATTTTTTAGCATCATAATCAAAATGTAAAGAAATGGGATGTGACAATGAGCATGATAGGATTGAGAAGTTTGAAAAATACAATGACAAGGTTGGTGACAAATGTAAGGCATCATAGGGTGGATAATTCTAAAATGTTGATAAAAAGGGAAGAGTAGAGCTAGAAGAAAAGGCATACTCAGGAAGGGAAAACATAGAGAAGATGGAAAAAGGGAAGACACAAGCAAAAACATAATATGTATGAAATTAGATTGATTGGAAATGGGACATGACAGTCATTTGGATAGTTAATTCTTTTTTTGTAGCAATTACGATACAAGTCATGGTGGAGTTATCACCTTTTTCTGTACTAGTTGGTAGCTATATTTGTTACATCATCAATGTGAACCTACTAATAGAGTGTTATATAATATTTTCAATATTAAAAATCATTCCTTTGGGGTTACTTATATTTATGACCCTAATGATGTTGTTGAAAGATCTTCCATTTGGTGTTGGATGTTTAATTTAATGTTTGTCATCACTTGGGTTTTGTGTAGTGACTTTAGTATAGTGAAGATGGCATGTGATCAAGATGGTACTCTCCACATGGAATGGATAAATCACAAAGATAATTTTGGTATCTCATAAGTAATAAATTAGGTTTTTATGATCCCAACCTAGGATTCTACCATAGACACTAAGATTGGTCCACATTAAGTAATTTTTGGGTATGGTCTAACAAAGTGTACAAATAGATAGATCATGCTATAATTTTAGCACAATATTTCTTTATTTTTTCTAGATATTTTTTCCTTCCAATGGGTCCCTTGTTGAATTTTTTCCTTTCTAACCATTCTCATATTTAATTATACACTAAATGGAAAATTGTTAAAAACAAGGTTAGTAAGACCTAATTTTTCCTCAAAACCTCTTTTCTAACTCATTGGCCCATGTTGGCCCACATTCGATGTTTCTAGAGACTTGATTCTTGGTCTACTTAGAAAATAGGTTGGATTGAATATTGGTGGAATAGGGATATCAAATGTAGCTAGATTATTTCCTTTAAAATTATGTTGTTGCTTCTCAAAATTTTGTCATATATCGTATGAGGTCACCACCTTGAAGCTCTACCAAGCCAAAACTATGCTAGAAGCTCATCTCTTTGCACCTACCTTGCAAATGTAAGTGGTCAATCTTCATCAATAAAATAAAATTGTAGATAATCATATAGATATAGTTTCTCAAATTAAAGTTCATTTGCATTGGCTCAAAGTGGGAGATTGTGTTTCTAAATAAATTTTTCAAGCCCTCTGTGCTCTTCATACTTCCCAATCTATTAAGAAAATTAAAGATGACCATTATCTCTTGATTGAACTTATTGATGTCCTTCAGGATTTTTCTTTGTCATTATTAGTAAGTATTCAAAGCTCAAGAGAATTCTACAAAATGTAATCATGCCTTGCAATAGTGTCTCATGGTTGTCCATTATAAGATCTATGATTCTTAGCAACTTTTTTGTGATCAATTTCTTACTCTTGTTGATCTTTGAGAACCAATTTTTTCAATGGACAAGATAAAGCTTCCATATTTGATGGGTTTCTTTATGAGTGGTATAAGACTCTCTAGGATTTGGTTGGGGAGGATCTCCATAGACTTTATATTGAATCCTTTCATTCTATTTCCTTTGGAAAAATTAATTTCATACCTAAATATAGAGATCAAAGCTCAAGGATGCCAAAGGAAATATTATTGGGGGAACACAAGTTTGAAACTCTAGCATAAAAAAATTCTAAGACATTGGGTTGGTAATAGAAAAATCAAAGAGCCTCTACTCTTTGCACAAATTTTGTAAAACTAAACCATAGTATTTTCACAAAAATATCAAAGTGAAATTATAATATTAATGTTTTAGAATTTTACAATGCATTATGCAAATGATTATAACACATTTCATTCCTATGACTTCCCCCAAACTTCCTAAACTACTTTATGGAAATAACTCTCAAATTAATTATTAAATGAATATAAAAATAAGTTATTTATTAAAATATGGAAACCTTAATTTTTTCAACACCCCCTAAGGTTTACATTATAAAAAATAAAGAATTAAAATATTCCAACATGGACTAGATGTAGTAACCCAATTGAAAAATTTGCATAAGAATCACCCACCAAGTCTCCATAGAACACCCCAAATTGCTCATGTCCAAGAAAATGTATTGATTATCCAGCAATGCATGTGAGTCCAGAAAAAATCCATTATCCATAAGAAAAACCACCAACCGAATGTGAATCAAGACTCGCTCAATTATCTATAGTAATATAACCTACAAAACTCTAGATTGAGACAAACTCAATTATCCATTAGTACCTCTCTCCAAATTCGTGGATAGAGACAAACTCAAATATCTTCAAACCAAGAAAAAACTTGCATGCCCCACCTTGCTCCGTAAAGAAACTCAAGATAAAATTGGTGTTACTTATCATGTAGTGTATCATCACTGAGTGAGAAGCTAACTCAAGATGATAATAGACCTCATACCTGTGATGCCTCCAACCTCCAATAAGGCCTACTTTATTTTTTTTAAATATATTCTTTCTTATTGTCATTATAATAAGAATATTGATTATGTACTACAAAACCACACCTTTCTATCTCATTTTTAATAGAAATCGGCACATTATTAGTCTTTAACTTACCATCAATAATATCCCTAGCATATTGAATACAACTCACTAGAATATGTCCTCATTGATTACAATTGTAACAATTAACATTTTTGTTCTTCCTTGTTGAATTGTTAGCCTTTTTTTAAAAAAAAGAAGTTACATTAGTAATTGTATGATTTTTAGCAACTATGTTCTCTTCATCAATCAACGAAGAAATCACATTTTATAAGGTTGGATTGATTTTTTAAGTAAATACAATATTGTCAAAGCTTGGAGGCATAGTGCTTATTAAAATAACTTTTGCATCACCATCATCAATTGTAGAATTTTTGCTAGAAAGTTGATTAAGAAGAGAAAAAAACATACTAATATGTTGAGCAATACATTCATCATCTTTCATCTTCAAGACAAAGATCTTTTGTTTAATTGACATCTTAGCACTTGAAGCTTGTGATCCAAATAAACAATTAACACCATCCCTAATTTTTTTGAAGTTTTTGTAAGATCAATATGATGCAAATATGCATTAGACGGCCCCAGGTCAATCAATGTCGTTGCTTTGTGGTCTTTTATTACCCATTTTATAACTTCATCCGCATCTTGTGATTTTTTTGTGACTCCAATAACAATATCTCAAATATCTTTTTCAATTAAAATTAGTTGCACCTTATTTTTCTATGTATAAAATTCATGCCACTCAAACTTGGAAAGAGCATATGATTTCTCCATATATAAACAAAATTCCAAGATGCACTTTTCCTTAAATACTCAATTTTAATTTCTAAATATTAGTAATCAACTTTCTAAATAGGAAAGGAAACTCTATATTAATGATAGCCAAAAATAAATAAATTTAAATAGAATGAAGTGCATTTGATATTTTTCATATCATGCTGGGAGATACTAAGCACATTTTATCAAACATATAGCATACATTTACCATTATGATACATTCCTTTTAGGAAATTTTCCAAAAAGATAGTATTGGCATAAATTCTTTGTGTCAATAATTGAAAGGCCTTCTCCCCATTTCTCATGAAACCCAAATCTTTCTTTTCCAAAAATTTCTATCAAATGTCTTTATACACAATTTGGAACTTCCTTATCTTGGGTTTTCATTTCCTTAAAAAATTAATTGAATTTTTTTCTTCCAAAAAAAGCTCGTAGCTTCATTGTAGAAGTGGTAAAAAATATTTTGTAGAGAAGCTAGGAAAGAACCTTAGGGTACAACACTTAGGAAAAACATAAAGGTGAAAAATCATACAAAGATTTCTTAGATTGATTATAAATTGAGGAGAAATTTTGACAATAAAAGAGTAAGTCCCAACAAACACTTATCTTTATGTGCTTGTTGTAGAGGATTTTGGATATCTTCTAACCAATTTTGTTTCTCAAAATTTGGTCAAAGGCACTTCTTTGCCTAATTCCTCAACTCAAAGTGAATGGGAGTTTTTCTAAAGATTATTTTATTTATATTCTAGAGGATGAAGTTAACATCAAATAAGTCCTACACTATTTGGTTATATTTTATAAAGTGTTGAGCTCTGAAACTCAATGGTAGAAAACTTAATATTATAGGTAATATTTTTCCCCTAAACCTTCCTAGCATGAAATTTTTGGATGGATCTAGATTGATCATTGGACAAAAAAAAGATTCTTGGGCATTCCTTTTTCATTCCAAGCATATCATCCTCCTTATGGTAGTTTGTTATCTCGAGAATAATTTTTTTAGCTTACTAGATTATCAAGCCTCTTTCTTTAAGGAAATTCTAGGTTTGTTCAAATATTTTGATGGCTACTCACATCTAATACTCCTCTTGTTAGGTTTCTTCTAAAGCTTCTTGTCAAAAGTTTGAAAATATTCCCAATTACTTTCTTTGGAATTCCTATGAAAATTATAGAGGTTTCTAGGTGGTTTGAGAGTTTTTTGTCTCCATCACAACTTTATAGTGTTGGGATTGAATTTTGTTCAACCAATAGGATTATCTTTATGTGTCAAATGGATTATTCCAACTCTTGAAGGAAATGGGATGTATAAAATCTTGATGCATCATTACATCTCTCTGAGTGTTCCTTGTTGGAGGTAAGATTGGAAAGGGATTGATTTTTATATCCTTCTTGTCATGAAGGAGATCGTCCATATTGATGGTACTTTTGTGATGAAAATCATTTAGAGAACAAAGGAATCCATTGAACCCTAGTTGGTCTAGAATGGAAACAACTTTCACATTGGAATTTTAATTAATTAACACTCTATATAGTGGTCTCTTTTTATATCTTGTCAACTTTCTCCTCTAGTTAGGACTCTATAGTTCCATGATTTAATATTTTTTGAAAAGGGAATCAAGTCCATTCTAGATATTTTTTTTAGAATGACCAAAAAAATTCTTACTTTGCATGAAGCCAAAAATAAGTTTCATCTAGCCATATAGGACCTCAAAACCTTCTAGTTTGTTATTGACTCTATACTTCCAAACATTACTCATAAGATTGGGGTTCATTTTTTCAACCATGCAGGGAAAGATTGGAAATGGTTTCCACACACACCATTCGATTAGTACAAGCTTCACAAGGGCTACTTCTAGCTCTCTCCACATCTACTTATGGTTCCTTTTCTAAACCAAAGATGAATGTTCCAATCCTCTTTGGGTCCCTAACAACATAAGTTTCAAATGATTTGTTCAACTATTCTAGTGCCAAAGCTTTCTTATTTTTCCTAGTGTATTCTTTCCAAAGGCATTATAATTGGTTCTAGATTAAATCATATTAGGATTAGGAATCCTCAATACCATTTTGTGGTCATCGAGAATCTCTCAAGCAACTTTTTTAGTTTTGTTCTAGAGCTTAGGTTATGTGGGCTTGGATTCGTAATTTTTGCATCCCCTTTTAACCTCAACATTTATCATGGCATATGTTTGTACTAGGGGATTTGCTTTGATTTCCTTTAAATACGCTTAGATTTGACAGGATTTCAAGGTGAAAATTCTTTTCAGTAAATGGAATATTCTAACTTGGCCATTTTTTTCAAGAAATTCATTTGATTATAATTATTGATTTTACACTTTAAGGAAATGATTAATTCTAATATGCTTATGAAAATCTAGGTGAAATCCAACATGGTTGCACTAGACGTGGAATATGTTTGTAATTTTTTATCACTTGGTTGATGCCCTATGTATTTTTTGGCAGAGTCTTAAATCCTATCTCTAGCCATGGCTGCTCTTTGCCTCATAAATATCATCAAGAATAGAATCAATTTGATTGTGGAGAATAGGATGCTCATTTCCATGCTCCATAGCCCCTTTTGAGAAGAGCAAGGATTTATTTTTTTCTTTATTTTCTAATTTTTTTTTTAATTCTAATTACTAAGTTTACACTAAGAAAATGATTGTTTCTAATGTTCTTATGTAGATCTAGGTGCAATCCAAATAGGTTACACTAGAGGCGACACATGTTCAAGTGATTTTGGATCACTTGGGCAATGCCATATGCATTATTTCCAAAGTCCCTCTAACTCCTACCTGTAGACAAGACCACTCTCTACCTTGTGGGTTTCATTGAGGAAATAATAAAACTTCTCATGGAGAATACAATGCTCATTCCCATGCTTTTGTAACCTATTATGAGAAGAGTCAAGGATCATTCTCAACAAGGGTGGTCTCATCATGCCCACCACCATTGACAAATTCCCTCACCTCACTCTTGCTATGTTTCCTTCTCATGACACTCAATTTATTGATAAAGAAAAAGAAGATGATGATAGTGATGATGGTTGGGAGACCCCCACTAACACTTTGGATGCCACAAACGTATGAGGTAAAATAGATGATCAATAATTTCCTACTCCAACTAATACTCTTGATCTTATCACTTAGTAGAATATTTGTTTGTTTTGTTTCAAATTTTTCCTCATATGGATTCTAGGGATGTGACTTTTTTCTTTCCACTCTTTTTTTGAGTATGTGTGATATTATTTTATATAATTAGTAATAAAGACACTTATTCATTATTTTTTTGTAATTATGTGGAATATTTTAATTTTCTTAGATTAATATAATATAATTATAATATTTAGCTATGCAATATACATACATTCATACATACATACATACATATTATTGGCCTTGTGGGCCAACCCATATATTAACCTACAAAAATTAAAGGAATTGGATACTCTATTAATAAAGGGCCTAAGACAAAATGCTTGATGACCTATAACAAAACCCCAAAGGCATATTTTATTTGTATATTGATTAGTTCATGGATTTTTTCCATTATGCTATCTATATATAGAGAACTAATTCTTATATAATATCTACATTTTGTAATTACCCATTCGTTATAAAATTTACGATAAATATTAACCATTTTTATAAAATTTATTCCCACCACTATTGACACTAGTAGAAGGTAAGACATCCATAGTGAATTTCAAGAAAGAAATACCTCATTTTTTTTGGTTTTTGTGAGTATCATCATCAAAGAAAATAGTGGAAATGATGAAAGGGACCTAAGGAAAAGCTACAATAAGATTTAGGCCACATCTTAATGCCAACATGAACAATACACTAAGGGATAACCAATTCTAACATTGGCTTGATGCATTGGCAATAGTGGGGGTTTATTAAGGCCATGAAAAGCAACCTCGCCATGACAATTGATTCCTTGGCTTCTACAAAGACACCCACAAACATCGAAGTGACATCAATATTTACACAATAGATGTAGTTAGTTGAGAGGAACAAGTCACCTAACACCATTCAAATTGTATGCACTATAGTCACCATTCATACTTTAAATATTTTATTTAACATCATTGGGTATAAAATATCACCAATGAAAGATATTTGGTGTTGCTTGGTGTGTATTCTCACATTAGTGTCCATTAAGCATCCACTTGTTAGCATTCTATAGAGAGTGAAGGGGGGTTCCTTAAAAACCTTTGGTACATCACAAACCATGATTTTAAAGCATCCTCCTAACATCTGTGAGAGGAAAAAGTGTTATTTTGTATACACTTTAACTATTTTACATCATTGAGGACATAAGCTTCCATTTTAGAAGGAATGGATCATTAATAAATAGTGAGGGGAGATAGCATTTTTGATAATGTATTTCATTCCCAAAAATTAGCCTTGTGTCATAATCAATGTTATAGTTAGCCAACATATCAACATGAGTGTTCCCCTATCTATACACATGTTTAATTTTGTAGGCCTCAAGGTTGTTGAGTAAGGGCCAATTTTGGGTTAAAATTCTATTAATTTTTCAATTATGAGTCTCATTTTTCCTTATTGCATTTATAATGATATGGGGAGATCCTTCAATCTATTTTTTTTATACCTATTTGATAAATGTTTTGTAGGCCAATTAGGAGTATCGAGGCCTCTACTTTACTGTTCATTCCTTTCCTCAAACCCTTTGAGGTGACACCAACTAAATTTCATTCATCATATCTCAAAGCAATGTTGGTATGTGTAGCCAAATCATGCTCCAAGTTACGATTTTGGCCAATTTTCTAGGTGTGGTTTCCCCCCAAAATAATTAATGGAGTAAAAGGGGGTCAAATCCCCTCTTGCAGGGTTCGAGGGGACCACCCCCTGACGAGGGCTTGGGGGTGGAGCCCATGGTGGGGTTATGGGGGCAGTGCCCCCAGTGACCTAGTTGCTAGGGGTAATGCCCCTAAAGAAAAAAATTAATATTTTTAATAAAGAAATTTTGTATAATTTTGATTGAAAAACCAATTTGTAACTACCCAGAACTAGAAGTTTTCTCTTTTACAAATTTAGAATTCCAAGAGGCATGGGCATGTGAAGAAAAAAGAGAACACATCAAACAATGTGAGGAGAATTGAACAATTGCATGAACAAAGTTCTAGAGGTCACAATTTTTCTCTGGGAACACACAACAACATGTGGAAAATTCCAATGTAGTGAGAAGGTTTATGCAAAGCACAAAGTGTTTGGAGCACACAAAAAATTGTTGTTGGTGAATGTAATTATTCTTTTTGGATATTAAATAGAAGAATAATTGTTTTGTGGACATAGCCCAAAGGGTGAACCATGTTAAAAGAAAATGTCATGTGCCTTTGTGTAATTTCATTCTCTTTGTCAATCATTTATGTGGTTAGCAATTTGTAATTGTTTAAATTAATTAATTTATTTCTCTGATCCTACCTAAGATCCAAACAAGTAAAACCAACCCCAAAGATATTATGGTTTCCCCTAGATGCCCCATTGAAGTTTAGCTTGCACCAACCCTCTAAAGAGGCCATCCATCTGATGTCTTTCCTTGGATTTTGTGAAGAGCTAACCTACTTAGCCCCATTAACAAGATACTTTAATAAAAAAAAAATTACATAAATAAATAGACTCATATATACCAAAGTCTCTAAAAGTGGTCAATGCAATCCATATAAATTACTACATTGTAAAAATTCCCCCTCGATTCTAATTTATTATTTATTTTTAATTAAATTCACAATGATTTCCAACTTAACTAACCAAGCATTTTCCATCTATCTTAGAAGTGTTAACTTCATAGCTTACCCATTCACCATGATGACATCAAATCAATGTCACCACTTATGTTCTTACACACGAAAGTGGTAAGCTCCCAAGATCAAGGTCATCTAGGGAACCAAACCTAAACTCAAGAGCTTAGTAGTGATGACCATGCCTATGTATCCCCTTTTGGAAATCAAAGGCTTCAAAGTTTGCACACCAATGTTAAAGGGAGTACATTCTCCCCTCTTGTATGAGATCTATGATCTCACTTTTAAATCACAACTATTCCTTAAGTGTAAGCTATTAACTTAGTCAATTATAATAGAATGATAACAATTTTCCATCGAGTGTTGGTTTCATACCAAACATTAGTGTACAGACACACAAATCCACCTAGGGGCCATATCATTTCATAATCCCATGTTCACATAGTGACTATCGCAAGCATACATCACATATACACAAGGTGACTAAATGATACACATCATAGGTACAACAATGACTAGCTCATATGCACATCACAAGTACAAAATGACTAGCTCATACACACATCACAAGTACAACTGACTAGTTCATACACACATCACAATTTTAACAATGAATAGCTCCAACATACATCACATGTATATCTAGTTAGAGTGATCCATGCAATACATCACATGTTTACATAGAAATAAACTAGTAAAGTGGAAATAGACGCAGCCTACTACATGCATCATTCCACTACTTGATTCACAATCAAATAAGACTAAGAAGATCTTACATAGGAAGGGAATGTTGATGCATCCCATACACTATGATTCCCATCATTTTCCCTAGTCTTTTGCACCCATCATGATGATAGAAAACACCCCATACTACTTGTGACACCATTAGACCACTAGGAAGAGGATTTGGTGTATCCCATACTAGATCAGGGGTCCACCCTCCATCCCAAGGGTTATATAGGCACAAGTAATATTTTCACAGGTAGTGAACCTACCTACCCTAGTGGATTCCAACTTCAATCACCTTTAGGTCATTGACAACAAGTCTATCCACCCAAGAAGGAGTAGCTTTTGACAAATACTACCTAGTAACCTAAGTGATATTGTCATCTAACCCCTTCACAGTATGAGTAGCACTTGAAATCAATCACCCTTGTGCTATAGGTGATTGTCTTCTAATCCTCCTAATACAATGGTTAGCTCTGGTTACAACTACCTGAATGATAAGGTAACTCCCTACACAATTGCTAGTATCATAAGTAGGGTAGCCTTTGGTAATCCTTCACCTCAATGAACTAGTGAGTGTCCGCTAATCCTAACAATAGCCTAGGCATCGATTATTGGCACGATCCAATGATTTCCTATCACTTATCAAATGTCTCAAAGGTTCACACTTGTGGGGGTCTTACATAATAGGGTTCATAAGTACTAGTCAAATATACTTAGATAAGTATATCACAAACAAGTGATTCATGAGCCTATACATAGGGTCCAATAGGTCTGGAGTTGAATTTCATAAACACATAAGAATCACAATGAAACCACACAAGATGGCCTCTACTTAATATGTACACATAAACAAATAACAACTATTCAAATCCACTCATTTCATTTAAATAGAAACCAAAACATGTTCAAAAACATTATCTATATTAAAAGATACAAAGGAAAAACATCTAACCTTATTCAATAATACTTATAATTTTTTCCTACCAATGACATAGACAACCATAACAAATGTCATCCCAAGCTCAACTCAAAATCGGGCACATAGCCATAACAAGTGAACCATCTGTAGCTCATACAAATACTTAGTATTCACCTTATTAGACCATCTTAATCAAAATTTAGATCATTATTAGATATGATTTATCAAGATTTCTTAACTCATTCATAACCATCTAATACCAATTTCAACCTCAAACTAAAGTCTATTGAAGAGAGAAGGTCAAACAAGTTTAAAGGAACAACCTCAACCTTGGAGTTATCCCCTAAATCCTCCCACTACAAACTTGAGGTCATAGAGGTATCCTTTTCCCAAGGACTACCTACATACCCGCTTCCAAATAGAATCAAAGTCACATGCAATTCTCCTTACAAGGTTTCTCTCAATCTGAATTATAGACTTGGAATTCCTATACAAAATCCCCACATCTAATTCATAAATAAGGGTAATATGATTTTCCATCCAAGGGAGTTAATTAAACCTTTGTAGACTAATATTAAGTCTTCTTTGCAAACCCATCATGATTCTATACATGTTAACGTTCTCTCATGTAAGTATACAGTTGCTAGACAATCCAAACTCAATCTAAGGATAGGACATTGATAAGGAGTTTAGGTTCCTACCACGTAGTAGTCAAAATATCATTGTATGCATCATTATGCCAAAAGCCTTGACATGAGTCCAAGTGGGCTCCCACTACAATATGATTCTATAAGATCAAGTATCATAGTCATGGAGCACTATGTCTTGGATGGAAATTGGCATGCATTGACAAGGCCACACAAAATCCTTTTGAACCTCAAAAGACATGTACCAATAATTACAAACTTGCTTTAGTGATGATCAATGGTGGAGTCATACTTAGGAAAACTAATGACCCTATAGCCTATAGATAATCATATGACAATGTCCCCTCAATATATAATTAGTAGTAACATTGCTAACCTTTTGATTTCATTTATCTTGATAATAACACCACATATACATCCATCAAATGCTAGTTAGATTTTGAAGACATCACCTTGTGATTAAGTGTATGATACATATTGTTGATTATAACCATGAAGATATCATGATGTCTCATTCTATTTTATAGTGAACTTCAAAATCTCACTAGAAGAAAGCTACATAGTCATATGGCATAGCTTGATGTGTTCTTTTCATGTAATTTATTTTAAGGAAAAGAATCGGATTATTTAACTACCCACAATTAGTATCTTTAAATGTTCCATTACTCCTATTATGAAGAAATTTACTTTATTTGCTTATCTAGACAATTCTTATAATCTCTTAAACATATATCCAACAACATTTTGTAGTATTGAACAAACATGGGTCACTACCTCTTTAATTTTGACTACTCCATTCATTAACATGACAGATTCAAAGCATGGGCAAAAGCTAGACTATTTTTCAGTCCTTATCATCTTGTGAATTTCAATACTTGTTCACAAAGAACTAACAATGACAAATACACCTATGTTCATGTCAATTGCACAACATGATGCCATTAGAAGAAAAATTACCTAAATAATATCTTCATTGGATTCATCTGAAAAGTTGAACAAAACATAAAAGATGATATTTGACGCCAATTTACTGTGTTACATAAATCCCTAAATTGCGTAACTTATAAGCCTACATCAACTTTTTGCTATAGATTTAGCTCCCCTGTAAACAAGTGGAATTGCATTTCAGTACATAAACTCTAAGATTTCTATGGATTTAGCTCCGCAGTAAACAAGTGGAACAACCAGGGAGAACATTGGCAGTGGTTGTGGAATTACAGCTGTAATTTGCATTTTTTCTCCTTGAAAATTCACATAGCGTTTTCAACATATCAATAAATAAATACACTCGGATATACCAAAGTCTCTGAAAGCAGTATATGCAATCCATATAAATTAATACATCAACATTTCTACTGATAAAGAAATAGTCATTGAGAAGGTCTAACCGATTATTGCCAATGAAAGTAGCCTGGTTGAGAAATACTTTACAAGCTTATGGTACAATCTTACCAAAACTCAACACCTCATGTCAAAACAATTAGATATTCTTAGATTCCAGTCTTCACATTTTCTTATGTAGTAAGAGGAGAAATTTTAATACTGGGCAGTTTACAAACATAAAAATTGCAATGAAAGACGAGGTTGATTTATATAACCCCGAAGCAATCTCCCTATGATGGTTCAGATCAGTATCTGGGGGAAGTATAATCTTCTGTATCAGAGATCCCCAAAATAAATAAAGACTGATAATGGCATCCTCCCACAGTCTGTATTATGTAAGTTGTCTCCTCCTGTTAGAAGCTTCAGAACCTGGATCCCATGAACAAAACATAAATTAAGCATTATCACTTGACAGCTTATGAAAACAGACACAATTTCGTTTAATGTAGCCAAGCCTTACAATTTGGTAAACACTGATTTCAAAAGAAGGCAGAAGCTTGTTTAAGTTGGGTGGACATTATTATAGATGCAATGGTGCTTGATACTGTCATGACTTGCAGGATGATTTTAGAATCTATACAACTTACATAAGCCATGCAGGAACGAAGAAGAGTAGACTGTTGAATGCATATACTAGCTGTCATAACCATATCAATTTATCTGGTGATTCTCATGTGAATCACCAAGGGACAGGTCCACAAGCCCTTGGATGTTCCCACTGTCAATCAAAGGCTTTGCCTGCATAAAATTCATTTAATTCTATGAGGTTCAGTTGTCACTCTGAAAATATCAGATAAAAGTAAATTGATGGGAAGAGAATGAATTCTAGTTCTGAAATATATCATTCCTGTAACTCAAATGGAGCTCTGATAGAATTGACCTTTTTTTCATATATTGTTAGAAATGAAAAGTTAATTGTTTCATTTTGTGGTTAAGTTTTGATGAGATTAGATGATCAAGACCCCAAATGCAAACACATTTGTCTTCTCATCTACAACTCCATGCATGAAATACTCTGGTGCAAGGTAAGTGCAGCAATAACCAGAAATGGTGTTACAAGTCACATGGACTTTCCAACAAATTTTGGCATAAAAGAGCATCAGATATCAATTAAGTCTTCCTATTTAAAATAACTACAAAATGATTTAGATTGGAAACTTGAAACCCAATTGTATGTTTTCTCATGACTAGAAACAAATGAAGTAGCATTCCAACCATTAGAAATTTCTGTTGTAGTTCCATGCTGAAAAGAAAGGACTAGTTCACACATGCCAAAGTACACAAGAAACAAAAGTACCCACCCAAATGTGACTGTAAAATGTGTCCACTGTTTTGCGAGTCCAAAATCTGAAATCTGTATCACACAACAAGAGAAAACCATCATCAAGCAAGGAAAGCTGAAGGCATTCGCTTTCTAAGTTACCAATAAGAAGCAGTCCTTAAGAGTTTAACCCTTAAAATAAGAAAGGGTTAATGAAATTCAATTCCTCCTTGAGAAGAGCTATACTAAAGAAGTGGATAAAGGGAGGGGTGTTTAGGTTTACCTGAGCTCTGAGGCTCAAGATTCCAACAGAAAAAAAGCAAACGACTAGCATCAGAAAAAAGCAAACGGTTGGCATTTGAAAAAAGCAAACAGCTCAAATTTTGTTTCAACACATGAATAGGGTTACAAACATAACAAACTAAAGTAATCAGCGATGGAGATGTTTAACCAGCGATGGAGATGTGGAAGGTGGAGTTGTTTGATTTTTTCAAATGCCAATCGTTTGCTTTTTTCCTCCAGATAATGCATTGCAAAGAATTCCCCCCTCCCCCCGTCTTTCCCTATATATAGGCATTTGCACAAACACATTAAAAACATTCTTATAATGAGCTTTGATGAAGTAGATGAGGAAGAGAAATATATAGCTTCTTTATAGGAAGAGAAAAATATTCGGCCATCATGGTGTCGAAAGAGTCTGGATGTAGTGGAGTGGGTAGTTTGGAAAAAGTGCTTGAGAATGCATGATGTGCTGAGACATTTCAAAGACAGCCTTCGGTCACCACAGCAAATTAGCCACATTCAGAACCAGGGGAAGTTAAGTTTTGTGATCCAATATTTCAATAAGCAGATGTTTGCACGCTAATTGTTTGATAAGTTCGCTGATTTTATTATTTTTCCATTTTCTCCGTGCTGATCAGGTGGAAGGTTAAAAGAGGCATTTAAAATTTCTCCATGTTCAAATCAATTGTATTACAAAAGAATTACCCGTTTTCTTTTTTCTCCAGTTAATGCATTCTGCTGCTAACTTCATTCACTTCTCTAAAAATCAAAGATTTTCTCTAGGTTTTGGTTGTTTAAAGTTCTTTTTTGCATCTAAGATGGAACTTGAAGTGCAGCAGCCTTTGTTAGCTGTGGCACTAATGGTCATCTTGTAGATGACATTAACAGATTGGAATTGATTTTATGTAATACCAATCAGTCATGGGCAAAGAAGATGGGAGATGCAGTGTTATTAGAATCCAAGAAGCTATGGCAACTTCTTGTACCCACAGTAATAGTTTATACAATAAACTATATCATGAGCATGTCCACACTGATGTTTTGTGGACATTTGGGCAACCTGCAACTTGCTACATCCTCATACAGCGATCCAAGTTTTTGCTTATGGTCTCATGATATGTTTCCTATATATACTGCTACTGCTTATTTTTATAACAATACATATCAGGGAAGAATTCTTATTGATTTAGTTGGAGAATATCTAAAATTTTGCACTATCTACCCTATGATGATTTCTAGATATCATCCCATCTTGTCTATGTTGTATGCACACGACAACTTAAAAAAATCATGTAAGATGTGATGATATGTTAGTTTCTTTATATCATTTTATAATTTTCTTGTGCTCACCCTTGTACCTGCAATAACACTAACACTAGCCCTATAGATGAAAGGCATTCATTCTTCAATATATAAGGTATGATGGTTTATTTTGTTGCTGGAATTTATATTCCCATTTCTGTACATTAGGATTATGTATTTTCTTTAGAACATATGTAGTGTTATAGTTGTTTAGATCAACATAATTTATGTAGTGTTATGGTCATACATGTCATTTATTTACAATCACTAATTCAATAAAACATGTAAAGAATAAAAAGGTTTGAGATTTTCATAGGCATATTGATAAAAATATAAAGATAAAGAATTATTATATCTGTGGGTGATTTTATTGATTTAGGTTGTATAACTTTTCAATTTAGGTTAATTGCGCGTGAATTAGTTGAGTGGTAGCTAGTATTAATCTTGAATTGTACAATGTTTTGTAGTAATTATTACTTATGATTTTTAACCTATTTAGATGATTCCCCCCTCTAATTTGGTTTAAATATAAACTAATAGTGATATATTTATTATACTAACTTATTCCATGAGTATCTTATCTTTTATGTAAAAAGACAACTCTTTATTTTTTACTCTTATTATAGGATGTCCTACTTTATTAGAATGTTGCAGTAAAACTAATTAATTAGTTGAGTGCTAGCTAGTATTAATCTTGAATTGTACAATGTTTTGTAGTAGTTGTTACTTACGATTTTTAATCTATTTAGATAATTCCCACCTCTAATTCGGTTTAGATATAAATTAATAGTGATATATTTATCATACTGACTTATTCCATTAGTATCTTTTGGATTTAGTGTTGTAGTTATCTTATTTATCTTATTTGTTGGAAGAGAATTATTTATTTGAGTTCTTATTATAGGCTCTACTATTTCTTTACTAAAATATTTGTACTAAAATTGACTAATCAGTTGAGTACTAGATAGTATTTGAAAGTGAAATCAATCAAGAAAAATATCTTTGAAACAAACATTCAAACCTTTAAGCTGGCTCCAATTTTATTTTATTTCTAGAGAACCCAAGGGTTTTGACTTTCTTAAATCAATCAAGACAAATTTGTTGAAAGCGAGAGTAAAGGAAATATAAAAACTTACAAGTATTTCTAATATGATTGGAAAATCCTATGATGGTCCTTACTCTTTTTACAACCAACTCTTTCAATGATAAGTAGACTGTTCTTCCCATTAACACGAGCTCCCCTTATGTCCTCCAACTGCATGTCAAGATAAATAATCTTAATACTGCTATCATCATTATCTGACAGTCTAAACTTTATGGATACATTGCACATCCTTGTAAGGCAATATGTTTTGAGCAGGTAATATGGAGCCAAACCACATTAAAATATCTGCATCAGAATGCCTCTGCCCAAGCAGATATCTACAGCTGGAAAGATTAGTTTCTTGCCCCTTTTTCCTGTTTATTACAATCCGGTTAAGCTTAAATTTGTCCATCAGTTGCCCCCAAAATTTATCTTCCCTCCTCACCTTGTCAATAGACAACTGTACGAAACCCATCTGCAATAGTGGGATCCTCATTCTCAAAATCCCAAAAATCAATGAGATCAATTATAAAGGGACGTTTGCAGAACCAATCCTCAAAATCACTTCAACTTGCATTAGGAATTCCTCATAAAATATTGGAATAGACTACCTTCTCTGTGTACCACACATCCACATGGGAAACAAAGTCAGAGAGAACACAAGTATGAAGCTCTAGGCTGCCATTACAAATCTTTTTCATCTCTCTAAAGTTAAAATCTGTCTCACCACTTTCATAGGCAATGGATGTCCATACACTGTTCCAAAGCTCCCATTTGGCACAGGCTGTGAGGATGTTGGCAAAGGTTGTAGAGTCTGGCTTTTCACCTGCCAAATGCATTTGCTTCAAAGCCTTTTCAACAAATCCACTTTGTGAATATCCTGCAATCAGGCATTCCTTTTAAATATAAAAACAAACAGAGAAACAGAAATTAAAGAATAAAATCAAAACACGAATTTATAGTGGTTCAGCAATTGCCTACATCCACTTTCAAGCAGGGAATATCTTTTATTGTCTCTTTCATAAAACATCACCATATATTTATACACATTCAGCAATGCATTTATTATTCTCCACTCAGCCAGCAACCAGCCAAGAATAGCAAAGAGTCATAATAAATGAAATAGTGGGTAAATGAAATGGTTGTAATAAATGAAATGAGTGGTAACGGTTGGACTTCACCACCCAACAATCTCCCCCCGAAGGCCAACCAGTATAACCATGCACTGTAACATTCCCTGCACTTTCATTTTGAATTCACATTGCAACTAAACCTTCAGAAGATTTTAATTTTACCAGACTCTGTTAAATACTATACTATACCACAGCGTCTTGACATCTTTGCCCGCAACGCCATCAATGACAGTACTGTAAGTAACCACATTAGGCAGAATGTTCTGAATAAGAGTGCCATAATCTGTCAGTGCTGGATCGTCAAAGTTGTCGTTCAGGAGGCGGCTGGCATCATTGTAATTATCCATAGAAATAGACACAATGCCCGGCATGAAATTCAAAACCTTATCACAGAAAATAGTTTTCCACGCATTGGAAGGCCCGGCCAAACCGACCACACTAATACCTTCATTTTTCTACGTAAACAACTGGTATGCAAACATATAAAAGCCCTTCTCGAACAAAAGATTCACAGGAATCTTAGCAAATGTATATTTGTCACATAATTTCCTCTTTACGAGCTCCAACTGGTTTTTCAGGGGCCCACCTACAAAAATTTCAAATTCCTGTTATTTCTGTTGATCTGTCAAGGGAGGAAGAATATCATTAACCTGGCGAGCATCCTTATCTCCATCTGTAACCTTGGAGGATTCACAATCTACCGTTACACCATAGGGGACCAGCCGCCCATCGTCGTCCGCCAAGTAACTCATTAAAAGCATATTACAGAGCACCACGCCGAGCCCTCGCAGAAAATCCACCACTGAAGCTGCGTGCTCAACGTGCCGCTTTGGAAAATAGTACACTGTACTCCCCGACACCGGCATGGTCACCATCCCCCCTACACACTGTTATGTATTGAAGCCCAACGGTCACCTGTTGGCTTTCCAGTTCTTGTGACTCTTCAACTGATCATTTGTAGTCTATTAAATAGCTGCTGCTATTTCATTGTAGTAGTAGTGTTTTTCAGTCATCAATAATATATTTCCTCTGTTCAGTGTGGATGTAGGCTATTTTGCCGAACCACGATAAATCTGGAGTTTTCTGTGTTATGTTTTAATTACTGTTTTCTTTCATTGTAATATTGAATTCTTAAATTCTACAATTGGTATCAGAGCAGGTTAGAGCTGCTGTTTGAAAATTGGTCAATAATTTTCAAAGCTATGGAAGAATTGAAAGTACAGAAATTTTTTGGAAAGAATTTCGGGATATGGAAAATTCAGATGAAATCTTTGTTGATTAAGCAAGACCTTTCTCTTGCGCTTAATGGAAAAGCAAAGAAGCCAGCTACCTTGAAAGATGAAGATTGGGAAACGCTTGATGAAAAAGCCAAGGCGACAATCTTTCTTGCATTAAGTGATAATGTATTGTATAATGTTGCAAATGAATCAACAACAAAGGAGGTATGGGACAAGCTCACTTCAACATATGAAATGGCATCTGCTGCGAACAAAGTTTTCATCATGAAGAGGTTATACAAGCTCAAGATGAGAGAAGGTGAAACTATGACAAATCATCTTAATGAGTTTAATACCTTGATTAGCCAAGCAAATTCAGTTGGCATGACGCAAGATGATGAGAACAAGGCTGTGCTATTACTAAGTTCTCTTCCTAACAGCTGGGATGGAGTTGTGACAGCCATAAGCACTACGGCATCAAGCTCCAAGAAGTTGGCTTTTGATGAAGTTTCTGCCACTCTTCTCTCTGAAGATTTAAGAAGGAAAAATGATGAGCCCTCATCCGGTGATGCTCTCTCTATGGTGAGCACTGAAACTAGAGGAAGAAGCCAATATAGAGGCAGAAATAATCATAATCAGAGGTCCAAATCAGCTAGAAGATCACAATCTAGAGGAAGAGAAGGTGGTTGTTGGTTTTGTGGAAAGGCTGGTCATGTTAAGAAAGATTGTAGAAAGTATAAAAGGGTACAAGAAAGGGTGTTGGATAGTACAGCAAACATAGCTCATGACAAGGATGACAGTATTTTAATCCTTTCAGCTAGCAACACAAAATTGGATTCTTGGATCCTAGATTCCGGTGCTTCCTTTCATGCTACCCCATGCATGGAGATCTTCTCAAATTATCAAGAAGGTAATTTTGGAAATGTATTTTTGGGTGACAATAATACTTGTGAAATTATTGGAAAAGGTGATGTTGTTTTGCAACTAGCTGAAGGAGTTCAATGGTTATTAAGAGATGTTCGGCATGTTCCCAAATTAAAAAGAAATCTAATTTCTGTAAGTCAACTTTATACACAAGGTTTTCTCACCACTTTCACGGACACATGGAAAGTCTCTAAAGGTTCTATGATTATTGCAAAAGGTGATAAAGTAGGCAGCCTTTATATTGTAGAAACTACTGGTGAGGTGGGAGCTGCTATGACTGTTGTAGGCAGCGATGTGGCACTTTGGCATCAAAGATTGGGCCACATGAGCAAAAAAGGACTAGAGGTTATGTTGAATAGAGATCAACTACCTGGTCTTCAATCTGCAGATTTGGAGTTCTGCGAACATTGTCTTTGTGGAAAACAAAAACGGGTCAGCTTCTTGAAGACTGGACATGACAAGAAGACAACACCATTAGAGCTAGTGCACTCGGATGTCTTCGGGCCTACGGAGGTAACTTCTTATGGAGGCGCAAATTATTTTATTACTTTCCTTGATGATTGCACTAGGAAAGTTTGGATTTACATGCTCTCTAGAAAATCTGAAGTATTTTCAAAATTTAAACATTTCAAGGCACTTGTTGAAAACCAAAGCGGACACAAAATAAAATGTCTAAAAACGGATAATGGAGGTGAATTTTGTTCTTTGGAGTTTGACAATTTTTGTGCAGATCATGGTATTCGAAGGATTAAGGTTGTCCCATATACTCCACAAGAAAATGGGGCAGCAGAAAGGCTCAATAGAACCATTCTTGAGAAAGCTCGATGTATGCTTTCCAATGCCAGCTTGGAGAAAGAGTTTTGGGCGGAGGCCTGTAACACAGTGGTTTATTTAATAAACCGAAGTCCTTCATCTCGGTTAGATTTTGGTATTCCAGAAGAGGAATGGTTGGGCAAGAGAATTTCATACTCTCACATTCGGGTATTTGGGTGTCAAGCGTTTGTACATTTCCCTAAGGAGAAGAGGACCAAGCTTGACTTCAAATCTCAGCAATGTATATTTGTTGGATATGGTGAAGATCAATTTGGCTATCGATTATGGGATCCTATCAGCAAAAAGCTTATTCGCAGTCGCGATGTAGTTTTTAATGAGAAAAAGTTTCCAGCTATGAAGGAGGAAACACATATAAAGGAATACATTCCTTTATCCACATTTCACACAAATGTTTTTCAGAAAGGCCAATTGCAGCCTGTTTTGAATCCTCCCTTCTCTTCTACCACTACCAGTTCAAACAGTGAACATAATACACAGTCTGAAAACTTCTATGAAGAAGCACAAGTTCAGCCAGAACATAGTATTTTAACTCCCAATTTAAATAGGGGATTTCATAGTGACCAAGGCTATGAGGATGTAGTTACAGATACATGTCATGGTAGTGACAAGGATACAGAGGTAGGCTGTCAAGGATTGAATGGCGACTCATCCAATAAACAAGAATTACGCAGGTCGACAAGACAAAGGAAGGTCCCTTCCAAATTTTCTGATTATGAATTATTCTTTGCTGAAGAGGCAGATCCAGAATTATTAATTTCTGAGCAAGTTGAACCAGCAAATTACAAAGAAGCATGTTTGAGCAGCATTAAGGATAAATGGATGGCTGCTATGAATGAAGAAATGAGTTCTTTGGAAGCCAATCAAACTTGGGATTTGGTCTCTTTACCACCAAATCGTAAACCTCTTAAGAACAAGTGGGTATACAGATTGAAATATGAAGGTGGAGGTTGTAAACGCTACAAGGCCAGATTAGTGGTAAAGGGGTATGCTCAGCAACAAGGGATCGGCTTCAATGAAATCTTCTCCCCAGTTGTTAAAATGACAACCATTCGAACTGTTTTGGGACTAGCAGCTGTATGGGATCTTGAATTGAAGCAGCTTGATGTCAAGACTGCCTTCTTACATGGTGATGTAGATGAGGAGTTGTATATGGAGCAGCCTCAAGGCTTCATCCAAAAAGGGCAAGAACATCTTTATTGCAGACTGAAGCGTAGCTTGTATGGGCTCAAGCAAGCCCCACGACAGTGGTATTTGAAGTTTGATCGTTTCATGGTTGCTCACAATTTCATTAGATGTGAATCAGACCCATGTGTTTACTATAAGAAACTACCTAATGGGCAGTTTGTCATTCTTTTACTATATGTTGATGATATGTTATTAGCTGGTACAAGTCCTAGGATTGTTAATGAATTGAAGATTCAATTGGCAAGCAAGTTTGCTATGAAGGACTTAGGGGCAGCAAAGAAGATTCTTGGCATGACAATCACCCGAGATAGGAAGAAGAAGGAGATCACTTTGTCACAAAAGGAATACATTGACAAAGTAGTTGAAAGATTTGGTATGGCTGATGCTACTATTGTTTCTACTCCACTTGCTCCACATTTTCAGTTATCTTCTGATTTGTGCCCACATACACAAGAGGACAGGGATTTCATGGAAGGAGTTCCTTACAAATCAGCAGTTGGTAGCATTATGTATGCTATGGTTTCTACACGTCCCGACATTGCTCATGCGGTGGGAGTTGTGAGTAGATTCATGAGCAATCCCGGAAAGATTCATTGGAAGGCTGTTAAGTGGATATTGAGGTATCTAAAAGGGACTTCTAATTTTGCTTTATGCTTTAATGGCAATAATGTTCTGCTACAAGGTTTCACTGATTCCGATCTTGCCGGAGACTTAGACAAAAGGAGATCTACTACTGGTTATACCTTCATGTTTGCTGGGGCTGCCATTAGTTGGGCCTCAAGGCTGCAACATTCAGTTGCTCTTTCTTCTGCTGAAGCTGAGTACTTGGCACTTTCAGAAGGTGCTCGAGAGATGATTTGGTTGCAGCGACTACTTGGTGATATGAAATATCAACAAAATGATTACATTTTGTTTTGTGATAGTCGCAGTGCCATTTTTATGGCTCACAATCATACATCTCAGCGACGTTCAAAACACATAGACATTCATGCTCATTTTGTGCGTCACATGGTTGAAGAGGGAAAGTTGAAGGTTGTTAAAATTGACACAAAGGTCAATCCAGCAGATATTTTCACTAAGGTTGTAACCAAAGAGAAGTTCGAATGTGCAAGAACTTCTCTTGGTCTTGTTAAGCTGAAGTAAATCAGCAGGTAGAGCAGGGGAATGTTTGATCAGTTGAGGTATCCGTTGTACTTCAGGTGGGAGATTGTTATGTATTGAAGCCCAACGGTCACCTGTTGGCTTTCCAGTTCTTGTGACTCTTCAACTGATCATTTGTAGTCTATTAAATAGCTGCTGCTATTTCATTGTAGTAGTAGTGTTTTTCAGTCATCAATAATATATTTCCTCTGCTCAGTGTGGATGTAGGCTATTTTGCCGAACCACGATAAATCTGGAGTTTTCTGTGTTCTGTTTTAATTACTGTTTTCTTTCATTGTAATATTGAATTCTTAAATTCTACACACACGCATGCCAAAGCTGCGTGTCCACTCCTTCCATTCTCCCCCCTCTCCGCCATTTCAGAAAGACTTGCAGATCTCTGAAACGGATTGTTGTTTCAGAAACCCTCTGAATTACCAGTGGTCTCCAACGGATAAGCTGAAGGGGCAGCACAATCAGAATGATGATACAAAAAAGCCTTCGCATCACGTTGGTCCACCTCGCCCCTTGCATCGTTGTTAGCAGAACAATGATCCGCACCTGATGAGCCTCCTCCAAACATAGCCTCTCTAGAATCCATTTCATGAAATCTGGCAAGAGCTTTCTTCTGTATAGCAACTCTATAACTGTCACCCGCATGAGTCTCAAATCGAGGATCAACCTTCCATTGTATCTGATTGCCAAGACCAGCCCTATCTTTTGTAGCTTGTGCTTGTACAGGCTCCACAATTCCAGTTCCATTCTTCCCAAGTTCTGAGCCTTCTTGCCACCCCATATTTCACAGCATACGATTTCCCACATAGCTCCCATCGATAGCTTTATCAGTAGTAATAATTTCGTAACTTTGAGTTTCACATCCTGGAAAGCCAAAGCCAATAGAATTTATCCCACCAACACCGGGCGGGAATGGCATGTCAGAACCTCTTCCTCTGCTTCCCAAAATTTTTCTTGCAAACTCAAGATCTAATAGACTGTCCGTAGCTGCTGATGACCCCCATAGAGACTACGTCTTTCTGCTGCTCTCTCTCGATAACCAAATTGAGGTGTTTCTGAAAATCTGCGCTTTATTCCAGACACATGTATGAGTGCCCACACATCCGGAGAATAATGAACCCTCTCATTTCCAAGATCAATCCATCGCTCCTCCAGCAGCCCGTCATCTACACTTTTTTTTCATTTGAAAGGGCGGCTGGCTTGGTTACATTCGTCGTTGTTTCTGTCCTCAAAGGAGCGCTTGATCTTTCTACCCTCTTTAAAAACCTTCCTATCTCTATGCGGTTGCTCTTCCTGCCGTCTTGCATTTCTTGAAGAAGAATGTCGGTTCATATGGTCCGGTTTCTTGCAACGGGTTATGTATCCATATGTTTCTTGCAACAGCTTATCTCTGCCTTTCGTTTCATGTGGCGCATACTGCACCATGGCTGTCGTAGAAACTCCTCTGCCTCTGGCTCTACCTCCGGCATTGCCTCCAGCTCTCTTAGCCTTTCCGCGGTCTTCCAATAGCTCTTCCACAGCTGTTACATTTGGCTCTTCCTTCGCCTCTGAGATTACGACAGCGACCTCCTAATCCGGGGTTCGAACTGGAATTTCTGCCTGCGCATCTTCATCTTTTTCTTCATAAATGGTGATACCTAGCTTCAACATCCTAAGAATTCTTGAAGCAAAGGTTTTTGGATCATCCAGGCAGAAGCCAGAAGTGAGAGAAACCTTGCCACTCTTATCTGCGTTTTCCCTCTTTTGCAACTCTTCCATGATGAATTTCCTAAGTTGTGCATCACTGGTGCGTTCAAGAAGTGCTCTAAGCTCAATCTTGAGATCTTCTAAAATCTCTTCTGGTTCAGATTCAACTCCAAACCCAACATCCTTCTCTTCATCTGAATCATTTTCATTTGTCCAGCCATCCCACCAATGTATACAGTGTTTCATTAGAGCTTTCACATCAACATTTGTTGTTGATGTATCATTTGTTTCTTTTAACCGCTATAGGCTCTCCGATTAAAAATCCTCGCCTCCCAAATCCTGCGGAGGCAGGCCTTTCCCACGCATACCTCGCTTGGGTAGTGTTCAAGGAATTAGGATCAACAACAAGAGATTCATCTATTTCCTCAATAATAAAATAAGCTTCATCATCTGAAACTACAAAATTAGTTATACCCATTTAAATATACGGGAAGTACGAAGACTTGCAAAACGAGAAGCCATTATTTAATTCTCAAATTTCACCTTCTTTTTCTTCTACTTCCATCTCTGCTCAACCTCGCCAAGCTCTAATACCAATTGTTAAATATAAAAATGAACAAAGAAACCAAAATTAAAGAAGAAAATCAAGACACGAATTTATAGTAGTTCAGCAATTGTCTATATCCACTCTAAAGTAGAGAATATCTTTTATTAGCTCTTCATAAACATTACAATACACAACACCATATATTTATACACCTTCAGCAATGCATTTATTATTCCCCACTTAGCCAACACCCAGCCAAGAATAGCAAAAAAATCATAATAAATGAAATAGTGGGTAAATGAAACGGTTGTAATAAATCAAATGAGTGGTAACGGTTGGGCTTCACCACCCAACAATTCCATGAGAACAAGTTTCTTTGAGGCATTCTGTCAAACAGTTCACGTGCCTTTTCTATGCTTCCACATTTTGCATACATGTCTACCAGGGTAGTTGCAACTACAAAATCTGACAAAATTCCTGCACGAGTGTGCACAGCCTGTTCCAAAGCTCCCATTTCTGCACAGACAGGGAGGATGCTGGCAAAGGGTGAGGAGTCTCGCTTTACACCTGCAAATTGCATTTGTTTGAAAGTTTCTAAAGCCTTTTAAACAAACCCATTTTGTGCATATCCTGCAATCGTAGCATTCCATAGGACTGCATTTTTTAGGAATTCGGTCAAACAGTTTGGACTACTCTGTTTGGATACCTGTTTGTTATATAGTTCATGTGCCTTGTCAATACTAGTTTTGGCACCACATTCATAAAGCATTCATGTTTTGGAAAAAATAACAAATAAATGAACATATTCAAATTATGTGAAAATAAACAGAACAAGCTTCGAATATATTTAAATATGAATATCAATAACAGAGAACAAGCTTCAAATTAATTTTCTTAAGATGAATTGGAATTTCCAAGAGAGATGTTCTTGTTACTTTTATCTTGTGTTACTTTTATCATTGTCTTTTGCGATGATTATTATGGGCAGTTTTTTATTGAAATTGAGAAAGTTTGATTATAATCTTGAAGCATATAATATATAATCAAGTTTTCCTATATCAATAAATTGTTTCTTTATTGCAATATTAACAACTTTTAAGAGTTTTGTAATGTGTAAACTAGCAATTGCATCTTGGTGTGCAATGGGTACGCCGAAGAGGTATGGAAGGTAAATTAGGGATTTTTTTGGGTCTTTTTTTGAATATATTTGTGTAGTACATGAGATTAATTAGTGGGTCATTTAGAAAATGGTATTTTTTGTTTAATGAAGATCTAAATGGAGAAGTGATGGCTTCAAATAAACACGCATCCACTTATAGGAATTGAAACACAATTAAAATAAAACCTATGAATCAGGAAGGTAATCAAGCTCCATGACCAACAAGCTCATGTTATGTTTGCAATAGAGAGAGAGAGGAACTTATATATATAGAGGTAGAGAGAGGGAGAGAAAAGGGGGTAGAGAGAGGTGGATTGATAATGAGATAGAGATAGAGGGAGATATGAAGGAAGAAATATGAAGAGATAGAGAGAGTGGTAAAGAGATATAGATATAGAGGTCTAGAAAGAGGAAGGGGGGGAGGGAGAGAGGGAGAGAGAGGGAGCGAGATGGATGGATAGAGAGTTTGGTCCAGACATGTTTATAAAATAATAAATATAAATAGATTATACATGATTTAATTCATATTAAATATATTATATTTTAATTACATATTGTATTATATTTGTATGTTAATTTAATTTATACCATATAAGAATACTAATTATTGGTTATACTAATTTAATATAATTTAATTAGTACTATATAAAAAATAATTTTAAAAAATAGAGTAATTTAAGATAATTTAATTTGGACTATTTAGTATTATATTCTTTATTATATACAATAAATATTAGATTTTTTCAGGTAGATAAATACATTTAATATATTAATTATAACACAAATTATAGAATATTTTTATATATTATATATTAATCAAATATTGTATTATATATATTTTTTGTTTGGTAAATCACTACTAAGGGGCAATAACCAATGCTTTTATCCACCATGGCTAAATTATAGAATATTTATATAGATTGTATTATATTTATATGTTATTTTTATTTGTATTATATTTAAATATATTAAATAGTAATTATATTAATTTTGAGTTACATTCAATATTTTTTATTATAGAATATAATTTATGCATATAATATATATTTTAAAAATATAATTAATTATTTTGGAATGCAAGGCCCGAGGAGGTGTTGCCTTTGCAAAGCTCACTTGGAAATGGCAGACCACTTGCTGCTATCATGTCCATATGCATCAGAATGTTGGAATCATGTAAGAAACAAGCTTAACTTTCAGAGTCCAATACCAAATGATCTTGCAACCTGGTTTAAAATGTGGCCTCAAAAGAGTAGCAAAGCAGTGTTTAACAACATTTGGCAAATATCCCCATCATTAGTTATTTGGGAGCTATGGAAGGAAAGGAACCAGAGAATTTTTCAAGGATAGGAATTGAACAAGGACATATTGTGGGACAAGATTGAAAGAGCAATAGTAGAACTAGTCAATGAGGTTGCTAGACGTAAGGAAGCCAAACACAAAGTCTTCACTAGTTGGGATGACACTTTGATCAAACACTTCTCTGGTCTTAAACCACCCTCTCTGAGTGGAAGCAACTTCCTTCAATCCAAAAAAGCATCAAGAGAGGAAAATCAATGGCAAGCCCCTGATCCTGGTTGGATAAAAATCAACTTTGATGGGGCTATTTGTATAGCACGGGACTCTAACTGCAAGGTGCTAGCAGCTTGAAAGTAGTTTCCTTGGGTAGATGCACAAACAATGAGGCAGAATTCAGAGCGGTAGCAATTGGTTTGCAGCTAGGTAGAGACCTAAACTCCAGTCAGATCCACCTGGAAGGTGACTCCCTAATTACAATCAATGCAATATGTAAAGGATCCACCCCTAATTGGAAATTAAATCACTTGCTACAATAGATCAAGGATTTGTCTAATGGCTTTGCAGCCTTCAAAGTTAGTCACATATATAGGGAAGGGAACTCTGAAGCAGATGAGCTGGAAAAAGCTGCCTCGGCGTTGGCCAGCTACGATTCCGAAGGATTACTGACTAGGAAGATCTTCCGGCACTGGTTATTACTTTGGTGGCACCAAAACCTTCGGAAGGCAAGGACACTCTCATGTCATTCTCAACAAGTCTTGGGATGCTGCTATAATCATAATTTAAAAAGCTAAAAATAAGAAAATGATTCCTTCATAAGGTTGTCGGCCATTGCATTAATTTCATCTATGGGAATGAGTACTCCTCACATTCGCAGCTTCATTTGCCATGCATGTTGGTGGCGCTAGGTACATTAGCTTTCATGCGTTGGTAAGCAAGTAGTTCTCAAAGGCACTTATAGTTTTTTCCATCTCAAAGGATCTAAACGAGTATAGAGTAGAAATTTTTGGAAGGTGTGAATATTGGGGTGCAATGGAGATGCCACTAGCTTTGGAAACGAACAAACAAATGCAGGCTTTTTGTGGGTAAATCACGGACAAACGACTACAAGGCCTTCTTCAATCCTCTCATTCGCTCATTCTAGTGGCCACTACGCACGTGCTGGGTCCAAAATTCCTGAATGCCTTCCACAGAGCGCGAGCCAACACAGAGATTTCGGCAATGTTTCTTGCAGTCCTCCTTCACATGGGCATTTCCAAGGCTTTAGGTAAGAAATTGACCCAGATGGTTTTTGCACACATGGTTGGCTGAAATTGACGTGACATTGGATAATGTTGATGAGGAAAGGAACATACCCGTGCCACAAAACTATTATATGACGAGCATGAGGGGCCACGAGGTTATGAAATTCCCTTTGATTCGCACCATTGATCCTAAAGGTTTTGAAAAAATTATGGGTAGAAAGGGATAGGAGCATCTTCTTCCTCCTTAGAGTTGCAAATCTAACAACTAATCTGCCTAGGGGATGGGTCAGAAGGTATACAAAGGACGAGGAGCTTGAGGATGAGTTCGATGTTGATGACATCCAGGAATGGGGTCTGGGTGATGGAGAGGAATGGCAAGAAAACGATCAACGAGACCCAGAAGAAAAAGCTAATGACCCGGCTAATAGGAACTGTGGTCCCGACTGTCCCACAATCGCCAATTATAAGGCATACCTAAAGCATTGCGAAGTTGCTGATGAAGATGAAGACCTCTGAGGTTTTGAAGGTACTCATAGAATTGAAAGTTTTCAGGGTGGGTTTTTGAATCTTAGTGCAATGTAATGTTCTTTTCAGTAGTTTATGGGTACTAGGTTTTGTGTCAGTCCTGGGTGTGGGGTATTTTTTCACCACAGTCTATGGTGTTCTCCTGGTCTGCCAGTAACTGATACGACAACCAGATTTTGGTATGTTTCCATGTTTTGCTATCTGGACACTTTGGTTGGTCAATATTACAGGTACTGCCCCTTGCAGTGTTTACCGATAAAATAAATAAATTATTAAATATATGTATAGTATACTATATTAAATATTAAATATTATGTATATAATAATAAATATAACTATAATACTATTTTTAAAATGAATTTTATAATTTACATTATATAAAATATAATTTATTATAATGATGCAATCTATATTATATCAACTATCAAATACAATAATAATATATAATAAATATATTATAATATTATTTTTAAAATGAGTTTAGTAATTTACAATATAAATATAATGTATATCAATGATACAATTTGTATTATATATGCTTTAATGTGTACTTATAGACTAATTATATATTATATTATATTTATATATAGTAATTTTTATTATATATAATATATAATATATAATTTATGTTTTATAGTATAAATTAAATTACTATGATATCCTTTCTCAAAGTACATTTAAGATATTTAAATTAGAAAATACTATATTTTAAAACAATGGTTGTGTCTAAGTAAATATATAATTATTACTTAAATTTTCAATAAAAATAAATTAAAAAATCTTCCATCACATGAAGGTTTAAAATAATCTTAAATAACATCTATATAACATAATAACATAATAAGAATTAACTGTAGAATTATTGTTTATTTCCTTTCAATAATAAAATAAAATATATATAACATATTAGTTTAAAATTATATATGCAAATACATTAAATCTATTTGATAATAATACTCATTTTTAATTGATTGACTATTAAAAAATTCAATATATAAATTATTATGTAATATTAAATAGAATTTAAATGAAACATTATGAATAAAAAAATTATATAATAAATAAAGCTTATTTAGTGTATAAATTATTATAATCATATCTAATAAAATTTAAATAATAATTAATATCAATTATAAAGCTAAAAATAAAAACTAACTTATAAATTATGTTCTTAATCTCAATTAAACATCATACAATTTGATATACTAAAAAAACCAACCTAATTGTATATCAAATCTTATTAACATTCTTTATTAATTATAATTATCATATTTTTTATATTATTATTTGTAAATTTCTATTTGTAAAATAAGACATTTAATTTATTTATTATAAAAAAATCAATATAAAATTTATATTAATTATTGTTAACAATTTGATTAATTATATAATAATAATTAAATATTTGTACCATATTAAATTATTATTAAAAAATAAAACAAAATTAATATAATAAAATTAAGTCATATAATATAAAAATTATGTAATTCTAAATAAATTTCTTAATCCATGATGCTTGTCACCTTTGGAGAGGCTTTCTTTTAATTATTTGGTGAAAATGCACTAAATTTCCTCCGTTGGAAAGGCTTAATATGCCAGACAAACATGAAATACGCTTTTTAACTTCATAGCCGGTTTTAAAATTTTGCGAAAACTAATGGACGGACCATTGTAATTCCAATCATCTTGGATCGATAGGGATGCTTTTACAGCCGTAGATCTATCATGTCAGCTTGCCTTTGTATGGCCTGCGTACTTTTTGCTTCAGCCAATCGAAAAATTGTTTTTCATTTCAATCTATTCACTATAAACGAAATGCAGGCTGCAGTTAAATGCGAAGTGAATTGGTCCTGGGAAAAAATGCAAAAAATATCAACGAAAAAATGAACGGCTAATATGACTTGAACCGTATTGCATCACTTTTTAAAGACACTGAACCGTTGATTTAACTATTTAGCTTGGGCTTTTTCAAATAGGTAACACCTTTTGCGTAATAACCACTTATCATTGCTATTATTATCTCCTATAAAAATTTCTTATGTGTGAAATTTATGCTAGACCTATCTATAAACATTCAAATAATTTATAGAAGAATTGATTGAATTATCATTACAAATATATCCTTAGATATAAGAAAAGAGAAATTTATGTAAACCCATCTCATTCAAATTATTTCCTAGAATGTTTCAAACAATAGATAATATGGGTCAAACATATCTCTTCACACCCTACTTGAATAAATATTTCACAGAATTTGTTTTGAACTCATTTCAAAATTGACTTGCAAATAAAGATGCGTTCAATGTCGTTATAGACCATCATTTGCTAGGTTTATTTTTCAAGTTCATGCTTATCATTTTATCCTTAATAGGAAATAAAAAAACTAGGAATCTTAATTTTTAAAGATTATTTGTGAATTCAAATGGGCTACTTTATAAAGCTATATGAATTTTGCAAATCAAGCCTTGCAACTCAAACTAAAATTTTTAAAGTATCACACATTCTTATTAGACCAAGCCAATTTATAAGGATTTAAATCTCTAAATAAACTTATTGTATAAGATTTGAGTATGCATTTTTTGGGCCAACTATAACAAGTAATGTGTATTTTCCTTGATCAAAGATAGGTGATGTTGGAACCCTAAGTTCTTTTGTCCCAAATAATTTATGATATTAATATCATTTTTTAGAGAAAAATGTCAACAACATTGAGGTATTGATACTCATATCTCTATCAAATGCTTTTTTTTAAATCTTTGAGCTAAATGCCAATAAAGTTCTCTAACAAATTTAGAAAGTACATAGTTTCTCTCCTACATTTATCCCCACATATGTTATATGGTATAACTCATATTCTCAAATTGACATGGCAAGGATGTTGATATTTTTATTAGAGTTGTCATTTTATATGCAATGCTTATTGGAGGTGAAGTAGGAGATAAATAAACTTTTTCTTTCTTGTTGATAATTATATTACAAAGTTAAGAGATGACATTGGATTTACACTATTATGCATATAAGACATTGTCATATGTGAAGGTTCCAATTTCAAATAATTATCTTGTATATGAAATATTTGATTAAAACCTTGGATGATTTTGCATGGCTAGGGGATTTGATGACATTGATATCAATTATTTGTTAATCAAGAAGCATTTTTATCATATATTTCATGGAGAAGAGAGGTCCATTAAGGGGCAATGCTATAAGCTAAAAAGGATGTATCGAAATAGATAAATACATGCAAGAAGATGACATGTTGGTAAAATACATAGGTGGTTTTCACAACCATCTAAGGAGATCATTATTTATTATCTGTGGGAGTTCTCATTCTTGTTATATTGAAATTGAAAAATGCATTCCCTTTTGCTAAAGGATGACACAATAAATCAAAAGGTAAGGGAAAAAAATCATAGTTATTACACATCCATACAAAAAGTGGAATTACATAAAATTTCAAATCATCTTTTGATTACTATATTTTATCTTCTCTCTTGAGTGTTACTTTACCTAACATTTTTATGGGCTTCAAGTATCCTCTATATTTATTGGGTGTAAAGCACCTACTGATAATGGGTGGTTATCATCCTAATAAACTGTTTGAGGAGAAATCCTAGAAACATTAGCTCACTCGTTGCTTATTTTTTAATTGATCATTAATATATGTTCAATAGCATGACTACTTTCTCCTTGAAAGAAGTATGACAAATTATTCATATTTATGTTCATGAAAATATCTCATGATCTACTTGATAATGATCATTAGAATATATTCTAGATTTATAAGGGATATTATATTATTATTGGCAAATGACAAATGCATACAGTTAATGATGGTCTTTATTGTTCTTACAACAATAGTCAACTTTATTTGATCATTGTATTACTGACTATGTTGGTGATTCTATTTATAAGAAATCTACCATAGACTATACCTTCAAATTCACTACAGCAGAACAGCCAAATAGTGCCTAAAATAGCGTCGTATTTTAGTGTATTTCAATTCATGATTTGGGCAATTTCACCGGCACTAAACTCGGTGCAAACAAGCATGGTCATCTCGGAGCCGACTTTGGCACCAAATTTTGCGTTAGATGTAACGTTGAAGTTAGTGACGAAAAATCATAGCGCCCACATTAGCGCCTAAAATAACACCGAAAATAGCACCTCCATTAGCACCTAAAATAGCGCCTAGAAATATCATTGGAAATGGCGCCTAAAATAGCACCCAATTTAGCTTCCAGTGTTGCTTTTATGTCTACTCCCATTATTGCTTCCAGTTTTGCTTCCGATTTTGCTTCCAAGTTTGTTTCCAGTTTTGCTTATGATTTTGCTTCCAATTTTGCTTCCAAGTTTGCTTCCGATTTTGCTTCAAGTTTTGTTTCTGATTTTGCTTCCAGTTTTGCTTCCAATTTTGCTTCCGATTTTACTTCCAATTTTTCCTCCAATTTTGCCTCCAATTTCGCTTCCAATTTTGCTTCTAGTTTTGCCTCCAATTTTGCTTCCAATTTTGCTTCCGATTTTGCTTCCGATTTTGCTTCCAATTTTGCTTCCATTTTTTCTTTTGATTTTTCTTCCAAGTTTGCTTTTGGTTTTGCTTCCAATTTTGCTTCCAGTTTTGCTTCCAAATTTGCTTCCATTTTTGCTTTCAAGTTTGCTTCTAATTTTGCTTCCGATTTTGCTTCTAAAAATGCTTCTTGTTTTGCTTCCATTTATTAATTTAATATGTTTTATTTCAATTTAATTAGTTAAATATATAGTGCCTCTTAAATAACTCATGATTATAGACTAAGTAATTTAATTATTTAACTCATATGATTAAATAACAAGATAATTTTTTTTTTGGGTTGATAACATGAAATTTTTGTATTGCTTGTAAAGATAAAAAAAAGTACATCTATTGTTCAGTGTCATTACCCACCAAAATTCCACAGCAATCAACAAAAACCAAAGGCACAAAAAAATTATTACAAAAAATAACCACCATTAACAGTGCAGGGTAAAAAATTAAATAAACAGTGTTCAGAGTTACAAAACGTGCAGAGTAAAACATTAAATAAATAGTGTTCAGAGTTACAAAAAGTTGCTACAAAAAATAACCACCATTAACAGTGTTCAGAGTTACACGCTTTAATACAACAAAAGCGGAGGGAGAACTCAAAATCAAACACAGAAAAACACGACCAGTCTTAACTTTCTCCACCCAGACCCAACGACTTCTTCTTCCACCACTTCCTCGTCTTCTTCTTCTGGTGCTTCCTTTTTGCTTCTTCTTCCGCCTTTGATTCAATGAATAGTTTGAGCTCTTTCCATACCAATCGCACTTCCTCACGGAAATGAGCTTTGTATTTTCCTTCGGGCCAACAAATAAAGGGTTTGAGCCTCGGTCTCCCATAGAGCTCCTCAATTTCATTATCTACCAATCTTTCAAAATAATCTAAACCTACACCCAAAACTGCCCATTCGAGAATGGACTCCATGCCTACCAGAAAATCTTCATGCACAATTTTTTACATCAGCATCCTCACCATTTCCACCGGTTAACCTAAATCCAAGCCCCACATGCAATTAAGGAGTAAATGTACATGTTGGTTCGGTATCTATGTTTCAGAGAGCCAAAATCCCTACCACAAATCATTTTTGCACACTGCACTAGTCACTCGTCATCAACAAGGAAAAGGCCTTGTAGTCATTTTTTGGACGCCTCTCCATGAAACAGGCCCAAAGATCTTTGTGACCGGAAGTTGAAATTGGCTTCCATTTCTCTTGAAAAATAGTGTTGCCACCCTTTCCAAATGCAATTAACACATCTTAATTGAGGGCTTGCATTTAAAGACATGACATTTGTCACCCCTGCCTTCACTTGTCATGTCAAAACTACTCCACTCGCTTCGCCACCTTGTTCATATAAGGCGTTGTCATCACTTGTGTTTTCACCTAAGTCCACTAACTTAAAGCCGATTTAGATAAGACATTTGCTTCCACATTACCACCTCTTTTAATGTGGCTCACCGCAAAACTTTCAAAAAAGCTTAACACTTCTCTGATTTGTTCAATTACGTTCTGGAGGTGCCAAGCATTAATTTTACCTTTCATCACTGCTTGAACTATTATTGTAACATGATTATCATCTATAATTAAAACAAGTGAGTCAAATATCTATAATTTAATTGAATTTGACAACATCCATCCTTAGTAGTAAATTAAATCATCATATGTAATAAATATCCATCCAAAAATCATCGACCACTTTTAATATATATAAATTGACAAGTCAATACTAATAAGATCATCATCATATATAACTAAAACAACTGAAAGTCAAATATGCCAGTACATCAAAAACATGTCAAAATGATACATGTCCAACAATCGACATAAGTGAAAATGAAACATGTACAAATGATATAAATAAAATTGACAAATTATGTAACTCAAACTGATACAAGTCATGATGATACATGTCCAAATGATATAGTGAAAATGATACATGTCAATATGATACAACTCAATAATATAGTACTGTAGGCCGTGAAAATGATACATATGATAGTAACCATGAAAATAGTCATCATAACGATATATCAACAATGATCCATGATGCAATCTATATGATCATGAATGACACTAGTTACTACCACTAACTATCTCATCATCATTATGACCATCGTCATCATCATCATCATCATCATCATCATCATCATCATCATCATCATCATCATCATCATCATCATCATCATCGTCGTTGTCATCATTGTCATTGGCCTCAGTGTCTTCTACATTTGCGTCATCATAATCCTCTAACATGTGATCTGTACTGACATAACCAATATTTTCTGGATCTATATCATGTTGAGGATCATCTTGATCTTCTGGAAGACCTGCATTCTACAAAGAAAAAACATTTAGAATGAAAATTTATTATTTATTTCATGCAATAATTTATTTTTTTGTTATATATCTAATATTACAACATATGAGACGAAACCATAATCATATTACATCATATCAAAGTGCACATACCATAATAAAATTTCAAAAAAGTTACAACTAATACTGGTGACTTAGGAGAAACTTCAACTTTCAAAAACAAAGCCAATTAGGCTGGCAGACTTGTGGATCAAGCCAACATTTGGTGGAAGAGGAAGAAAGATGACTGGAACTCTAGAGGCCCACCATACTGGATTTTGGTATTCAACCATGATAGCATAAGAGAGATGATATCGTGTATCAAAACATTAAGCATGCATTCTTCCAGCCAGCGGAGAAGGAGATGATTACTTTGCTTCATTTTCATTTGCATAACCATATCACGACGTGGGAACCAAGAAGACCAAGGATGTCCAGTTTTATGTAGAGGTGATGGATGTGGTCCAAACTTTAGGAGGGGCAAGAAGGTCAATGTATGATCTTGATGAAATTGAGGAAGAACAGTAAGAGAGGGACAAGAAAAATAAAATCAATGTAGAGTTTCAAGGATTTGTCAAGTGGGTAAGAGAGCTATGGGAGCAGCCTCATCTAAAAGATTTGAACTAGAGTTTGATATAACATTTAGAGAGCTTGGTTTTCATGGAGTTCCTTTCAAAGCCTCTTCTTTTATTGTTCCTATGGTAAACTATTTGGTAGAGTTGGTGGAATTACCTTTCTTAGTAATCCCTATTAGTGAGATTGAGATTGTTAACCTTGAGAGAGTAGGACTTGGGAAAAAGGAATTTGATATGGCTATTATTTTCAAATACTTCAAGCGAGATGTACTCCGCATTGACGCCATTCCTCAATCTTCACTTGATGGCATCAAGGAATGGCTGAACTCCATGGATATAAAGTATTATGAAAGCAGAATGAACTTGAACTAGTAGCCAATTTTGAAGAGTATTACTAATGATCCAAATAATTTTTTTGAAGATGGTGGTTGGAGATTTTTGAATATGGAAGCGAGTGATTCTGATTCTGATAATTTAGAAGAGTCAGATCAAGGATATGAACCCTCTGATGTAGAAGCGGAATCAAAATCATATTTCATGTAGCCACCATCAAGAGTGTTACAAGCCAACAAGATGGAGGGAATTCTTATATAAGGATAATTTTCAATGTTTCAGGTACCAGCTTTAATGCCAACTACAATAGCAACATTGAAATTCCCTAGCAATATTTATGTTAAGGAAATTTCCTTTAGATGCAAGTATTCAAAGCACACCAACCATGTGGTACAAATGATTAAATTCCAAAGACGATCTATAGCAATGAAAGAGTCTGAAAAGGCAGAGAGAGCTACACTGGTGACTCAGGAGAAACTTCAACTTTTAGAAACAAAGCCAATTAGGTTGGCAGACGTGTGGATCAGGCTAGCATTTAGTGGAAGAGGAAGAAAGATGACTGGAACTCTAGAGGCCCACCATACTGTATTTCGGTATTCAACCATGAGAGAAAAAGAGAGAGTTGATATCATGTATCAAAACATTAAGCATGCATTCTTCCAGCCAGCAAAGAAGGAGATGATTACTTTTCTTCATTTTCATTTGCATAACCATATCATGGCGTGGGAACCAAGAAGATCAAGGATGTCCAATTTTATGTAGAGGTAATGGATGTGGTCCAAAATTTAGGAGGGGCAAGAGGGTCAATGTATGATCCTGATGAAATTGAGGAAGAACAACAAGAGAGGGACAAGAAAAATAAAATCAATACAGAGTTTCAAGGATTTTTCAAAGTGAGTAAGAGAGCTATGGGAGCAACCTCATCTAAAAATTTTGAACTAGAGTTTGATATACCATTTAGAGAGCTTGGTTTTCATGGAGTTCCTTTCAAAGCCTCTGCTTTTATTGTTCCTATGGTAAACTATTTGGTAGAGTTGGTGGAATTACCTTTCTTAGTAATCACTATTAGTGAGATTGAGATTGTTAACCTTGAGAGAGTAGGACTTGGGAAAAAGGAATTTGATATGGCTATTATTTTCAAAGACTTCAAGCGAGATGTACTTCACATGTACGCCATTCCTCAATCTTCACTTGATGGCATCAAGGAATGGCTGAACTCCATGGATATAAAGAATTATGAAAGCAGAATGAACCTGAATTGGTGGCCAATTTTGAAGAGTATTACTGATGATCTAGATAAATTTATTGAAGATGTTGGTTGGAAATTTTTGAATATGGAAGCTAGTGATTTTGATTCTGATAATTCAAAAGAGTTAGATCAAAGATATGAACCCTCTGACGTAGAAGAGGAATTAGAATCAGATGAGGAAGGTTCAAAATATGAATCTCTTGTGGATTCAGAGGAGGACGAAGAAGAAGAAGATTTTGAAGATGAGGAAGGTAAAATATGGGATGAATTAGAATTTGAAGCTAGAAATATAGATAAGGAAAAAGGAGACGAGTCTCATAGTGAAGAGGAAAGGTGGCAACGAAAAGTAAAAGCTACAGGGAAGTCTCAGGCACCTGATATTAGAGATTCAAGAGAAATGTCTGCCAAGAGGCATAAAGTCAGATGAATTGAGTTCATCTATATCCTTCTACTATTTATTCATGCACATAAATGGTCATCTTGTAATCATAAGATTTGATCTCTATTTACTCATCCTATGCATCAATAAACAACTCAACACAAGAGATGCAAATTGACATATTAACACAACAATATCCAACTAAGTTATTGAAACTCAACTATTGATACCTTGTTCTCCATCCAGATTACAAAATTGTTCCACTTTGTTTTGTAACATATTCTTTTCAAATTGCTTTGGATGGAGACCATATTTCTCCTCCTGTCAAAACATGGCACATAGACTAGTTAAACTAATTAATATGCAATCATTTACTTTTTCCAATGAAATAAAAAAAATACCATTTAACATATTAAATATACTTACAAATGTACAGATCAAGGCCTGTAAACCTTTCTAGCCACTGCGATGTGTGGCACAAAGTTTCTAAATCCTAGCCTTGGAGGCCTTGTCTTGAAACATATACTAATTCAATTTAACTATGCACAAACAAAATTTAAATATCATTTAATAAATTTGATATAATCTTATGAGAAAATTCAAATACCCGCGTACTCTCCTCACCGGACTTCCTCCATGCATCAGACTTCTCATATGCTTTAACAAGCTCTCTCCATACTTTCACACTTACATCAATTGGCCTTTTTTTTTTTCCTTAGCTCAGGAGGGATGTTTTTATCTTCTTGGTTTGGTTGCACCGAAATCTCTTGCAATTTTGAAACATTTGTAGCTTTCTCTTCTTTACAGACCAACCTGTGTCAAAATCAGTCTCCATATCATGGATAACTTCTTTTTTCAGGTGCATGGGTATCTTTGAGAATGGAAAATGTAAGATGGTCTTTGAACCATTGAAGACATGATTCCTTCAACCTATTCACAAACGTTTTCCCAGCATCTGTCATTCGGACTTCCCCTAAAACCACCTTGTATTCCATCTTTGTATTGTAGCTACCAATGCAAGATTGAAAACATGGTGTGGTGGAAGAAGTTTGTGTCCCAGGAGTGGAAGTCTCTGCTCCCTGTTCCACATTCTCAGAGTTTATTGTCACCGATTTCCTCCTAGATCTTTGGCTCGATCCAGGATTGGTTAGGGAATTAATTGATTCCCTTTGACACAATTGATTTGTTTGCAATGTTTGAGGGGCGTTAATAGATTGTTTTTCTATGTATTTGGCAAGTGTTGTCCAGTCCACATTAACCAATTTGTTCACTGCCTCTACCCCCAATATGGAAGCCAATTCCTCTTTATCTTTGTCAGTCTCATGTCCCTATATATATTTTTAAATTATATTTCTTCTTTTAAATTTAGAAATAAAAAACTAAAAAGTAAAATTCAAAGAAATAATGGAAACATTTACAAATCTACAAATTGACAATGAATTACCTCATAGTGGCAAGAGTTTGCTGACAATGCTTGCTTCCCTCCACTATTTGACATTTTGAGGTGACCTAGGGAAAACTATTTTAATCCAGTCTATGGAGGAAAATGGAGTACACACTGTTAGGTATGAAGGTTTTTGTTTAGTTTGTGGTATAAAAGTTTTATCTTGTGGGAAAATATGTTCACTGGGTTTGCTTAGTGTTGATAACCTAGGGAAAATATGTTTGCTCGGTTTTCTTAGTGTTGATAATCTTATCATGAAAACTCTTTCATAATGCAATCTTGCACGAAGTTGTCATGGCATTGGTGACTATGGTGCAGCTGGGCAAAACCAAGCGGTTTTTACATTTATTTTCAATAGTGACCGACCTAATTCCCAGATTTTCCAAGCAGTTCAATATTTCCTTGATACCTAGGTTAGGGAAAGAATACAGAGGCATCCTTGCTTCGTGCTATAAGTTTCTCAAAGTTTTTACAATTTTATAATGATGGGACAATTTAGAGGTTGCCTGGACTAGTTAGGCCACGAACCAGTAAACAATCATGAATTCAAATGCAATACAAAGAGCAGTAAACAATCACAAATTCAAGCAAGAAAAAAAATTGTAACCTTACATATGGTGTTGCAAACTAAATCGAATTTCTCATCAATTGTTGGTAGTGCCCTGCTCTCTTCCTTTGCACAACATTTTTCCCTTTTTTGTCGTCTGATTTCTTCCTTCACGCGGGAAAGTTTTAAATTTTTTATTTTGATTCATTAGTCGACGCATCCAAGCTCAAATGGGTAGGGTAAAATTTATTGTTGGTTTCTCAAAGATTTTACAATTTATAATGATGGGACAATTTAGAGGTTTCCTAGACTAGTTAGGGCACAAACCAGTAAACAATCACAAATTAAAATGCAATACAAAGAGCAGTAAACAATCACAAATTCAAGCAAAACAAAAAAATTGTAACCTTACCTATGGTGTTGCAAACTAAATCAAAATTCTCATCAGTTGCTGGTAGCCCCTTGCTCTCTTCCTTCACGTAGTGTTTTTACCTTTTTTTCGTCTGATTTCTTCCTTCTTGCGGGAAATTTTTAAATTTTTTATTTTGATTCATTAGTTGACGTTTTAGTCGATGTTAGTTAACACCAACTTTAGCGCCGAATTTTGGCCATTAATGTAATCTTTTTGGGACGTATAATGCGGCGTCAAGTGCACCTAATTTAACGCCTATCATTGTTGTATAGTGACTACTTTCATTGTTGTGTATCACCACTATCCCGTGGCTCCTTCATCAGCTCAGTGCGGTAGAGCGGTTTTTACCGTGGTCTCGCAAGGTGCTTCATCCTTCTCAATGGTAGTGCGGTGAAAGCTTCTGTGGTGGCACACGAGGCTTACTTTTGTTCCTGGCAGTGTTGTGGTGACTCTCGTAGTCATACAAGTCTTCTACCAATGGCGTGTGGTAGTGCGGTGACCACCGTTGTCTCGCAGCTCCTTCATTAGCTCGGTGCGGTAGAGCGATTTTACCGCGGTCCCACAAGTTGCTTTTTCCTTCTTGGCGATAGTGCGGTGAAAGATTCTATGGAAAAAAAATTATTCACAGAGGAGGCCATGGAGAGAGGACGTGGACAATGTAGAAATACTAAATCACTGAGAGGAAAGTGGGTGGAAATAGATGAGACAAAGGAATCTGCAGATACAATAGAGGTAGGAAGAGAAAGAAAGTGGGTGGAAATAAATGAGACAATGGAATCTCCAGATACAATAGAGGTAAGAAGAGAAAGAAACCTCAACCAAAGGAGGAAGGTGTTTATGAATTCACAAATGCTACAACGTAGAGGAGATAAAGTCAATTTTTTGTCCATGAGGCCTCTAAGGTCAAACTTATTGGTTGAAAATGCATAGGAATGGTGATTAAATGTGATTCTATGATCAAGGGAATAGTTTGAAAATTAGGATAGCCAAAACATGATATCAATATGTCAAATATCTGACTAAAGTGAGGTTTTGTGTTGGATGTCATATTTGTTGAAATGATATAATTGGTGTACTAAACATTATTTATTATGTTGTGTGTTATAGGGGCGAGATGAGGCCATGGCAACAGATCGTGTCATATCAAATGAGGACACAATAGATGAAGCAGGACATCAAGTACTCAAATTTTGACTTAACTTAGGGAAAAATGATTTGATGGCATTTTGTGATACGTCCATATTTTTTCACAGTATTATTGAAATTTATAATGTATTCTCCAATCTTGACATAAATTAATGCATGTTGTTGATTATTTTAGATGGAGATTGGAGCAAATGCAAAGCCTAAGCGTTCAACTAGCAAAAGAACAAGATATGTATTTGGACGTGGACCTAAAACTGTTAAATCACATAGACGACAATGGGTGGAAGAGGATATGACAATGGATACTGCAGAAACAACAAATGATTGCACTGAAGAAGATGTAGGTTAGGACTATAGTACATGGGATGAATACTTTGAGAAAATTGTTGTTTGTGGATGTTTTGTATGTCGTGGGAAGAAACAATTCAACCAAGCGATTGTACAAATACATTACATATATGATGAGCTTCCAGTCGGTAGTATGTCTCCTACAATTGATTCAAATCCAATAGGAATTGTGGTGAGGAATTTTCCAATTTGGTACAAATAACATGTATACTTCTTTTAAACATTGTTTTATATTATTTAAATAACTATTTTTTTTCTTAATGGGTACTTACAAGATAAAGTTTTTGGTTTAAAGTTTACTAGATCATCGAATTCCATCCTAGAGGGCAATGATCATTTATCACATGATACATCTAAAAAAAGTATGTGCCAATATACCAGCTCGAAAGATGAGGAATTGACGAAAACAAGTAATAGAACAAGAACTGATGTGAAGATGCATAATTTGCTTAAAGACAAGGGGAGGGTGGACTACATACCCTATGAGAATGAATGTGATGGAGATGATGAATTTCCCTTGAGTTTGAGATCAATTAACAAAGAGACATTTGATCATTGACTATATTGCACTTGGCCTAGTGATCAACAACTACCTAGAGTGTACAAGGTGTTTCAATTTTGGGGATACAACTACATGATACGACCCTCCAATATTCATGGAGTAAATCTAGGCCTCTTTATTGTCCAAAATGTACATGTGGGATCCAAACATAGAAACAATTCAGAACAAACCACTAGGAGATTAATGCCATATTGTGGTCCATCATATTACAATGGTGAATGGAGAAGGCTAGCATAATATAAGCCTAGTATGTTATCATATGGTCTAAATTTGAATATGTATACACATCATCTCCAATTGGAAAGTGGAAAAGAAATGAATAGAGGTCATCTTATGTATACAGATGGACGTGCATACACACACAAAAATATTACAGGATTTATAAATAGTAGTAAGGGAAGGGACCCTATTGTAAGACCAAATTGTCAATTTTTTGAGGTTATAAATGATAAAGATGGAGATATGGAAAGAGAGGTTGATGATATTGATAATGGTTGAGGCTATTATGGACCTTACCATTGGGGATGAGCTATTGATTGATTACCCCTTCTTAAAACGCACTCCTGTGCGTAAGAAGAGGGAAGAACAAGGTCTCCCTAAGGATGTTCTTAAGGGTAGAAAACCAAAGAATAATAAATGAGTGTGGACTGATGTTTTATAAACTATGTTGTCAAAATTTTGTTTTATAGAAATTATTGTATAAAAAATGTAGTCTATAAAAGGTAGACAGTAAATGTAAAGGCTTCATTTACGAAAAGATAAGTAGTCTCTTTCGGAGGGTAATCCACATGCAAAAAGTAAAAATCACATAAAAAAACAATTGTACAGTAGAAAATCAGATTCAATCAGTTATGTCTTATTTCGCTTGCCCACTTATCTAAAAGACATAGGGTATTCACCATACATTTCCCTTGACAAAGCAAACATGTGCTTTCATTTAGTTTTGTTGTATATATCAAAAGTGAATTTGTTGTTACATAATGATGCATTGAGAAAATAATATATACAAAAAATGCAAAGAAAATATTTGAAATTTAACATGCAACCTATTGTGTTGTACTGAAAGGAATCAAGATTAACTGGGACAAGAAATAAAAATAAAATTTTGATGAATGTACTTAAAAGTGAACAGGATATAAAAAGTGTGGACAATGATGGTGCTAAAATTGAAAACCCTAATTTTGATGACATTATTGTTTTATGTCATTCGAGATAAAGAGCACATACAATTTTATATACATAGAAAATGAAGATTTGAAACTAGTAAACTTAAAATGTAAACACTGTAAGATTTTTCCTTAAACAATAATTCACATACTCACTTACAAAAAAGGGTGAAGCATTTTTTATTCAAACTCTGTTTTATTTAATAGACATAACAGTAAAAGAATATTTAAAAGTACAAGAATATATACACCGTTTCATAGAAAATAAGGAATGTTTCATAGAATATACAAGTAAAATAATATATCATCATCATCATATCCTTAATTACCTATTATAATATCCTTAAATTGTTCAATCTTTGGTATGAATTATTGGCAGAAAAAATTAGGATTACTTGGATGCTTCTTCCATTCATTTTGTATCAACATATGTTCGTGAAGACACAAAAGTTAATAAAATATTAATGCACATAACTCACAATTATTTAAATAAGAAACTTTGTTAACTTTATTATTTTTAAATAGTTTCCATTTTTATGTTGAACATGTAACAAGGAAAAATAAGCTCAAATTTTCAAAAAAAATAGTAGCTCTACCAACATCCACAATAAATGCTTTACTATATCAGCATATTCATTCACATAAGCACAATATTGAGGCTCAATAACTGATATTCATTCAAATATAAGAAGAAATAAGTATGGAAAACATAAGAAAATTACATAATGATAATAAAATCATGGAGAATCTCTGATAATAAGATGTTCTCCATTATACTATTTCAATTGATATTTATTAATAACATAAGTCTTTAAAATGGAAATGATATATGATGATGATAATTTAAAACTAGGCCTTGGTTTCCTATTTATATAGGAAGCAACAAGCTACATGCCTTTTACAAAAAGAAACGACCTTTCATAACTACTTCTTTTACTAACAACTATTTAATTAGCATAATTAAGGAAATAACAAGACTTAAGAAATTTTGACATATGGTTCCATTATTCAACGCAGAAGACCCGTGATCATTGATTTGGAAAATTATTACTCTCCATGATGAATATCCAAATGCTCTTACCTCAGTGTCCTATTCTTCTGAAACCAACAACTATTTGATTAGCATAATTAAGGAGATAACAAGACTTAAGACATTTTGACATATGGTTCCATTATTCAACGTAGAAGACCCATGATCATTGATTTGGCAAAGTATTCCTCTCCATGATGAATGTCCAAATGCTCTCACCTCAGTGTCTTATTCTTCTAAAACCAACAACTATTTAATTAGCATAATTAAGGAAATAACAATACTTAAGACATTTTGACATATGGTTCCATTATTCAATGTAGAAGACCTGTGATCATTGATCTGGAAAAGTCTTCCTCTCCATGATGAACATCCAAGTGCTCTCACCTCAGTGTCCTAATCTTCTAAAACCAAATACTTTTCCTCTCACTGATGCACCGTAAAATTTGATGGCCACTTATATTCCTGGATCTTTTGCATGTTTGCAAGATGTGTTTGCCATCGACTATCTAGTAATGTATTTGTATCATTGACAAACTTTAGGTATCCCACATCAAGAACAATCAACCCATCCATCATCTGATTTAGCCTGGGAAGACTGGTATCATCATCCTCATGTATATGAGTTACACACTTATGAACAACCTGACTAAATTATTTCTTCCACTTATCCAAGTTCGTCAACTGATCACCATCTCTCATGATTTTAGGTATATACAACTATTTCTAGATATGGAATAAATCCATTCATGTTACAATATTTTTATCAAACCCTTGTACATATTGAAATTCATCAATAATCATCTTCACAGTTTGTTCAGTTGGCTATAATGTTGTGGGTGCATCAGGACTTCTTTGTAGAACTTTGTATAACTTACCCAAAGTGTGGTGAATAGGTTGCCACCTTTTGAACAAAGGATCTAATACAAGCATATGTGTCTTTATTTGATCCATGGCCTGCTGAAGTGTTTTATAACTATCATGCGCATTCTCCAGTTTATCCATAACTGATTTTATCTTGTGATCAAGAATCTTTTCCATAACTTCACAAATTCATCTTTTCACTTCATCTTGGGTTTGATTGTTGGCCTTCTTTACATCATCCACTTCCTTCTCTGAATTTCTTACCTATTCTACATAAATGTTCTTCACAATATCCATTGGAGCAAGAGGAGGCATGTATAACACCATCTCCTTGCTTTGTGAGGGTCCTGCTCCTCTTAATTGTTCTTTCAATTTGACATTCTCCATGAACAGTTTATTAACTTCATCATTTAGGAACCTTTGTTCCTTTTCATACTCCTTCAATCTGTATTCTAATCCCTTAACCGCTGCTCAAGTGAACATGGTCGAATGCATGGTCATTGTGGTTGCCTCCAAAGGGGTGGTATCTTGTATTGTCCTTACCATTGCTGCCCCTTTCATCCCTTGAATTACATCCAATAATTTTGGCTTCTGTGTATTTTTCTGTTTGATCCATATGGCCAAGGTTTCAATCTTTGGGTTATACCCAGTTCCACTCACACCTTCATCGGAGTCAAATTCTGCAACTAGCATTAGATCTTCCTGAGCCCGCACTTGATCAAGAAAAAATATTTTCTTTAATTCCAAGGCAGGGAAAATGAGCATATTGATCTTCAAGACCATTTCTCTAGCCTTCTAGGGGCTAATGTCAATGTTGTCAACTCTTAATTCTTGGAAATTCTGTGCTACCATTTCATTTTTCTTTTATTCTTCAATTCTTGCTTCAGTTGATTTCATCCTCTCTTGTAATTCTTTTATCTTCACCTTCATCCAGAAATCCTTAAACTCGGGATTCTTAATGAATTCATCATCTTCTATGAATCTCCTGGCTACAATTTCCCTTTCATCTTTATGTACCTTTGTACTTGTTTTTTCTACATTACCTATCATTTCCTCATGTTTATGGGCACTGGTCTCAAGGATGGGTTGATCAACTTCAATATCACCTTTCAATGACTACAATATTGTAGCCACTTCCTCAGTATCGCCCACCTCTTCAGTATCCTCATAAGGTACTAACTATTCAATGCTTCCTTTCTTTTGTCTTTTGGGAGGTAACTTCTCCATGGGAGGCTCAAAGGTTTCACCTGGGGTATGCTTTGCACTTGCACCACTATCATGTTCTTCGAGATATGCTTCCTTCTTTCTGTACAAGTCTTCAAATATACCAATTATCAAGTCTATCCTCTTGATGGGGTCCTTTTCGTCAACAAAGTATCCTACAAAATCCTTGGACCTTTGCTTCGTCCTTTCTTCAACCTTCTTCATATATTCCCATTCTCTCCTTCTACTAAATACATCATTATAAGTAATCTAGTTCCTTATGACATCTTCTTCAAAATCCACTTGGTGTGGCACTGCCATTTTGGTAAGAAGATTGTTCCTTATGTTGTTCATATGATTTTCAGGGTCAAAGGCTCTTTCTTTTCCATATTTCAAAGCATATCTTGTCTTCAAATAATATTGTAACTCCTCTAGTGTGTCTAAGCCTACAGTCCAATCTTCACACTTGGTTTGGTTTGGTGGGAAAGTGCCTTTCTTTTGCTTGTGCATTACATCTTTCTCCATCCACATCATTTTCCACATAAATTCAATAAATGCTAATCTGAGGGGCACAAATTTTGGCAATATGTGTGGAGCAATAGGGCATCCATAAACTCTTATTATTGTGACTTCTGGGAGAAAGAACCAATCTCCAAAATTGTGTGTATGACCTTGCTTTGGTCTTAAATCCAAAGGTCTTAGTAGTTGTAACATTTTGGTTGAAAATCTTGGTATTGCATACCCAAGAACTTGAAGGATTTTGTGTACAAAGTCTTCATAGAATACAACAAAGCTTGAATTCTTGCACTAACTGTCCCAAATATAGCACCATGTTTGGACAGGTGTGGGATTCCCTTGCTCATCTATTTTAGCCAAGTCCATTCTTTTAGTCCACCGGTCCCTATTTTGGTACAATATCAGATGACACAGTAGGGAATAGTTTTTGTATGTAATCGGTGATCTATCCTCTATAACTTGGAAGAATTCATCATCTAACTCCTTCTCAAGGCATGAAGCAAAGTCATATTCAATATTAGTTTCAGGGTTTTGAATTCTCATGGCCATCATCATTAGGCCTATTGGAATTTTGTATTGAGCATATATCCCCAACACTTGGAAAAGAGCTAAATATGTATTCACAAAGTAATACTGAAAATCTGTGAATGTTCTATTACCAATGCCTCTTTTCATATATAGGGGTACCTCATCACTTCTATAAGTCTTTTTTAACCTAGTATAATCCTCCTCACTTTTCTATAGGTTTATCTTGGTCAGAGTCTGCTTGTTTAAGCCAAAACACTCAATGATGGCTTTTCTGGTTACTTCTACCAATACCGTGTCGTTTAGAAACCTTACTATTTTGGTAGCTAGGTGATAGTGTTTGGCTAGTAGTCTGATAAATTCTACATCAACAAACACATTTGGGACAATCAACCTTGCTATATCCAACATCCAAGAATTTGACACTGGAATCTTCTCATTTCTCTTACTGTTAAAATACCAAAATAGGTCCTATCCAGATTTGGAAATGAGGGCATCCCTACAAATTTGTGCGGTGTTCATGAGAAACTTCTTATTACCCTCTTTAGTAGACCTTGGAAGTATATCTAATATGGACTGATGGAGTGGTCTCTTCTTTACTTTAGGTTCTTCATCTTTAATTTTAGGGTGACTTTCTTTTACTTGTGATTGTTTTTTTTTTAGGATGGAGTGCTTTCTTCTCTACTTTAGGTTCTTCATCTTTAATTTTAGGCCGACTTTCTTTTACTTCTGATTATTTTCTTTTAGGAGGCATGTTTCAATTTTCTCGACTATGGCTTCAGATGACAAAACCTTGAAAGATTTTTTATATTAACAAAGCTCTTTCAAAGAGTTTTCGTGCACTTACAAGACTTCTTCACACTTGCAGGACTTCTTCTTCTCGTATCCTTAGCTCCTTCCATGCTAGTGCACTGCAATTGAGTGTGATATTGGGAAAACTCACTTATCTTTGGATGGTGTGGTATTTAGTCATTAGTTTTGGAAACTCTTAATAATTTAATAGCATTTAATTATGGCAACTAATGTGATTTTCTACATTTATTGTTGTAAATTGTAATGATGCCATGATTACCGTACTACCACCATCTCTTATTGTAATGATGCCACAATTACCGCACTACTGCATTGCTCAAGGCTTCTTGCTATGGGGTTGCGGTGTATACCGCTCTAGCACATATGTTGCTCACTTTACCAGTGGTATAACGCTGTATGCTTTTGATCATTACTTGAAGAGTTTCAATGAGACAATATTATTTGTCTTACCGATATCTCAATGTCTCATCAACATTAGATCTTATGTTCCTATGATGTTGGTTATCGATGTCGATGAGACAAGTTAATATCTCTTGCCAATATGCCACTATCTCATCGATGTTTTCCTTCGGCGGTATTTCTTTATATATCAGTGTAACTCCGCCATGTCGAGGAGACTTGTGATTATCGTTGTGGTCTAGCAGTGTTTTTCGCTTCCCTTTTGTTGTTTACCACACTATCTCCTTGCTCAAGGCTTCTTCCTGCGGGGTTGCAGTGTATACCGCTCTACCGCATATGTTGCTCACCTTCTTGGCGGTATAGTGGAGTATGCTTTTGATCATTACTTGAAGAGTGTCGATGAGACAATCTTATCTATCTTAATGATATCTCAATGTCTCATCGACATTACTTTGTTATATCCAAGAGTTTTATTTCACCGAGCACTCGTCGATGTGACATAAGTGATTCTATCCTCAATATGCCTGTATCTTGTTGACATTTCACTATTTTACATCGTCGATGAGACATATAAATAAGTCTCTCCGACATAGGGGTGTCTAAATCAGTGCTAAATCTGAAGATAAACTCGAAGCTAAATTCAAAGCTAAACACGGTGGTAAACTCGAAGCTAAACTTGGAGTTAAAGGTGACGCTCACGGTGGCACTACACTTGAAGCTAATATTGGTGCTAAATTTGGCATTACTTTAGGCACTACATAGTACCCAAATTAGCGTCGACTTGTACCGATCGGCGCAATAAACACCAAAAATTATGCCTTCCTGATAAATAGCACTGACGTTTTCAAAAAATTGCCAAAAAATACATTAAAACAGTGGGTGGAAGCAAAAAATGGAGCAAAACATGGAGCAAAGCATAGGGATTTATTGTAGTGAAAATAAATAGTGCATGTGTTATTACATGGATAGTATAATACTTTTAAAAAGCTATCGTCTATGGTTTCTTAATTAATAGAGTGAAATACAAAACTAGCTCTTAAAGAATCAATGTGGCTTTGAAAATTTATGGAAAAGTTTCATCTGGGTACTAGTAAAAGTACCACATTACTATACATGATAATTATAGTTCTTTTTACCATAGACTTATTTTAAACAATAAGAGAAAAAATTGCACTGAAGATCATGGAAACTTCACTTAAGCAATTTTATTCCATCATAAAATTTCCCTCCAATTCTATTCATCTAAATATCTAGTGGCATACTATAATCAAGAAGAAATATATTAGAATCTTAGCCATCTCATATTGAACTTATGTGCAATGTGAAATTCTCCAAAATCATATTAATGTGTGGCCATAGGTGATTTCATTAAGGGGGAATGTGAATGTGAATGACACCACCTAGTGGATAACTTCCTATTTGTGAGTCCTTCTAGCATAAGCAAGTCCTAATAGGAAAAACATAAGACCTTTAGGCATTAATAAGTCCTTTGGGCATATTTAAGTCCCAATAGGCATAAGAAAATCCTAATAGGAAAAACATAAGACCTCTAAGTCCTATAGACATATTGTAAAATTCTTCTCTCTATAAATCTTATACTTTTAAAATCATTGTATTATATAAGTCTTATCCAAGCACTATGTAATGAACATGGGGTGAGAATAATTTGAGTAGACTCAAGCTTCAACATATTTTTTTATAAGACCTCATAGCATAATTTTTAAAACACTAGGATTACAAATTATGAGATTAAGACGACCTTCATGTAGTCTAGAATACACAGTTTTCATCTTGGCATATTTGTGTGTCCTTATTTATCGATATCAAAGAAGACCTATGTTACTAGGATAGTTCATTTTTTCTTTTGTGGAAATTGGCATGTGATTCCCCCTATTAACATTAAGGGGGGGTATTAGAACATAATTTTATTAGGGTTCATACCCTTAAAACATTTATATATTGATTTAGCATAGGTTTATAAACCTTTATATATTATATGCTTATTAAGTATATCCCATGTGAAATAATTAGTCTAATAAGTATTAGATTATTAATTATTTATGAATGGTGGTTGTTGAATAGATGAGATTAATACCCCTTCAATTATTATGTCACCCATTCTCCTCTATTTAACGAGGTTCTCTCTCATTTGAGAGTATGAAAATTTGGAGATATATAGTGAATTATATTACTAGGAACTTGAAATATTATTGGTCATGTGGAAGTAAGGAGAAGTGGCTCCCTAGGTTCAGTCTATGTTAGAATAGACCATTTTGTAAGTGTTTTAATAAAATGATGGTTTATGGGGTTTTTTTATTCAAAAGGGTTTTCCCCATGTATATCTTGTGTAATGTGTAAAATTTATGCTTGTATGATTATCATTTTATTTTTTTAATATTTTTTTTATAGTGATTAGTAGCCTAAGATCGTAATTTCTAACAAAGATGAATTCAAATATATTTGAATAAATTACAATATAGAAATTCTTCCCAAGATTCATTTTCTCGTTAAGTGAGATTTAACTAGGTTTTTACGCTTGAATCAAGTTGTTCTTCAACTTTTCCTAGACACTACCACTCTTGTATGAAATCATCAATATTAACCAAGCAGAAATACTATGAGTCAATCCAAAAGAAATAAAATACCTAAAATTATGCCAACCAACTAGAAGAATGAAGAAATAATAGAAATGACTCCTACTGAATGGCTACAAATGACAGCCCCAATAAAACCACTTAAATCAAAAGTAAAATATTATTCAAGCAACCTTAAATTTCCATCAGGCATTATATTTATTGATGTTGAAAAATATATTGACTCAACCAATCAACCCTTTAACCCATCATGAAGGTTAAAATGGAATTTGACTATACTAGTTTATAACTAATCTGGGTGTAAATGGTTGGTTTGACTACTAGGGTAAATTACTATTCGTGTTAGTGTGTTTTCATCATGGTAGGTTTTGGGAATTCAAGATATTATTTTACCTTATTATTCATTTATAATTTAAGAATAGTTATGGAACAATTTTCTTGATTTTAATCTAAAATGAATGGTTTGACAATGCTAGTAAATGTCCCAAACATTTTACTTTGATAGAATTTTTTTGGGAGGGTTACTCTTAAAGCATGCTTATAGAAGTGGTTAACAAGACTTGAGCCTTGCATCGCTTTTGTTCAAGATCTCACCAAGGGGTCTGTTTATTTTCATTTTCTAAAGACAACCATGTGGAAGTCATTCTTAAACATGGTCCTAATTTTTGTGCTTCCTTTTTGGTCTTATAGCATTGGACTTGAGACTCTGCTCTCTAAATAAAGGGTTATTTTTGTTCCTTTTAGGTGGAACTCTTGGGTTTAGATTTACCCTATTGGAATTTTTAGACCACCATTGTTGAATTTCTTGATAGTGTTACATGTGTCAAGCCAAAAAATTTATTCTTATCTTATCCTAAAAACTGATTCTATATCAAGGTTTACCTCTCTAAATATTTATATAAAATCATGGAAATTCAAATTGGACAAATACATTCTAAAAAGTGGGTTCTTTATCTTAATTTTCCAAACACTAGCTTTAAAAGACACTATTTTGATCATATTATCAAGTATTATCCATCAATATCCACTCATATAAATCCCACTCCTTAGCCTTATACCAAGACTCTCTTTCCTAAAAAGAAGGGTGGACCACTATTTGGAATTTTAAAACTAATTGAAACCCTAGATTATTGTAGATCACGCTAAGACTCCAAGTAGTAGAAGCAATCAAGAGGTAACAATGTTGATTAGTATAGTCTTAAAAGAGAAAGTTTCAATTCTCTCCAAATGAGTATTACCTAGCATGGTGGATAAGCCTAATTATTTCATCATAAAATTTATCTCCAATTCAATTCATCCAAATATCTAGTGGCATACTATAATCAAGAAGAAATATATTGGAATATCAACCATCTCATATTAAACTTATGTGCAATGCAAAATTTTCCAAAATCATATTAATGCTTGGCTATAGGTGAGTCCATTGAGGGGGAATGTGAATGTCAATGACACCACCTAGTGGATAAATCCTATTTGCGAGTCCTAGCATAATAGGTAAAACATAAGACATCTAGGAATTAATAAGTCTTTTGGACATATTTAAGTCCCAACAAGTATAAGCAAGTCCTAATAGGAAAAACATATGACCTATAGGCATTAGTAAGTCCTTTAGGAATAATATAAGTCCTATAGAAATATTGTAAAATTCTTCTCTCTGTAAAACTTCCACTTGTAAAATCATTGTATTATGTCTTATGGGCACTATGTAATGAACATGGGGCGAGGTTAATTTGAGTAGGCTCAAACTTCAATATGTTTTTTTATAATACCTTGTAACATATTTTTTTAAATGCTAGGATTACAAATTATGAGATTCAGATGACCTTCATGTAGTCTGGAATACATGGTTTTCATCTTGGCATATATTTGTGTCCCTATTTATCACTATCAAAGAATACCTACATTACTAGGATAATTCAATTTTTATTTTATAGAAATTAACATGTGATGCCCCCTATTAACATTAAGGGGGGTATTAGAACATAATTTTATTAGGGGTAATACCCTTATAACATTTATATATTTTTCTAACATAAGTTTATAAATCTTTATGTATTATATGCTTATTAAGTATATCTGATGTGCAATATAATTAGTCTAAGAAGTATCAAATTATTAATTATTTATGAATGGTGGTTGTTGAATATATGTGACTAATAGCCATTCAATTATTATGCTACCCTTTCTCCTCTATTTAACGAGGTTATCTCTCATTTGAGAGTGTGAAAATTTGGAGATATATACTGAATTATATTGCTAGGGACATGAAATATTATTGTCCATGTGGAAGTAAGGAGAAGTGGTTCCCCAAGTTTAGTCAATGTTAGAATAGACCATTTTGTAAGTGTTTTAATAAAATGATGGTTTGTGGGGGTTTTTTATTCAAAAGGGTTTTCCCCACATATATCTTGTGTAATGTGTAAAATTTATGCTTGCATGATTCTCATTTTGTTTGTTTTATATTTTGTTTATAGTAATTAGTTTCCTAAGATCCTAATTTATAACAAGGATGAATTCTAATATATTTGAAGAAATTACAATATAGAAATTCTTCCCAAGATTCATTTTCTCGCTAAGTGAGATTTAACTAGGTTTTCACGCTTGGATCAAGTTGTTCTTCAACTTTTCCTAGACACTACCACTCTTGTATGAAATCGTCAATAGTAACCAAGTGGAAATACTATAAGTTAATCCAAAAGAAATAAAATACCTAAAATTATGCCAACCAACTAAGAATGAAGAAATAATAGGAATGAATCCTAGTGATTGGCTACATATGACAACCCCAATAAAACCACTTCAATCAGAAGTAAAAAAGTAATAAAGCAACCTTAAATTTTCATTATCCATCATATTTTTTGATGTTGAAAAATATATTGACTCAACCAATCAACACTTTAACCCATCATGCAAGTTAAAATGGAATTTGACTAGTTTATAACTAATCTGGGTGTAAATGACTAGTTTGACAACTAAGGTAAATTACTATGTGTGTTAGTGTGTTTTCAACATAGTAGGTTTTGGGAATTGGAGATGTTATATTACTTTATAATTCATTTATAAGTTAAGAATATTTATGGTAGAATTTTCATGATTTTAATCTAAAATGAATGGTTTGACAATGCTTGTAAATGTCCCAAACATTTTACTTTGATAGAATTTTTTTGGGAGGGTTCCTCTTAAAGCATGCTTATAGAGGTGGCTAGCAAGACTCAGCCAATCCTTGCATCATTTATGTTCAAGATCTCACCAAGGATCTTTTTTATTTTTTGCTAAAGACAACCATATGGAACTCATTCTTGTACACGGTCCTAATTTTTTGTGCTTCCTTTTTGGTCTTATAGCCTTGGACTTGAGACTTTTTTCTCTAAATAAAGGGTTCTTTTGTTCCTTTTTAGGTGGAACTCTTGGGTTTACCTTTACCTTGTTGGAATTTTTAGACCACCATTTTTTACTTTCTTGATAGTGTTACATGTGTCAAGCCAAAAAAAAAATCTTCTCTTATCCTAAAAATTGAGTCCATATTAAGGTTTACCTCTCTAAAGATTTATATAAAACTATGGAAATTAAAATTAGACGAATACATCCTACAAAGTTGGTTCTTTATCTTAATTTTCCAAACACTTGTTTTAGGTGATAATATTTTGATCATAAGATCAAGTATTATCCATTAGTATCCCCTCATATAAATCCCACTCCTTAGCCTTTACTAAGACTCTCCTTCATAAAAAGAAGGGTGGACCACAATTTGGAATTGTAAAACTAATTGAAACCCCAAAATATTGGAGATCACACTAAGAATCCAAGTAGTACTAGCAATCAAGAGGCAACAGTGTTGATTGGCATAGTTTTAGAACATCAAGACAAGGATAAAGTGGCAATTCTCTCCAAACAAGTATTACTTAGTGAGGTGGATAAGCCTAAGTTCAACATAATTCCTTAGTTAGCTTTGGTTTTATCATCCTAATCAAACAATATTTCTCAATTTATTACTTCCTTATAACAATCCTATAACATTCTCATAGTCCTTCTAGATGACTAGAAGAGGGATAATATATCCTAGGTAAAAGGAGATTGTATATCCCTAAAATTTAGTTAGGTAGTTTTTCTAATAAGATTTTTGCAAAATTGTTATTGTCACTCTTAGTGTGTTGGAACTAGATGATATGATGCTTGATTATTGCAAATGAATTTTCTCTCCTAGAATTTTCTAGGACTTATAGACCTATCTACGAAGCATTTAGTGAAAGATTCTTGCTAATAGTTTTTTATATGTGGATGTCCTTTGTTTATAAGAAGTTAAAATAACTAGTTTTTAGATTTTTTGTTGTTTTCCAAGTTATTGTAATGTCTTAGGTCAAAATAATAATATAAATCTAAAATTCTTATCCTTCAATAAAACTTATTATTTGATTAACAACACCATTCGCCCTAGAATTCAATTATATCTTAGATAACATAGATTTAAAAATACTATTTATGCATAAGAAATATCATTAAATTCAAACAAAAAATGATAGAAATGACACCCAATCTTCTTATTATAATGAAAAATAATAATAGATGAAGTATCGATCTCTATCTTATTACATTAATGGTTGTATTATATTTAAATAGTTTTACAATATTAGTAGCTACAACAAAAAATTCATATCGATAACAATGGTAAATTGGATCATTACAATGCAATTGAAGGTTGCATCTAATGAAGCTCAAATACAACCACTATATGAGATGGTTCTCTAAAATCACTAGGGTTCTTATTCTAGGATTCACATTCTTGAACACAAGTGCTACAAATAGATTTTTATCGAAATTGATTAAGGTTAGATAATCCTCCTAGATAATTTTTTTTTCTCTTTTATATACTCCACAAATAGATAAGTCAACCACCATGCACATCCATAACTTCAAATTTCAATAGTGATCAAGGATAGGAAATTTTCCACTTTGAAAATGATGGTGTCAAAAATATATTACTAGAAATGTATTGAAATATGCTAGGAAGTTAGGAGGGAAATATAAGGATAGGCATATATATTAAGGGTCAGGGTTTGGCCATAACATTAGACTCATCTACAGGACAAGGCACTAGGTGTCAAGCAATAGGGATGGTAAGATGGAGAGGTATGAAAATATAACAAGAAAGGAAGATAAGACTTATAAGAAAATGCATACTCAAGAAGGGAAAATATACATAGGAGATAGAAACAAGGAAGACATAAGTAAATATCTAATATGTACATACTTAGATTGATTGAAAATGAGACATGGTTGTAGAACTTTCCCCTAATGTCTAATTAACTAGTGTAACTAATCATACACATGGCTGAATGGACCTGAAGATCCTTCATATCTTAAGCAATTCTTTATTAAAAAGGGGCTTCATTATAGTGTCAACCAAGGAGTTGTAGACTTAAGATGATGTTGGCACTATATGCGCTTTCACAAATTGTAACATAATCAATTGAGTACAAGTATCTGAAAGAATAACTAAAAGTAATTTCTACTGAAGAAACAGAGTAAGTAATCTAATTACTGCTAGTTGTTAAAAGTACCTATTACTTCCATGGACTATAAATGATTAATCTTATGTTGCGGCATACACTTATCCTAACATAATCATTTAACTAAATATAAAATAAAGCATTGAATTGGAAATCTTAAAATAACAATGAGTTACAATGTAAGCTAATAATCAAAATTAATAACTTCAATGCATAATCTAACTAACTACTCTTATGTAGAATCAACAATACCTCAAGTGGCCCTTGCTTGAGTGTTGCATTCTAGTATCTTTTTCAATTAACTTGAAAAATTATGTATCAAGAGAAATCTTCTTTATTGTAAAATATCAAACATTAAAACATAATGTAGAAATTTCTATTCAATCTAATTTTTGCAAAGATATAGCATATCCTCTAACTACTATGGTCTCTAAATAGGGCATCTTCTTAAATAGGGTTTGTTAGAATTTGATTATTATCAAACTGTAAAAAACTATCCAACAAGCATCAACTCTTCCAAGAAGATAGTAAGAGTACTTGAGTCTTTAAAGCTTAACAAAAACAACTAATTTTTGGAAGCGAGAGTACAAAAGTCAAACAAGGATTCTACACCTTTTAAGAAGGCTTCTATAACATAGGAACATGTTGGAAAAAACATCCTTATCATAACTATCATTCCTTATTAAAACATACTTCTTCCTCTTCCAAGTTTATTTAGCAAACATAATGCCACATGGATAATTGTGTCTATGACTCCTAATCATCATCTTCATGTCATTTTGAAAACATGTTGATGTTGTAGTTGATTGACTCCTTCATTATGTTGAACTGTCACCCCTTTGTTGCAGGTTAGAAATCCTTCCATTGCGGGTTGACAGGTCTTTGTTCTACAAGGGTTAGTCTTATTTCTAAAGACACATTTCATAGTTAATCACTATAATTAATCAAGAAATTCTACTAGATACTTATAGACATTTGAAATCCATGCATACATTCATTAATACCACATACATAGTATTTAAATTCTTTGAAATATTTAAAGGTTTATAAAAGGCCTTGGTAATGTCTATAAAGATTAGCATAAATAAGATAAAAAACATGAAATTGTTGTAGGAAACTAGTAAATTCTAAGGCTCATCATTCCCCCCTAACTTAAATTCTTGCTTTTCCTCGAGTAGGTTCAGGTTCGAATGTTGTATTGTAATGTAGTTTCTTTGTAGTCCATCATTCTGGTTACCCCTGTCCCATGCTTCAAGTAAAAGCCTTGTTGATCTAATATTTTTCCCCACCTATCTTCCTTTGTTGAACTTATCTCATGAGATGAGAATTAAAGTTGAGGGGAAGCCAAGTGATTCCATTTTTCACAGTGATTGTGGTGTACTTATGTTCCCTTTTGAATATTGTTATATAGTTGAAGATAGAATGGGGTTTCCTCTTGTCATATTCTAGCATAAGCTCCCTCCATCTATCCTGGGAAAAGTTAAGTGCCTCCCTAATTGTCTCTATTGCAAGTTCTTCGAACCTCTTGTAATATTTGTCCCTACAATCTAGTATTTTCACTACCACTCCCTCTCTCTCTATAAGATTTATCCATGGATACACCATTTTTTTCTAGGTCTCCCTATTCTTCCCCCAACTGAAGAGGGAATGATTTTTCTTTCCTAGTATTCCTGCTGCAAGCATCCCCTTAGATGTTCATTATGGATGTAAGAAGCTAATTCTTTGATTTGAACATCTCCCACAAACATAATTGGGTTTCACGTAATTTCACAGGGAAGAATCAAATTGTGTAAATAGAATTTGCATATCTAATCTTGTATTTCTAGTGTAGATTGCTTGAACACTTTTAAAAATAGTGTGGTTGTACTTAATGAGAGTGGGAGGTCACTAATTAATTAGATGAATTGAAAAATGAGAAATTTTTCTTGGAGAAATAGAGTATACACCTTGGCTAGAGGTCTACACCTCAATAATTGGACTGTCTTGTCCACCATTTCATCTATTTTTACCTTTAATTTATTAGTCTTTTCCTCCTATTTATCAACTATTATAGTATGAGTTGACAATAATTTTTATTTTTCCTTTTCCCAGCCTTTTTTCTTCCAGGAAAATTCTCTTGTTTTGTTCCATAAATCAATATCAAGTGTCACCATAGTGGGAGCCTTAGGTTTCTTCAAGCATTCAATTGGATCCACAAGTTGTTGATCCATTTGGTTCATTTCAACTATAGCCAATTGTGCTAATGTTTCTAACCCTAACCCTTGTTCAATTTTTTGTAGTTTCTTTTCCAATTCTTGAATGTTTACGTCCATGCTACTCTCCCTCTATTGGTATGTTTTAAGTTATTCTTCCAAATCCTCTATTATTTGTAACGTTTCCTTTAACCCCTTATTTTCATCTTTCTCTTCTAAAACCAATTCTTCTTCCTTTTTCCAAAAACATCTCCTCATTAGCCTCATTAGGCAACACAAACCCTTCCTCGAAGATATGGCTATTCTAAGGTCTTTTCTTTTTCTTAGTTGTAAATAAATCCTCAGAATCAGAATCTATATTTCTACTCAAATATAGAGGTTGCAATATCTTGGGTTTCTTCTCTTCTTCAAGTTCTGACTCAGCTTCAATTTCCACAATTTTCTCTTTATGAGTGTTGGCCTTCTTCTTTTCAAAGCCGTTCTTTCTATGGTGATGTGATCACCTATTTAGCTATGTTGGCTTCCTTTTCCTTTTCTTAGATGCAAAAGTGGAGGTTGCACTTTTTCTTTTCTGTTGTTTGGTCTTAGATGAGCTCTTAGTAGAAGTAGGGTTTTCAAATGCCTCTTCCACTACAGGTTGACCCATAGAAGTTGTAGGTTGTGCTTCTGGTGCTTCTAGTTTTGTCTAGCCACCAAACATGCAGGAAGGTGAAATGATGGGTGAGCAGAGGATTCATATCCTTCTACTACAAATATATAGAAGGCTCATTTACTTTATTCCCCTATTCAATTGTTCTCCCTCTAGCCTTATAACAACATCATTAATGTTGTTACAAACTAAAAAGTCCTCCCAAGCTATATTGGGTAATTGAATTTTGAGATTCCTTTTGACTAATAGAGTAACCAAACAAAAGGGAGATAATGCAACTCTTATATTTCACAGACATTATTTTTAATAGATTATACAAAAAATTAGGAACATTCACTAGTCATTGGTGGTGCAAGTGATTGACGAGTTTAAAGTGTACAATTTATAGGAGAGACTACTTACCATCACAAGTTAAGTATTTAACTATGTAAGAGGCTATAGAGGCCCACAACCAAGGTAAAGAGTTTCGTTTAGTACCTTGAGCTGAAGATTTTAGGTTCTATCCTGATAGTCTGAACTCATTTCTTGTTGCAATGGCATCTTCTCTGGCCAAAAATTCTTCTCCTATCCTAGGTAGCCCTAAAAATTTTGCTACCGTTGACTCTGATGCGTCCACCCTTAACCCCCTGACTATAGCTTCATAATTTTACAATGTGCTAGAAAATTGCTGAGTGATTTCTTTATTATATTCAATCCATTAAAGGAAGTAGTCCATCCACCCAACTTGTTGAAAAATTGGAAGACATTGTTGGTCTTACAATAAGAGGTTATGCACCATTGGTTCCCTTCTTATAATATCACCTCCCATTCTACCAGATAAATTTTGCATCTTGTTATCCTTCTAATTTCTAAGATTTTGAATGTTACTATTTATGTATACTTTTGTACTCTATTAATGGATTATAAAATTATTTGGGTCTTGGACAAGGGAATTTTGGAAATAGAAAATAACAAAAATGACAGACAAAACCTTGTATGCTCCCCCCAACTTAATTGGGTTATTTTTCCCTAAATAGCGTGGTACAAAAAGGATGGGGAGAAAATATTTCAAAGAAAATGTAGATAATGCACGTAATAAATTTGAATTGCATGTAAGATATCGAGTTGTTAAAGAAATCAATAGAACTTAATGTTTAATAATAAATAAATAACAAGAAAAGTATCTTAGAATGTGGTAAGATGGAAAATTGATGTGTGTGAGGAGAGTTAATCAGTGTCATGCAAATATGGTGAATTATGGTTGACATGATGGAATTGAAATGATAGTACTGCAAGTGGACATATCGAAGCAATGCATAGTGTAATGAATGCATGTGTTAAAGAAGGTGGCAAGTTGAAATGGAATATTGCACAAAGTATGCAATGATTTGATGTGATGGTGAATGAATTGTACTAGAGTGTAATTATTGCATGTTGAGGTAACATAAAGGATGATAAACATTAATTGCTACAAGTAAAATAGAATTGAATGAAAGGAAGTGTTATAGGATGTATTGAAAATGAAGTGGAAATAGGTGTTATGGGTAGCTACAAGTAGGTCCCTCCTATATTTATATTCCTCAAGGATGTTGCTACAGGTCCGTCGATTTCATCTTTTTCTTGTCGCAAAATAGTTTTTGGTGAAAGAATATAGTGCATCTGTGTGCACGTGTAGTGTTATTGCAAAATTATACCTGTGATGCATCAACAAATGAGTTGATTGGCTCATCCTCTAATGTAGAACTTGGTGTGTCATGCTTCTCTGTCTTATGGGTACTTTGTTTGGAATTCAACTATTGTTGTAGATAATTTAAGAAATTCTCCTTTTGCAGTGTTCTTTTATAGAGCTTCAGTTTGTTCCCATAGACCAATAATAAAAATCATACTGAATCTATTGTTGTTAATTGAACAGATCCATTGTGAAAAACATGTTGAATCTCATAAGGGCCAAGCCATCGTATTTTTAACTTTCCCTTATATTCTTTATACCGTGAGTTATACAGCAAGGCCTAATCACATGTATTTAACTCCTTTGTCTTTATGAACTATCCCATTTCATTCTTTGTTTTTGTATTATTTTAGTATGGTGAATTGCCTCCATTTGAATCTCGTTCAAAGTATTAAGATTATGTAATCTCTCTTTTTTTTCTACTAATGTATCCATTACAAGTTGTACTATTGTACAAATATTCTTATATTCAAACTCAATGGGAGGACAAACATTTTTCCATACACTAGTTCATATGGTGTAAACCCCATTGTAGCCTTACATGTTGTCTTGTGAGCCCAAACTGCTTCAGGTAGCCTTACTACCCAATCCTTCCTATGAAGTTGTATTATTTTTGTAAGAATACTCTCTATTTCCTTGTTGGTAACTTCCACTTGACCATTAGCCTGGGGGTAGTAGTGTGTGGATTTCCTACGTCTAATCTCATTTTCCTATACTATTTTGTTGATCAGATCAGAAGTAAATTGAGGCCCTTGGTCTATTAGTATTTCTCTAAGAACACCATACCTTGTGAAGATATCTTCATAAAGAAACTTAGCAACATTTTTGTCCCTTACAAATTGTAATGATTTTACCTCCACCCATTTTGTGAGATAATTTGTGCAGACCAAAATATATTTTTTCTTATCTAATGTTGGGTCTACAGGAATAATAAAATCCAATCCCACTTGTCAAATGGTGCAATGACTAATTGGGGCTAGAGTGGAATTTCATCACTCTTAGTAGGTCTTCCCATCCTTTGGCATCTATCACACAGGGTCTTATATACTTGATTGCATCCTTGTGAAGTGTAGGCCAATAGTAGCCAATGTTTAAAATTTTGAGAGTTGTCCTTTTAGTTGCAAAGCACCCTCCACAGTGCTCATCATTACATTTCTTTAGAATATCATAGAATTCATCCTCTTTGGTGCATCTTCTCATTATGTTTTTGATTAGTTAAGCAGGGAAGGGCCCTAATCCCATGGTTATAGCCAACAAACAAAAAAGAACCGAAACAAGGTGGGAAACAACACCACCAACAGGAACCAAAAAATAGCAACCAGATTAGCACGTAGACCATCATTCATAATAATAACCATAGTATAGCCAATATTAATAAAAAACGACAAGTTTCCTCTAGCAAAATTAAAACTACGTAAACTATTGATCAAATCAATAGTGTCCCATGTAGTATTCAACCATAACAGGGCTATTATAAAATAGCATCCCGAGATTATGAAACAAAAGGAAAAAAACTAAAAAGCAACCATCAAAGCAGCAACAAGAAGCCATTACTTGGATTTATTTAGTAGGTCCCCATATTCACCAATGAGGGAGATGTACTCCCTCCAATCAGGTCCCTCAGATTCATCTAGCATCTTTAAGACATCAAGTTTCCCCTATTTTTTCAATTTCTTGGTAATTCTGGTTTCTCCAAAAACAACTCCAAACATCTCCCTCCTCATCAGTCTACTAGTTACCTTCATTAGCATAACTAAGGATTTATCCATATAATCAACTTGAACCTATATAAAATTTAGTCTACTCTTCATGAAATCAGTGCTTGAGTCCTCAGTATTAATCTCAATGCCCATATTCCCTGCATCTTGGACATTCTCAATCTCATTCTTTTGTTCCTCAACTTTCTCAGTTTGTTCCTCCTCTCCCTCTTCCTTTTCATCATTCGATCCTTCTTCCCCCATATCATAAGCAAAGTCCTCAAATTCCATATCCTCAGAATCTTCTTCCTCGTGGGCTTCAAACTCTTCAAAATCCATGTCTTCCTCATCACACAATAATTTTCATTTTCCTTTCTTGTCCTTAGAGGCAGCTTTAGCTAGTTGGGCAGACCTTCTACCACCACTTCCTACACTCCCTTTCCCCTGTGAAGTCTCCTTTAACTCCTCATTATGCACACCTTCCTCAGATATATTAATGATATCACTAAGGTTAATATCTCTTTTGAATTTCTTCTCCTTGGGAAGGTCCAACAACAAAGACAAGTGTTTTCTTTTCTCCAGTGTAGCCTTGATGAGCTCAATCTCATAAACATATTTTTCCTCTCTTTTTTGCAAATCATGAGTAGAGGGGTTCGATACATTGGCCACAAGGGACAGGATCTTTGCAATAATTAGCACCCTCCTAGCACCAACTAAGGGAGGTGAGCAAGGATTAGGTTCTCCAACAAGAATTTCATCAACAGGCGGTTCCTCATTATCCCCATCAAAGCGGTTGGGATTATCACTTCTAGCGGCCAAAGGGGTTATCGTAAGGATTAAGAGCTAGAGAATAATTATGCAAGGATAAAATCAAACCTTGGTGTATGGGAGGACTGAAACCCTTCTCTATATTGAGTTGCAGAGAAGACAATAAGTAAAAGGGTAAATTGATTTTTTGTCCATGCGTAATATGATTGAGCAGAGGAAAATGGTATGCATGTACCGACATATATCTCCCCTCTAATACCACATAACAAATAAGCTAACCAAAGAATAGGGAGGAGGGAGTTCTAACCTAGCATACCCATTTTGGAATCATTTTAGGTTCTCCCCATCATGCAGGAATTTGTCCATGAACTTTTGATAATCAGCCCCACTCTTCTTTGCAAATTTAATCCCTTGGTTTTGCAGACCAGTAGCTTTAGTTATGAACCTCGTCATAACCTCAAACTTCACTACACCAATGGCGACACTTCCTTTCCTCCAGGAATTGGTGAACTTGGCCATTAAGTTCTCGTTGTAACCCTTCAGAGATTAAAAAAATGGAACCATACCAGCATTTTTGAAAAGCCTCCATAAATCCACATTCTACTTAAGGGTCTAAAAATTAGGAGGCTTAGTGCGCTTCCTTGGGCCTCCCATTTTAACACTCTATAAGTTCTTTAGTTTTTGCAAGATTTTCTTCATAATCTCCCACTCCTTCAACTTTCTTTCCTTCTTGTAGAAAACACTATTACTCTAAATAACAAAAAGAACCGATAAAACATGTGGGATCGAGAAGTTTCTTTTTGTGAAGGCCAACATCACAATTCTTGGTACCATTAACTCATTATTTTTCTTACAAGTTTTAAAATATTCATTAAGTCTCATACATTGCACAACTTTACAATTTCAAGAATGGTTGACACTAGGAAAATTGGCATGGTTCAAAATAATAGCCCTTATCAAATTGAAAAAATCCATGTGATCATTGGTCACCTCAGGAAGGGAAGAAAGATTAAATTTACTCCCTAGCAAGATCCTCAAATATGACCCCATACCCCCAATATCATCATTAATTTGTAATCCTTTAAACACCACATGACTCCCATGCTTCCTGCATAACTTCAGCATGTCATCTTTGTATATATCATTTTCAAAATTTTCATTTAATATCAAGTCTCTTAAAGACTTCAGAATATTATTATTTTTCCAATGGGTCCACCCCGTACAACTAAGAGCCACGTTGGCAGTGCAGTGAATACCTTTGTTTCCCTCTCTATAGACGTGTTGCACCCTATAGTTGGTGAAGTAACTCTTCAGGGCTAGGCATTTGTCAATTTTTTTTTTAACTCCCATGGTGGCACAACCACTCCATTCAAAATATCCACAATGAGCTTGGAATCCCCTTCTATTATAACATTTTTAAAGCCAAGCTCCTTAAGAATTTTTAAGCCCCCTAATGCAGTCATAGCTTTAACTTTATTATTAGAACAAACACCCATATTCACACCAAATCTCACTGTGCATTCCCTTTTGTGGTTTCTTAACAAACCCCCTGCCCCAGCTAATCTTGGGTTGCCTTTTGAGCACCCATCAAAGTTACACTTTATCAAATCCATCTACAGAAGACTCCACACAGTAGCCATTCTGGTTAGCATCATAGACCAATTGAGTTTAGTAAGATCCTTCCTTATGCCCCAATTATTCTTAATCCTCATCTCTTTGTAGTTAGGCCATGCTTTGGAAAAACTGTATCTTCCAGCCTCAATGTTTTCCTTAATATATGTTTTTATAATCAAGCTTACCTCCCAGTTGCTTCTATCCACTTTCGTGAATATCCTGTTATTCGTTTCCTTCCATATTCCCCAAGTAACAAAGGGGGGAACTTGGTTCTAGAGGTCAACAATAACATTTTCGGAAAAAGGACAATTCAACCAACTTTCTATAAACAACTTTATTGAGTGAGGAAACACCTAGTCTGACGACAACAACGACAAGAAGAAGGACCACACCTCCCTCGCAAATTGGTAGTGAAAGAAAATGTGTATAATTGACTCCTCTTCCTGCTTGCAAATGGAGCATTTGTTAACAAGTTGGAATCCCGTCCTAACCAAGTTGTCAATTGTAAGAATTTTTCCATGAGCCATAGTCCACCAAAAATAGTTAATTTTGGGAACCAAGTTCTTTAACCACACCTTATCCCAGAAATGGTGAGTAATGAAATCTAGAGGCTTCACCAGTTCCTCATAAGCCTTTTTAACTAAGAAATAGCTTGAAGAGCTACTTTTCCAAAGCCATTCATCTTCCCTTTCTCTATGAAACCACTTAGCCTCCCCAATCAAATTATGTAGCCTTAGAAGGATTGGGTCCAATTGACCTGTCTCTAGCCTCTCAAATTATCCCTCCTTAAAAGCATTTTGAACTCCTTCCAATTAGGTTCCTCCATCTCTCAGTTAATATAGTTGGAAACCTTTTTGCCACAAATCCTGTTTATGCTTTGTATGAGAGGATTTAGATCATCTATTGAAGACAAAGCAGAAGTCTCTATCCATGGGTCCTTCCAAAAAATCAATATTATTACCATTCCTAATTCTCTTTCTTAACCCCAGTCTCAACACATTTTTTAATTTAACAAGGTGATTCCATAATGCAAAACCACTAAGTCGGTCAGGCATAGAGAGAAAACAACCATGACTCTTATTCCTCAAGTACTTAGTTTGGAAAAATTTTACCCAGTCTTTAGAGCCTTCAAGAAGATTCCAACCAATTTTTGCAGTGAAGGATTTGTTTACAAGGATATTCTTCTTATTCCCAAACCCCCTCTCCTTTTGGGAGTGCACACTTTTTCCTAATTGACTAGGGACAATCTATTTTTTTCTTCTGTTCCTAACCACAAAAATCTTCTCTAAATCTATTCTGTCTTTTCCCCTATAAAAGCAAGAATTTTGAAGAGAGATAGGTAGTATATTAGAATTTTCTAAAGGGATGCTTTGAGCAGTTGAACCTTTCCAGCCAAGCTAAGAAGCTAACCCTTCCATCCAACTAGCTTGTTTTGAACTCTCTCAATCAATTGATTCCAGTAGTTTTTTTCCAACTTCTTAGAGATCAAAGGTAGGCCAATGTAGGTATCAGGTAAGGCAACTTCCTGAAATCCTAGAACTTTCATCACTCTATCCTTAATCTATTGGTTAGTATTGAAGAAGTAAATCTTACTTTTTTCATAGTTTATACACTACCCAAAAACAACAACATAGTCATTAAGAACTTGTTTCTAGAGACCTGTTTCCCCCACAGAGGCTTCCCCAAACATGAGAGTATGATCAACAAATTGTTGATGGGAGTCAGTCATAAGAGAAAAGGTAGCTTTAAAACCTTTTAGAGCTTTAGAGTCCACTAATTTTTGGATGTTCCTTCCAAGGACTTTAGCAACAATTATAAAAAAGGTAGGGAGAGAGGGGATCACCTTTCCTAAGACCATGGTCGCAAGATAAAAATCCTTGGGGGACTCCATTAACCAGAACAAAGCACATGGGAGAAGTAACACAAGTAGAGATCATCTTAAGGAATCTTCCTTCTATTCCAAACTTCCTGAGAATAACAAAAAGAAATGGCCAAGAGACTCTATCATAGGCCTTAGAAATGTCAATTTTGAAGGCCATCCTAGGTTTCTTAGAATGGTCCATTTAGTGGATAATTTCATTGGTAGAGATGACATCATCAAGGATGCTTCTTCCCTGGACAAAACCTTTCTGGTTTGGGGAAATCATTTTACCAAGCACCAGTTTGAGCCTTAACACCAAAATTTTAGAGAATATTTTATAGATCGTATTGCAAAGACTAATAGGTCTATAATCCTTCATAGTAGAGGCTTCAACATTTTTGGGTTTAAGGGCTAAAAAAGTGGCATTCATTTGGTTAAGCAACCTGTGTGACCTGAAGAAGTCCCTAACAACATTGAAAAGGTTAGTTTTAACAATATCCCAATAGGTTTGGAAAAAGGAAAGAGGGAGCCCATCTGGGCCAGGAGCTTTAAAAGCTCCAAAGGAGAACACAACCTTTTTTACTTCTTCCATAGAAACAACATTATTCATCTTCTTTAAATCAAGATCAGAAATAACTTTAGGGATGACCGCAAGAAATTCCGCATTTACCCAATTTACATTGCCAAGAGCCATATGGTGAGAGGAGAAGAGGTTAACAGCTTCCTGAGAAATTTTCTTTTCAGTGGTAACCTGGAGCCATCCTCTTTAACGAGTGATCTAATCATGTTTCTGCTTATGTGTTTCAAAGTGGATTGGTGGAAGAATTTAGTGTTCCTATCCCCTTCAATTAGCCATTGGACACATGAGTTTTTTTTCCAAAATATTTCCTCCTTTTAGTTTATCTTAAACCATTGAGATTTGAGGTCTCTTTCCTTAGCACATATCTCTTCATCCACTTGACCAACCTCTATAATATCCTAAACTTATTTTAATTTGTTTCCCAAGGTGTTCTTTATCTCAAAGATATTACCAAAGGTCACCTTATTCCACCCTTTCATTCTTTGCTTTATTCTACTTAGCTTTTCCACCAGAAAATACATTGGAGTGCCAATTATAGGTTCCTCCCACCATGTTTTAACAAGACTAGCAAAATTTGGGTGGAGACTCCACTTTACTTCAAATTTGAAAGGGAAAGGTCTCCTATTATAATCCATATTTCTTTTAAGCACCAAGGCATTATGATCAAAGCTAGACGTAGGGAGAGTTGAAATAGATAGGAATTGGGATATATTCCAATTGGTAGAGATCATAAACCTATATAATTTGACTTGGATTAGATGGTTTCCATTCCTTCTATTCGACCAAGTGTACTTAGTTCCTTGGTGGGGGATATCAATAAGACCCGCATAGTTTAAGAACTCTGCTAGCTCCATCATGCTATCAGAATAGTCATCCTACCCCCTGACTTCTTTGAAGGAAGGAGATAGGAATTCAAATCCCCTCCCAACATCCAGTGGTCATATTTTTTGTAAGAAATAACATCACTTAGTTGTTCCCAAAGCAGAACTCTATCCCTACTCAAATTTGGGGCATAAATATTTACTATGTTTCATTTCTCTTGGGAAGCGATGTCTTCAAGGGTAATCATCAAACTATTCCTACTAGCTGAACACAAAGTACCTTTTAGTTTAGAGGGATTCCAAAGAGTAGCTATACCTCCTGAAGTTCCTTCAGCCTCACTAACAAAATAATTCATGCTAGGCCAAATGCTCAAAATCACCTTGTCAAAAATCTCTTTCTTCATCTTAGTTTCTTGAAGGAGGAGAACATCCACTTTATTGTCAAGAATACAAGTTTTCACCAAAAACTGTTTATACGGATATTAAGGCCCCTTATATTCTAGGAAAGATACTTCATAGAAAACAACACCACCTATCCCAAGAGAAGCAGCCAAAGCTACTTCGTCTTGTGCTTTGACCCTGCGATTGAGTCCAAGGTTCTTTGTTTTCTAGCAGCCACATCCCTCACAGTATCTTTAGTTCTGGAATCCTTTTAGGAAGGTCTTCCCACATTATTCCCCCCCAACATCTTGCTTCTTTTTCTTTTTGGATTTAGTTGGTTCTTGAGACCACTCATCCTCATCCTCTTTATCACTAGATCCTGGAGGAAAGCACAATAATGCCAAAGAGTCGCTCATGTTTCTTGCCCCTTTTGGGATAAGAAATACATGTCCTCTAAAGACAAGTTTGTCTCGGGGTGCACATACTCACCTTCTTCAAGCTCATCTGCCACTCCTGAAATATGAACCTTCTCCTGGGAAGCCTGCACTTTTTCCTCTATAAGAGATCCCATGATTGGTTCATTCTCCATATTAACTTCATTCCCCCCAATCGTTTGCACCAGTTTTGAAAAACTTGGGGTTGGAAAGCTAGAAAGAGGAGCTGAAACTTCAAGGTTAAGGAAAATTGAGTCATTATTTACAATGAGAGGTTTAGGAACAACCTCCTTGTTGTTATGTGGAGCCTAATCAGACTAAGAGGTTAAATTTTCCCCACTTTTATCGGCGCAGTTTCCCCCTAATTATTTAACGGGGTCAAGGGGCAGCGCCCCTTGTGGGGGTTTGGGGGAAACGCCTCCAAGAGGGGGTCAAGGGGCAGCGCCCCTAGCGCACCCCCTGTTGCAATACATGGTAGGGTTGAGGGGCAATTCCCTCGTGGGGGCTCAAGGGCAGCACCCCCGAAACCTCTCACAATTTTTTATTATTTTATAAAGGTGTAAGGTGTTATTTTTCTATTGGTTGACATAAAAAAACCCTATTTTATAACCGACATAAGTCTTGATAAAAGGCTAAGGATTAGGGTTTTCATTGACATTGTATTATAGCATTTTGCAGTGGTATTGAGTTGCAGGGATTACTAGTTGTAATCGGTTTGATTTACTGGATAATAATATTGGACTCTCTATTGGTGGACGTAGCCCAAGTTTTGGTGAACCACGTTAAATTCTCTATGTTATAATTTCTTCTGTGTGTTTTAGTTATCTGCTTTATTAATTAAATTTGCATTTAATTGTTAGATATTTTCCTTCTAACCCTAACACTCCTTGCCCTGAACAAGGTTATCCTTCAGTTGGGGAACAAACACCACCTGAACAAGAGTTGTAGTAGGCTAAGCACCAGAAGCCATTTCATTAGCAGAGTGTTCCTCAACTAGATTTTTCTCCTTGGCACTAGTTCCCTCAACAGACTTTTTCCCACATGATTCAATGAGGTGACAAAAATTCTTGCATAGATAGCAGAAGAGACGAAGCATTTTCATATTCCAGGGGTTGGGTCCAATTACCAAATTTAGACTTAAGTAGGATTGAGGATGGTAAGACCATATTCATAGCCACATTTACACAAATACGGGCATACACCAATCTAGATATCTCCTGAGTAATCTTATCTATAGCCAGAAGACTACCAAAGGAGTTGGCAATACCTTTTAAAATTCTTGTCTCCCAAAACTCTAGAGGGAGGCCCAGAAGGCGAACCCAATTTGAAGCCGAGGCACCTAGGTCAGCCGATGGATCAAAGCCTGGTTTCCATTTATAGAGGGAGATAAAGTTTGTAAACCCTGAGTTAAAAGCCCAAGGACCACCAGTTAAAACCTTCAACATACCTTCATAAACCATGAAGGAGAAAAGGAAGATACCTCTTGGCATAACATTTATGGTGACACTGCCTTTGAGATTCCAAGTGGAAGCAGCCCATTGATGAACCAGTTCAATATTTGGCCTATACACCAAAAACTTTCCAACTAGCACTAGTTTGAGATTTTCCATCACCTTTAGCATTAGAACTTCAAGGACACCTACTTCCCAACCTATCATTAAGCAGGAAGCAGATTCCAATAACCTTTTACCTAAGGCTAGCGAGTCAGAACCCACCAGTTTGTCCACATAGGAAACTAATTCTTCCACAAAGAAGAATGAGTCAAGCCCAAAAGATGGAGATATGGGAAACTTTCTAGAAATACCCTCAGTCTTTTCCCTAGGGAAAAGGATGGAAGTATGAGGAGGGGATGTCATATGGGGAACAACTAGGCTGGTCGTTGCCACCACATGCATAGTGCCAAACAAGAAGACAACAATCTTGGAATGGGGAGCCTTCACGGTCCCCCCTCTCGATCGTCCCATGAAATAGTCAAGTCACAAGGGTCAAAAATTCAAAAAAAAATAGCCATAGTAGGAAAACTTGCAGAGCAGAGCAGAGAAATTACTAGTGCAGGAATTGTTGAGCAAGGTGTCTCATAGAAAATTTTCTCTTTATGTTATAAAGCCTTATATAAAATAGATATCCAGCTACCCATGAATAAGGAAAAATTCTCTCAACTAGATGTCTCTTTTCTCTTGGTGATAGATGTGGTGGTGTCTTCCTTGCAATCGGATAATTAGATTTATCTGCATACCAAGCTGTATGCACAAAGAGGGCCAATAAATGTTCATCGGGAAAGGAGTCATCAACAATATCCTCTATTGATTTTTTTGGTAATCTTGATAGGAGATCTGCTACTACATTGGCCTTTCCTAGTTTATCCATAATTGTGATGTCAAATTCTTGCATTAGTAATAACCATCTTACAAGTCTTCCTCTAACCATTGTTTATTTATCGGACATCTTATTGTTGTATGGTCTATGTGAATAAAAATAGAATATCCTATGGTGTAGTGTCTGAACTTGTTAATGGCATAGACTATTGCCAATATTTCCTTTTCAATGACTATATAATTAAGATCTACACGTTGAAGATTCTTGTTGATATAATAGATGGCATATTCTAAATTTCCATCTTTTTGTCCTAAAACAACACCTATTCCAAAATCATATGCATTTGTATGTATGTGAAAAGGTATTGTCTAGTTTGGTCATCTTAAGATAGGGGTCTTAGTGAGTGATGCTTTGAGGGCTTCAAAGGTGTTCTAGCATGTAGGGGTCCAATCAAATTCCACATCTTTAGAGAGGATAACAAATAATGGGGATGTTATCTTAATGAAATCCTAGATAAACCTCCTATAATAACTAGCATGATCAAGAAATTTTTTGACATCCTTTTGTTTTTGAGGAAGGGGCAGAGTGGTGATTACTTTTATCATGTTGAGGTCTACCTGTATCCCCTTACTGGACATAAAGTGTCCCAAGACCACTCCTTCAATCATCATCATGAAACATTTTTCATGACTCAAGGAAAGGTTGTGCTTTTGACATATTTGTAGGACTTTATCCAAATTAGTGAATGCGTCTTCATAAGTATTCCTAAAAGCGGTAAAATTGTCCATGTAAATTTCCATGGAATCATGGGAAAAGTATGAGAATATACTTAAGATTACCCTTTGAAATGTTGCAAGAGCATTACATAACCCAAATGGAAAGATAGAATAGGCATACATACCCCATGGGCAGGTAAAATTTATCTTGTCCTAATCCTGTGGAGCTATTTTTATATTTGATTATACCCACTAAACCCATCTAACAATGAGACATATTGCTTCCCAGCTAAGGAATCTAGTACCTAACCAACAAAATGGTCTCTTCTTCTTACTACATTCAATTCTATGTAATCAACACATACCCTCCATTTTCCTCCCTTTTTGGGCATAATCACCAATGGGGATACCCATTGGTTGTCAAATATTAGATAAATGAACCCTACATCTAGCAACTACTATAATTTTTCTTTGACTATGTCACACACAATTGGACTTGTTCTTCTCTAAGGCCGCCTCATCGATTTGTAGCCTTCATTAATACACTAATGTATTTGACTACAAATTCCGATGAATGTTTGGTGACATATTGACAAAATATTTTTGAATTACTGACGCAACACTGTTTTAAATTTCGTCGCTAGAATTTTATCGCTTTAACAACCAACTTTTATATGTCGAAACCATGACCCAACATCATCGGTCAACACCAAAAAAAATGTTGGCAGTGTCCGTCACAAAATCGACATAACTTCGTCCTTCTATCGATGAAAAAAATCACAAAACGTTGTAGAATGCCCATTTGAAAGCGTTGAAAAAACACCAAAAAATTCATCCTTTTTCCGATGAGGTGGAGCAAACTATTGTTGCCATTATGATGAAAACTACATCGCATGTACAACAACCTTGTCACAAATTTTTGTTGTTCATCGGGCTATGTTCGTCGAAATTGTGACGAAACCCTGTAGTTTTTTTTTTTTAAATTATTCGTTCAAAAATTATATTGAAAAGTGCATTACCTTATTGAGCTTCTCTTTGTTTCAAGAATAGTTTAATATTATCTACTTAACAGGGCCAACCAAGTGACGGTGGAAGCTCATTTGGCCCCTCCCCCCCTCACATCACTCTCAATTCCCCATACCCGATCATATAACATTAATCATTCATTCATCCATTAATAACATATAACATTCATTCATTAACATATAACATTCATTCATTAACATATAACATTCATTCATTAACATATTCACATTCATTCATTAACATATAACATTCATTCTTTTAGTTTTTACATATTATCAAAAATATGGTTGCCAAAAATATCAATTTTTAACATTCATTAACATATTCAAAAATATGGTTGTCATAATATGATTACAATCATTTTTTTTGTTTCTTTTTTGCAGCTAAAAAAAGAAGTGGAGTATCATTTTATAAATCATCTATCCCCCCTTCAGTTGTTATGCCCTCTGCTCGTGATCTTAACGTATGCCTAGTCATGTACTCACGACGTGGAGACTGCTGCAAGAGGGGGTTTGCTGCAATAAGAAAGAAATGTTAAATTGATATGTTTTATTATTATTGTTACAAGTATTTCATTAATTAAAAGAACATTAGAGTGGTGCTCTTTACCTGATGGGGCCACATCATGTTCCTGATCTTGTCTTATAGCCTCATGCTCAACATGCTGAACACCCTCTAAATCTTGATATGGATTTGAAACATGAAAGGTTACATCAATTAATACACCAATTGCAATTAAATATGTTTAAAAGAACATTAGAGTGGTCCTCTTTACCTGATGGAGCCACATCATGTTCTTGATCTTGTCTAGCCTGATCATGCTCAACATGTTGATCATGCTCTACATGCTCTAAAGTTGAAATATGAAAGGTTACATTAATTAATACACCAATTGCAATTAAAAATGTTTAATTGTATTCATCCATACTTCGTTTTGTATAGCGCATGAATACATTCAGTACCGGGATGCACACCATGACCTTCATCTGTAGGTTGTGTTCCACTCTCACCAGGCTGCATTCCAATGTCATGTGCAGTATTATCATTGCTTTCCTGTTTAAAACAAATAGGCACATAATTACTCTATGGTGGAAATTAATATTGAATAGATTGCACAAGTATTCAATTTTAAATAAACTTCATTGAGTTTATTTACCTGCGTTTTGGATGCAATGGAAGTTTGTGTTTGCCCAGTCAAGAGTCTTAGGCATTCAGCCACAGCTCCATAGCGTTGCTGGAAGGCAATCTTTAGGTCCTCTTTTGTGGGCACTCTGTTGAATTCAAAGCCCTGTGTTTTTGCATAAGATCATGAATTTTGCTTCTATGGTGTGATAAAACCAAAATTGTTTGCAATTTATTATTTGGATGCAATATTTCATTTATTAATACTTACAATTTGTGCGGCTAATTTCATATAACCAACAGAGCCAAGTTTGTATTGCCTGTGTTTTCTAGTCTTGCCTTTGTTGCCTTGAATGTGTCAGGCAGCCTATGAAAAGTTTGAAATATGTTAGATTATGTAAAAAGAAAGAGTAATCAGTATATAATTACATTGTTGATAGTATCACATACCTTCCTTGGCCCGATGGTGTCTTTCTTTTTTTCTTTTTAGCCTTCTCCTTTCCATCCGACACCAGGTCCTTCCACTCCCTCTCTAGAATCATGGGGGGATGCTTGTACTTTTTGTTCTTCTCTAAATGTGACCTATATTGGTCCCTCACATACTTTAGATAGGTACCATCTTTCTTAAGGACCTTGGTTCAGTTGAATGTGTTATTACCGAACAACACAACTAAATGGTTAATGAGCTCATCTTTTAAATCTTGATTTTGGGCATTCCATCATGTACGTATGGTGGGCTCGAAGATCTCCAATGTAATATTATTTAGATGTTTATAAAAAATATCATTTCCTACAAAATGATCATGGGATCATTAGTCTAAAAAGAGTGATCAATAAGTAAATTTCAATTGGATTATATATAATAATAATTAAAACATTTTAAATTACCTGGGACCTTCTCTATCTTTATGGGAATGAAATCCTCAATCACCACAAATGTGTCAGGAAATTTTCCCGTACTAGTAATATGGGAAGATCCAAGAAATATTAATAAAACATCACAAGTACTAGTGGCCTCTACATCCCTAGGTACATGTCCTGACGCATGTTCTAACACGTGTTAACTGCCAGAGGGTGCACTACTCGATGCTTGATTGCTATGTGTTTCCAACATTTCAGTTGACAATATAGACATGGATGATGGGGTCAGATGATGTGATCTATGCACAAGAAGATTAGGATCGACACTTGTACCAACCCCTACTCCCCGGGTAGCACCTACAGTACCCTGATCATGGCCAACAACATCATGAGGACACAAAAATATCCTATAAAAACAACACATATTTTAGTTCATGACATAAAAGAGTACAAAATATAAAACTATGAATGAACTTGTGTTATAATTAAAGATCTCATGACAACTTACTTGCAAGTTTCGTGCTCTCTCAGTCAATATTCTAATCCTTTCTCTTTCTCATTTGTTTAAAGCACTATGAATAACAACTGAAGGATTTCTTCATTTCATTTTTTTTGGGTCTTTCTTATCATATCTAGAGGGTTTGCGGAATATGCGATGTCATCATCACATAATAGTGACTACATCTCCCTATGGATGCCCTCCTCTACTGCTGGTGCCTTTCCCCGATCATGCGACTGCAACAAGAATATTAAAATCATTATCAAAATTAACCCAATAAACTTATGAACAAAACATAATAATAAAACATTTTTCTTGTATCTAATTTGTACAATTATAATGAGGTAAACCTGTCAGGTAGAAGCACCTGAAGATGCATCGCGATCTGTGCTTTGGGTCAAAGCCTTCCCTGTACGATCAATGTCCCACTACGACAAAAATTAAATATAAAAAAACATTACTAAAATGAAACCAATAGACTTACGAAAAAAAACATAATAATAAAATAGTATATTGGAGTCATTAATTGGAGGCTGGGTAAAATGGTATATAGTACGTACCACCCCCATAGTAACTGTGTTTGTATCTATGTGATTCAAATTGTAATTGATTAGCAACTCTTCCCCTACAATTATTGATTTTATTGCACATACGAATACACGATTTCCCTTGCGCTCCTCGAATATGCAATTGGGTTGCTTATTTGTTGACCCAGGTCGTGTACTGTTTATAAACCCTACAATATTCCCTGATGCTTTTGGCCTTCCATCAATGTACATAGCCACTCCTTTATTTTGATCCTTATCTTTTAGTTGTATATAATTTGCTGATAGTGCATACCTACACATACTTTGTGTATATCGAACCAACTACATCCAATATTTGTAACTATAACAGGGTCCAACATACTCCATCAATTCAATAACTTTTTTCGTAATAGACCTTTATGCCGTCCATGAAAAATCGGCCTAAACCATGTAATGATGATGGTGCTATGCAATATATCCTCTTGTTGACACAAAAATCAATGTTTATTGGGGGAAGTTCCTTGGGTACCCATTGTTTCCATAGATGTTTGTACCTCAAGGGCACCTCGATGTCGCATGTGCTCTCATCATCATAAGAACATGACCCCCCTTCAACAATAAAAAATTCCATGCGTTTATGGAATTTTCTTCTAATCTTTTGACCTCTAGTTGATCTCCCTCTTTTAGACCTACTACATGTCTCGCTTTTCTCTTCTCTTCCTGAATTCCCCTCGCTTGAGGAAGACAGATATGAAAAATACCTATTTGGTGGTACCTGCACTCATAAAGATGTTGGATGAAGTTCTTTCATGGTCATGATGTTTTAGGAGTTAGTAAAGCAACAAACCCTTATTCAAATTAGGCCTATGTTGGTATGTGGCGACTGATCATGCTATATTGTATAGCCCATGGTATACTGTACACCTCGGCACGTATCCTTGTTTAGGTTTGGGGCCGAGCTGAGCCCCGGGCGGGGGCTCGGGGGCGGCAGCCCTCGAGAAAAATTTTCCTCCTACTTTTTCGCGTCATCACCGAAAAAGGAAAAATCCGATTTTGTAGAACCCAAAATCTGGAAGCTTCTAAGCTTGTTAAAAAGGGGTTCGGATGGGTATTACAGTATGATGAAAAACACGATTATTCGCAAGATTGTAATAGGTTTTTTGCACTGGATAATAAAAGTATTGGATGGCTATGGTTTGGTGGATGTAGCCCAGATTGGGTGAACCACGTTAAATTCTTTGTGTTATGATTTATTCTGTGTGTTTTAGTTTCTCTGTTTATTAATTAAATATGCATTTAATTATTAGATATCTGCCATTTCTAACCCTAACAGTCTAATTAGGCTTAAATCTTTCTGAGACAACAATATTTGAAGCTTGTGTTGTAAAAGTTTTGATACCCATTTTGAATATGTTTTAGATCTGCAAGGAAGGCATTGAAAAGTGTGGATAGACTTGAGTAATAGTGCTTAGTTTTAAAAAAAAAATTATTCGTTCAAACATCTATTATTTTTTTGTTAATGGGGGTCAATAATATGTTCTACAATCAATAATAGGAACTTTCCTATTTGAATCACTCTTTCCTTGTTAGTTATATCCATTGGTATGTTGATTGTATTTCCAAAAGGAAGTGCATTTTGTTTCAAAATTTCAAGATTGTATTCTTATTTTTCCTTATCACTCTCATTGCTTTCATTTTCATTGTTTGCTTGTTTAGCACTAAGCATAGAAAATTATTGTAGTTAGTGTCTAAGCTCCAACACATGGACCTTGGTGGCAATAATTTCTCTTGATCCATTACATCGCTGCTAAGAAACCTGGAAAACTTAGTCTTTCTTAATTTGGGTAACAAAAAATAGTGTATACTACAATGAAAAGAGTTAGACAACTGATGCTATTCTCTATTGTAAAGTACCATGCAGCATCATATACAACCTTTCAAAGGTATGAATTCACGTTATATCTTCTCTTAATCCAAGTTATTTGATTTACTAGACTTCTACTTAATGTTTTAACTCCCAAGCTTTGTAACAAGTGTTCAATGTGACTATGGTCCACCAGTTGCACAACCAAGGCCTCAAATGTATTCTCTAATTGTAATCAAAGGAATTTTTCTATTCATTCAAGTAAATAAATTTGAAGGGAAACACCGGCAAGTGGTTTATTGGACACCTACATGACTAAAAATAGCAACAAATTTACATTTAATGCAAATTTCCATTGAAATTTTCTATAGTGTGCAGAAGAATGGTTTCACCATACATAATATTTTGGTTTAATTTTCCTTGAAAAAGATGAATTAGAACACTAATAAACATAATTTAGGTGCGCGTGTGAGGTGGTTTAGTTGTCCACTGATAAACTCCATATGTCTAAGTGGTTAACGAGGAGGGAGTGTGTACTAGGCTTGGTTAAGTCATCATAAGTTTATGTTTTGGCAATAAAAATTGTTTGTCATCTTAAATATTCCTATGTCTAATTTCTAGGAGACTTTTGGTATTTTTTAAGGTAGGATGAGTGATTGCATCAATGTTCTAGTTCTTTATGACAAGGTTTCAACATCTTCAAATAGTGAAAGTTAGTGCTCATAGTCATTTGAAACAACAACATTTTGATTATGTATGATGGAAGGATTTGATAACTTAAAAGAATTGGCTACCCAACAAACTTAAAGTTAAAAGAAACTTTTTCAGTTTAAGGGGTTAGCACTTTCTTTTATCTTTCTTTCATATGTTCTACAATCAATGTAAGATGGCTCCATGTGATACAGGCATAGCTCATTGGGGAGTCTCTAGTGCAGGAGCACCTACACCTTATGTTCACAACTGGAGCATTAGAGGTTGATCATAGAAGTGTAGGGAGGTTTTCAAAGTTTTTTAATATTTTAATAAGGTCTACAAGACCATTTATTGTTTCATTGATCCATATTGTAAACAAGATCAAATATGTGAAGAAATTGTCAATGATGGTCAAATATTGTCAAAGTAAGTAGAATAGGTTTTCTTGCAGGGAGTCATGTATTCAAGGTGAATAAGGTCTAACAATACCATTTTAAATTTTTTTAGGGTGCTTGGAAGTCATCTAGTTGATAATGTAAAAAGTTTCAATTGTTGACATTAAAAGTTGTCAAAATTGCAATTTTGCAAAATAATGGGTTGTTAAGTGTTTGTAAGTCAATTATGGATGTTGGTTGAAGGTATTTGGGGTTTGCGATGATTTAAAAATCCTAAGGCCCAATAAAAGGTTGTTGGAGGAGTTGATACCAAAATTTCATATCAAATACCACGTTCTTCAAGCAATTTTCTATGCTTTTATTGTTTTTCTGAAGTTCTTTTGTGTTGTATGGATCCGTACAAACTTGAAATTCTCTGAGATCATTGGTGTAGATAAATATATGTGTTCCCTTTCATTTTCATTTGTTTTGAAGTGCTAAATCACTATTTTGTGGGAGAAAACAATCAAATACAAGGACTGCCTTGTTTTGCTTGTGTAAGGGTTTGAGGGCTAAAAACAAATGAGATCCACCAATCCACCCAATGTCTTGGAACTATAACTCTATGGATTGGTGTGAAACATGGTAGGATAGAGGTTCATTTCATTTAGGGGTCTATTAAAGCAAGAAACTTGGCATTGAAGTGATGCCCTAGGGATGACAGGGGCAATTTTCTTGTGAATTTGTGGTTGTTAAGTTAGGGTTTGTCAATTTGATGGATGGAACAGTATGAATGAAGGTTGTTTGTCCTATTGCATGATGATTTTAATGTGTTGAAGACAATATTTGAGTTTGGGAGGTCAGGTATATGGTGTTTCTCTAAAACCCTAGTGTATTGAGGGAACCCTAAAAGTGACCTCTAAATCACTCTAAACACCTTAACTACCTCATTCTTATTCATTTGTTTTGCAAACAAGCATTTTCATTCCAAGAGGCTAAGCTTTCATTTTTTCTTGTTGGATTGAAAGCAGACTATGACACAATTTTCTTTTTTCAAAAATTGCTCTACATCATTGAACTAAGAATTTATCACACATCTATAGAGAAACAAAGGAATCCTACAAACTAAAAGTAAAACACATTACACTTTTGTTCTCACTGACTTGATGTACTCTCCAAAATCTCTCTTCTCTCATGTGGAGAGTTAGAAATGCTTGGCCATGCCTTTGCATCATTAGGGAAGTTTTTCTCTTTTTGAAAATGTCAAAAGCATGGCTGCATACTAATTAGGAAAAAGACCTTTCCTTTTAGATTAGCAATGCATGGAAGATTCAAAAAGTATCCTTGATATTACAAAAAGATATTTGTTTATACACTTCAATTGTGCAGTCGCCCTTTAGTTCTTTCAAAGAAAATTTTTCCTATGCCACTGTTACACTGCATAGGTAAACCAAATTTTGTATTGTGGAGCTATATTAAGCTACCACTCTCAAGACCAATGTAACAATAATACAAAATAATGTTTGAGACTGCAAGAAGACATCAAAATGGGTAGTGTACTAAACAAATTCTTATGATTTCTGAAGAATGCTACTAACTCTAATCAGTTGGCTTCTTTTTTTCAAAATCATACAAATTGAACCCTTGCATCAATAGACTCTATATATCAAGCTACCACAATTGAAGTTTCAACAATGAAATGATATAACAATAAATTGACATCAAAATTCATCAACTCTTGGCAGCAGGGCTTTATGTCCATTGGGGGTGTGTGTTTCTAGGTCACGAATGATTTAATTGCTAAAGATACTGGTATGAAGTGTGATGGGAAGCACATTGAGAAGAAGAGAAACAAAAACTATGATAAATTCATTGATTCCTTTCTAAATGTGGGGGAAAAATAACTTACAGTCATTACACTCATCCATTGAAGTCTCGTAACTCTCCACTTAGGGGCTGGATGCAGTGTTAGTGGGTGGTTTAGCTTTAGTCAGGAGATTGAAGGCCTTTATGCAGTATATCAGGCAACAAGTGCCATGAACACTAGGTCAATTTTTTTTTGAAATAACCTGCTAGACCTACCTGATAGGAAGAGCTAGCTACCTAGAGCTGAAGGGAGGGACAACCATACTTTGATTTGGGTAACCATACTCTGATTTGGGCCCTTCCAACCGATTCTCGTGAGCTAGCCACTGAATTACTTCATGAGCCTCTCCAGTTAGGGTCTCGGTTGCTCCTGCACATGCGGGGTCAAAATCCAAAATTCAAAATAATAAGTTAATGAAGCAAGTGAATAAGGGAGAAATAAATTAAGTGATCGATCATAATATCTATTTTTTAACCAAAGGTTGATGCCTAAAAATGTAATTTAACTCTTATGCAAATTCGATAAATGATATCATGTTGTTCCTTGCATATTGATTTCTATAATTTTTTTACTAGATTAGCTGGTATTAGAGTAGGGTAAAGCAAGGTTCGATATTAGCTGATATTGTAGTAATATAGTAAGGTTAGTAAATCAAGATGTATTAAAAAATTGACACCACAAGTCTTCTACTAAGATAATTTTATGTAGAATATTCTCGTAATTTAAATTATAGTAGATAGACTAACAAATATTGATGTAGTTCATATCAAATTTTAAAAATGCCACCTAGAAGGATGGATAGAGGCTAAAATTATGTTTTAGAATTAATTGAGAAAATTTTCACTATGATTAGGAATATCCATATTTGGTTGGACATGATAGAAGAGGTATTATTAACCCTAAATTGGATGATAGTGATTATGAACATGATGATGTTGGATTAGAAGAAGCATTCATAGTTGAAGAAGAAAGAGACAAATATATAATAATAAAAGCACTTACAAGATTTGGTAAGAAAAGTGAAATGGATATACATAATTTCTCGAATAGTCTAGATCCTGAAGAATTTATTGATTGGATTAAAGATCTTGAAGGATATTTTAAATATGAGAATATTTATCATCCTAATAAAGTAAATTTTGGTAAGATAGAGTTGAAATATTATTCTACAATCTAATGTAAGGAAACTCGATTGGAGAGAAATAGGAAAGGTAAGCCTAAAATTGAAAAATGGGAAAGGATGGTAAATAAATAGAATTCTAAGTTTTTTCCTATATTTTATCAACTAGATCTACTAAATAGGTTACAAAATGTGAGATAGAAACATTATACCAAGGATCATTATAAGTTATCTATTAGAGTTGGTCATCAAGAAGGTAACCAAGAGAAGGTGTCTAGATATATAAATAGTTGAAGGGGTTCAATCGAAGAAGAATTGAATATATTAACTATCTATTATGTTGATAAAACATATTAATTTCACTAAATCATAAAGATAACATAAATTTTAGATTTAAAAATAAAGAGAATAAGAGGGGAAGAAGCAACAAATTTTCCAAAGGTAGGAACCATGGAAGTGGATGAGGAGTTCATGATGATGATGATGCTAAAAAAAAAAAAAGTATATAAACTTAGTGCAATAAAAAATATAACTATAAAAGAGGTTGAGGTAGCTATGGAATAAGTGGTGGAAGGTAATCTAGAGGAACCACTTTTTTTAAGTGTGGAGGTAAAGGTCACAGATTATTTGTGTAATTAGTCACAAGGAGAATATTAAAGAAGATCTAAGAGAACCACAAGATCATCGCATCTTGATGAAGAATTTTCTTCTAATAACTTGAACAAGTATGCTAGAAAAATGAGAATCATTCTTGCTAAAAATAAATTTGCTAGTCTTGTAAAGATCTAAAAGAACTATTACAAATAATTTCTTAGTTAGAACTCTATGTAAATTTGGTAAATTTAATAGTGATTGTTTTAACAATTAAGTTTCAAGTAAAATGGAGAAGAAAATAATTTTGAAAATGCTAGAGCATCCTAATTCATATAGAGTATCTTGGTTACAAAATGATCATAGAATTTTGGTTAGTGAACAATATCATGAAATTTAAATTGGAGTATATAGACATGAGGTTTTTTGTGACATTATACCAATAGACGTTTGTCATATTTTGTTGGGTGGACCATGGAAGTTTCATAGGAAACATATACATGATGGGAGGGAAAATACTTATAGATTTACAAAAGTAAAGTGAAACGTGTACTTCTATCATTGAAAGAGGGTGGTGAATGAATGATTGATATTGCAAGATTAATGTTAGTAAATTGCATGAAATTCCTAAGAATGTGAAGAAATAAAATAATTTATTTTTTATTTTACAAGAAAAGAAGATGACACAAAAGTGGGAGAAGAAAATGCAAGAGTACATCCTCATTTTCTAACTTGTTGGCATAGTATATTGATATTATTTTTAATAGTTTTTTAGAAATATTTTCACTGGAGAGAAGTCATAATATGTATCTAATTTAAGGAGAAACTTTACCTAATAAAGCGACACATAGATTGACACCAACTAAAAATGAAGAATTGAACTAGCAAGTTGCATAATTGTTGAAGGATTGATTGTAAAATAAAGTTTCATTCCATGTGCAATACTACCAATTCTAGCACCAAAGAAAGGAGGGGCATAGAGAATGTGTAAAAATTATAGAGCTATAAAAAAAATTACTATCAAGTACAAATTTCCTTTGCAAAGGATGAATGATCTTATGGATTGTTAATGTGGCACAAAATATTTCAACAAGATAGATTTGAAAAGATGATGTCAACAAATCAAGATTAGATAAGGAGTTGAGTGGAACATAATTTTTTAGATAAAATAAGGTTTATATGAATGGTTGATTATGCCTTCACATTAACTAATGTACCTAGTACTTTTATGAGGCTAATAAATGAAATATTGAAACTACATCTTGATAAAATTTTCCTTGTATGCATAGATGATATTATAATTTTTAGTAAAATATATCTAGAGTAAATTAGATTAGTACTACAAAGGTTGAAAGAAAAAAAATGTTGATGAATGTGAGGAAATATAGTATTATGAAGAAACAACTAGTCTTATAGGTTTTGTTATTTTTCCTAATGATCTGAAGATGGATCCTAATAAAATCAATTTTTTTTTTAATGGCCAAAAGCATTTATAAAGTATATATCTTCATGGGTTAGTTTTTACAAGAATTTTATCAATAATTTTAGTGGTATATGTGCACCAATTATTGTTGTCATAAAGAATGATAAGAAATAATTCAAGTAGATTGTTGTGGTTGATAAATTTTTTGAGTATTAGCTAGAAAGAAAGACCTATTGCTTATTTGGGTGAAAATTTAAATGATGCAAAAATAAAATATCTAGTTTATAATCAATAATTTATGTAATTATAAAAGTATTAAATAAATAGAAACATTACTTATTATCAAAATAATGTGTTTTATCTATTGGCCATCAAGCATTAATAAATCTAAATATATAATTGCATAACTCATACATTTCAATGTCATTGATCTTCTTCTTCATCCAACTCTTTTTTTGTATCATCCAATCTAGATTCGACATTGTAAGGATTGGTCTTATCATCATCATCATCATTGATATCAATTTCAATAATGTCATCATCCACATGGGTATCATCTTCATGAACATTAACTCCTACATCATCATGATCTAGTTCCTCTTCTTCGACATCTTCGTCAGGCACATCATCAACTAATTGTTGATCCTAATAATCATCTACATCATCTTCTAGTTCTTTGGTATCTTCTTCATCCACCGCATTATACTTTATTGACCTTCCTCTTGGATCATGTCTAACAACAAATGACCAACCCGGTTTATTTGGAACCTCTGAGTAAAATACCTGCTCACATTGGCTTGGAAGAACATAGGGCTCATTTCCAGCTCGCTTGATTGACCTTGTATTAACCATGGTAAATCCATTATCATGTTCAATAACAGTTCTCTCGGGATCATTTTCATTCAATCGTAGCATGTACCATTGGATGATGAAATTAACTAATTTGAAGGACTTAAAGTCACACTCAAGTATATCATCCAAAATCCCACAGTATCATTTTTTTGAGACTTATGGATGTATGTCGCTTCTAGATGAAACATTAGTCACCTGAAAAACTACAGTTATCCCAGAATCACAAGTTTTCTTTGTGTCATCCAATTTTTTGATTCAAAATTTATGACCATTGCACCACATAGCCTTGTAGTGTTTCACCTGCAATATGTTAAACATGTAAAAAATATTGCATCGTCAGTTGATAAACACATTTATTCTTGGTCGAATGTATGCAAAGAAAAAAAAATCAACATATATATACATCAATATAATTGAAAATAATTAAATAATATGGGTGATTAATATATTTATATGTACCTGTTTATCTCTTAAACCATATGCTAAATCAATTTCCCTTGGTGTAACATTGGAATCTCCATTACGATGAGCTTATTTAACCAATGAAGCCACGCCTTCCCATGTTAATGCGCGATCGAGTTGTTGACATCATTCAATCCATACCGTCATCCAGTCAAGATTGTTTGCAATGTACAAATGTAGTGCATCCCACTCTCAGCCAACTGTATCAAAAAAAATTGAAATTCACAAATGATGTATAATTAGTTAATTATCACGGTATATGACTTATTTTTTGGAGTAATACAATGCTAGTACTTTTCTATTAGTGTGTGGAATATTCTTTTATTTTGACTAGTTCTCTATTGTTTCTTTTCAAGCAATTGAAGGAAATGTAAAATGTATTCTAATTAATCTCCATGACCATCTTATAATTACCTCTCACTTTCCTCAATCTACCTTTCCCCATCAGGTACTCCCTTTGAATTTGTTAATGGAGTTGGGATCCCAAATGCGATCTACATGGATCTTTGTTGCGAACTTAGGAAGATATTCAGTAATGTACACCATGGTCTAGTATACCATATATCCCTCCACCATAGAACCCTCGGGTGCTCTTTGTCTAACCAATGCATTCAAAAATTTCAAGTTCCTCTCAACCATCCACATTGACCTTGTATGTACAGGTCCACACAATTCAATCTCCTCAACTTGGTGTATGAGGTAGTGTTCTTGTGCATTGAAAAATGTCGAAGGTAGACACTTTTGCATTTCACACATTAGATGAGGAATTTTTCTCCTCCAATAATTTATATCTTCTTTATGGATTTATTTACATGACAACCATCTACAAGTGATTCAAGGTACAAATATATCAACGAGATTTAACAAAAATATACAATATATTACATAACAAGTAAAAGAAATGGAAAATATAAGATCTCTACAATGAATTGAACAAATATCGCTACTTACCTCATGTATTTTACAAGATCATATATAACTTGTTTGACATTGTTGTCGAAGTTTTCTGGGAGAGATAGAGGTAGAACGTACTGCAACAATTATAAAATGATCTTTTCATTATTTTTCCAAAACTAGTAAACATAATACATTGAAAAGTACTTGCAGTATACAAATATATATAAAATATACCAAAATAATTACCTTAATGAAGGTATATCAATCATGCATTTTCATCCCTGACCCAAATTCACCTTTCTTTGTTATGATATTGTTTATGTTCGTAGCAAATCCTGTGGGAAATCAATTTTTTTGTATGACTTCTTTTATAGCATTGCTTTATTGCTCTGTTAATAACCAAGGAAGGGCGCTTATATTAATTTGGTATCCATCGCTATTTAATTGAATGACATTTTTCATTGCATGATTGGCTTCTTGAATGTCACTACAAATTTTAACATTTTTTTCTTTGTCATGCCCTCCATCTAATATTTTCCATAATGTTTTTGTTATATTATTTCCAATATGCATTGTATCAAACAAATGCACAATTTGTAGCTACTCATAGTAGGGAAACATACTAAATTATCTAGGATAACTTTTCAGTCCCTATGGAAGCTGACCATTAATGCAATGATGACCTTCATGAAGCATATAAGTTAAACAAATTAACAACAATCATTGTCAATTACACCATGAGTAAAAACACAATATAAAAATATAAATTCCAAACATATCATATATGATAAACAATTTGATCCGATGTATAACCTTGATTATTAATTCTATTATATTCCAACTTCCATAGGCAAGGTGTCATTCTTCGTGGTTTTGATGTAGTCTCTTCTTTTCCATTGAAAAGATGTTTTTCAGTAGTTTGATACTTAAGATGATTTCTGTGGAGGAAGTTCCTATACTCATTAAACACCTGTTTTCCTAAACTTGTTGAATGACGAGATTTCATCTTTAGACCACAAACTGGACATGCAAATTTTCCCTTTGTTTGAATACTTGCAAGATCATATATAATTGGATTAAATATGTCAATTTTTATAATTATATATAATGAATAGATTATTTAAAAAACATGGATGATATCTACTTCATAAAATTAAATATCATTAAAGTGCAGTCGAACGTTATAACATACCACAAAAATGTGTTAGCCCTTGGGCATCATGAATTGTCCATACAAGCATTGCATGGAATTGAAATTGTCTTTGTCTTATTGGTCTAGAGACGTCATACATAGTGACGCCATTCCATAACTTTAGTAACTCGTCAATAAGAGGCTCAATATATACATTCATATCTTTAATTTGGTACTTACCTAGTTGAATGAATATAAACATTACATAATTATTATAACCATTTTACTACAATATATATAAATTATTTTACATGATTATTAAATAGAAAAAATATGTCATTATGCAACAAATAAGACAAATGAGATGCTACTACGTTATAGAAAATTGATGTAAACAAATACCTGGAACAACCATTGCCAACATTATGTGCTCCCTCTTTATTGACATCCATGGAGGAATGTTATTGTTGATAACAAAAACAAGCCACACCGAGTAAATAGATCTCAGCTCTCCAAATGGATTGACACCGTCCGCTGCCAATGAAAGTATGAGATTACGAGGTTCTTCTTTAAAGTGTGGCAATTTTTCCTCCATGTTCCTAAATGTAGAACCATCCGCAGGCATTTGAAGAATGCCATCTCCACTTCTATTCCATGCATGGTAATCCATAAATTGCGCTAAACTTTCGCACCTAAATAATCGTTGTATACATGGAATAATGGGAATATAATGAGGAACCTTGCAAGGAACCTTTTTTGTTAGTTGATCCATTTGATATCTACTAATATGACATTCTGGGCATTCTGTTGCAAATTCATGTTGTTTATGATATATAATATGATCATTGGTACATGCATCTATTGGTTGATACTCCATTCCAATGTCTTTCATAATGGCAGATAAATCTCAGTATGAACGAGGTAAAATATTTGATGGTGGTAACAAAAATTCACTTATCAATCTACAACAAAAAAATAATTTGTTAATATAAAGAATATTAATGGTACATATTTCATCCTTTATTTACTAGTGATGAACTAACAATAAAAATAGATGAAAAAAATGACATATATGACATACCTTAACATCCGTGAGATTGCTATGTTGGGTAAACCATTCATAACCTTCAAGTTCACCAAAAACAATACAATAGAGAGAAGAGTTGTTTGGGAGCCTTCATAAAGGGGCTCGTATGCCTTCTCAAGTACAGGTAAATCATGAACATCATCAAAGTAATCTTGATCATCATGATCAGCTACACCACTAAATGTGTCATGGATCAATGTATTTGTACCATCATCTTCAACTATGTTTTCTAGAACATGATCATCTTCTTCCATAGGATCATCAACTTCATCTTCGATATTCACAGCTCCATGTTCCTCCTCTTGCAAAACCACATTCTCTAAGCTATGATAATCCATATCATGTGCCCTAGGGTGCCCCACCTTTATAATAATGATCAACACAAATAAACCATGATCATGATCAAGTGATTTTTTTTATATATACAAAATGTTAAAACTATATAAACATTTACAAATTCAATCCATATAATGACATATAATGAACAACTTACCAATGGACGATAAACATGCCCCTGTTCAATGTGACCATGCTGCCTACAATGTTTCTTAGCTGTTGTGATTAAAATCTTTTCGTCTTTAAGCCCTTGCAATTATTGCAAGTACAATAATATTTCCCATCACCCTTTCTTTTCAATCTAGCCCACAATCTAGCAAGTGTCTCTTCATTTTGTTCTACACTAATATTATCTGACATGATTTTTCTTTACCAAGCATGAATATTTAGATCTTCAAAAAATTTCAAACTCACACTCCAATAATTTTTAATCATAGATAGGTAAGAAAATCTAATAATTTTGATATTTTGAACAAAAAAAAATCGCCCTATAACCTCCACAAACTATCACAAGTATAGCAAATTCGCAAGTATAGAAACTTCACAAGTATTGATAAATTGTCAAACTCACTTTTATTTATTAAAAAACATTCGTCGAAACCCTAATGAATGTTAAATACCCGTCGGAGGCTAACCATATGTCGGCCCACAAATTGATGGAAGGGGATGGTTGACTTTAAGTGTATGTTGAAATAGTGATGAAAATCACGGAGCATCACAATTTCAATGAATGTTGGGCATAATTTTTTTAAAAAATTGAAATTTTCACATTAAATACATAGGTATCCGACAATACATCTAATTGTACATCTTTTGTCAAAAATTTGCATCGTATTTTGCAGTCAAATGAGTTAGTGATATAAGTTTTGTACATGCATAGGTGAGGATCTATACCTTTCATATCATGATAGTTGTATGTGAATGTGGTTGTGTGTGCTTGCAATGTGGTTAATAGTGAATATTGTTGTGTAGTTGTCAATTGGTTGTTGACATTTAGTGTTCTTCCTAGTGTAATCTCTATGGCCAAGGCCGATGTATTAGCAAAGGTAATGTCAATACCTACTAGATTGGGATTGTAATTGTGGGGTAGCAACATATGAAAAAGCTGAGAGGTACACTTAGATGCATTTGTAGGTATTATGTTATGCAAAGTACAATGTAAGCATGTGAGACAATTGTATTGTTGTAGGTCCCTACCATAAGAGCTTTGCATAATTTTTGCAAATATTTCATCTTCATCATGGGTTTCCAACATTGGGCTATGTTCAATGGTCATTATTGTTTGTAATGATCACTAGTTATCCTCATCAAGGGCAGGCCATATAGTTTGATCCAAATATGTATGTGGTTGTGTAGGTGGGTAAAGGACTAGTTTTTTTGTCAGATTTCCATTGGAAATGATCATATTACTAGACCTACAACTAATGAATGCATCTACAGTAGCCAACCATGACCTTCTTAGGATTAAGGGGTATCCTGCCAAGTTTGCAAGTTATGTTGCAAAACCAAAAAACCTATAGGGTATTCCCATGAGTCCAATGTGATTACCAAGTCTTCTACAATACCCCATGGTTTAACAATTGATCTATCCACTAATTGTAAAATAGTAGGCATCGACTAGAGCTCCATTAACTAAATTTGTTTCATGGTTTCCTTTGTCATAAAACTTATGGCTACTCCTAGGTCAATTAAGGTGTTTTTTATGAGAGTCCTTGGACATCTACTATAGGGCTCCCAAGGTCTGCATATTTAGGAACAACTATATTTCCTAACATGATGTCAGCAAGTTGTCCTAAGACATGCATAGTTTGGGGGTCCTATTTTCTGCATGGCTTCCTAAGGCACAAATCTCTCATAGTTTTTGTGTATATTAGTACTTCCTTAATTACTTGAACTAGGGGTATTTTTATGCACATATTTCTAAGTTGGCCCAATAGGTCAAATCCAATTTTGATAGAATGATGCTTTTGTATAGTTAGTCTTTCAAGGAATGATAGTTTTGAACTTATGATGTTTGGTTGAGCTTGACTTTATTTAGGCTCCTTTAGTTGTTTGTCCATAATTTCTGTTGGGAGCTCCTCATTAGTAAGTTTGTGATGTAAGGAGATGATTCCCAACAAGCATTTTCCCTAAAAAGCTATCTATTCCCATGGGCCTAGCAGTGCAAGTGGCTTATTAGATAATGGAAAGGAATGTAGGGATGTAAAACTTCCTACAATTGGATGAAATATTTTCACCCATTGGTATAACAAACGAGCTTCTAGGGTTACTAAATCTAATGTATGGGTATATGACCTAGGAAAATTAATTGTCCCTAACATCTTTATAAATGGGAATTCATCAAATGTGTAGCTAGAAATTATGATGAAAATGTTAGAAGTATCAGAGCTACAAATGGTGGGAAGTTAGTAACAATTGACAAAGCTACCATCTCTGAGGTCTTTGGTCTAAAACTAGTTACAAACAAGGTCATAGAATTTGATCTCTTCATACAAAAATACCAACAAGACAAGCACAATTTCAAGGTATAATGGTTACCAAAACATAGATTGAAGGGGTTTGATAAGAGGTATGTCAAAATTATTGCAAGTGAGAGAGAGCCCTTCAACATTGATATGTTTTTAGACTACTTCATCAAGATCCACCATGTTCTCTACCAAGTCTTAGGAGGAGATGCTAAGAACAAGCTCCCTATTGCATTAATGTGCATGGCAACAAATATACAAAAACCCTTGGTAAATAATGAGTTTGAATTTTCTACCCATATCTCCAATAGCATCCACAAAAAATCAAAAAAAGCAACAAGGTAGTGAACTTCAGGTGGTACTTTCTTCTTTACCACATATTTTTGTATGAGGGAAGAACAAAGTGGCATAAAGCACTACAAGTTCAAATGAAAAATGCTAATAAAAATTCCCCCCTATCAATGTTGGACTGATGTCTGGGACATGCATTGTGACTCAACAAGCTATGTGATTTTTGAAGATTATTTTGGCAGAAGAGTATTAGAATTCGTGGGATTAGAAGAGGGAAGATTGTGGAAGGAAATCGTGGATTTCTTAAGACCCAAGGATAGAGTGCCTAAGCTCGGTGTGCAACACAATTGGGGAGACTAGTATCTCCACTTTGATTCAACTATGATAATAGTATATGGGTCCCCTATTGGACCTCATATTATTCTAAGATATGTTCCTCTAAGGTTGGCATATTTGGAAATAATCTAACAACTTAATGAATCATATAAGGCCCATCTCAATGGGAATAAGAAGGGCTCTTTTTTCCCTTTCTTCATAGTATTTTTAGACTTCATAGTGACAAGAGAGGGACTTGAACTCATCTACCCCTTGATGCAAAATTATAAGATGGTTTAGGAAGGTGTAAGATCATTTCATCATGAGGGATTCATCAACCAGGTCAAGACAGGCATTAAGAGATCCTCTTTTTCTCATCAGCTCCTCTTTGGTGAAGATGTAATAAAAAAATGCCTCACTAAATAGGAGGTAAATGAAACAAGAGTGAAGTGTGTTTCCTTTAGAAAGCTAGAGGACATAAAGGCCAATAAAATAGCAAGTTATCTTGGGGCCTATGCAAAAATAAAGGATCTTATCGCCAGGATCCAAATGGTGTTGAAAGACATTGATAAATTAATTGGTAAAGCCTCAGTGATGGAGGAAAGGCCTTCCTACCAATCACAAGTGGATTTTGTTGTTTGTTCATTTGTTAGAAAAATAAAACGACCAATAATAAAGGATCCAACTCCTCAGGAACAATCATCAACAACACCCCCATCTCCTCAATAGGCACACTCAAATTGTTAATCAAAAACACTATTCAAAAATACATTCTTAATTAGAAAGATAATAGGGAAAAGCATCCAACCTTACTCAATAATACTTATAGTTTTTTCCTACATATAGCACAGGCAATCTTAAGGAAGTCATCCCAAGTACAACCCAAATCTAATGCGTAGCTAACACAAATAGACCATCCATATATCATACAAATACATGCTATTCACCTCATTAAATCCTACTAACCAAAATTTGCATCATTATTGGATACAAGTTATCAAATTTTCCTAACTCATTCATAATCATCTAATACAAATTCCAGCCTCAAATCAAAGCCTACTAAAGAGGGAAAGCTAAAAAAAGTAACAACCCTAAACCTTGGAGTTGTCCTCCTAAACCATCCACTATGGACTTGCGGTCATAAGGGGCATCTTTCGTCCAAGGACTACCTACATACTTGCTTCCAAATGGGATCAAAGTCACATGTAGTTCTCCTGACAAGTTCTCTCTCAAGGAACATACACTTGGAATTCCTACATAGAAAACCCCTTGTCTAATTAATAAATAAGGGTAAAATAATTTTCCACCCAAGGGGTTTAATTAAACCTTATCAAACTAATATTAATTTTCGAAGTTGTGTGTGTACCCATATTCATGATAGGATAACAAATCTTATATATAATAGTACCTTGATGTCAAGTGTAACTTGTATCATGAATATTCAACTTAAGATTTAGTTGAATATACTTCAATTAATTCAATGATATAGACTTTGAATGTATATCAAAAGGGATTCAACTTCAAAAGACTTTCTCATGAATATCCCACTTGTTAAAGTAGTTAATTCAATTCCATCTTGTAATATATGAATTTTCTACTCTCAACCTACAACATGTTATTATTTATTTCTTGCACATGTAGCTTATATTTTCAAATTTAGGACTTCTCATTTAATGTATAGACATGATCAAATGACAAGACTCGACATCATTACCAAAATTTAATGTTCACTTTACCAAGCATAAAGGTACCAAATGTGATTACTAATTCCTTCATAGTGATAATCTTTTTATCAATATGTGGTAAGTAATAATAACATGCAATATCATATAACAAGTTTAATCCATAACTAACAAAATAAATCTATGAAACAAAAAAATCCACATCCTGAACATAGATCACATAATAGAACATACACTGGAGAATATCAGGTGGAGACGTGGCAACTACAGGTGCAGCTGTTTGAATTTTTCAAATGCCAGCCGTTTGCTTTTTTCTCATGCTAACCGTTTGATTTTTTCTGATGCTAACTGTTTGCTTTTTTTACCAGCCGTTTGCTTTTTTTCTTAGCTGTTACAATGCAAAGAATTAGTCCCCTGTCTTTCCCTATATATGCACATTTGCATTTAAAGGGGAGTCACATTTATGGTTCGCACTTATAGGTTTTGTAGTTTTGTTATGTCTTTGTTTGAGTTAGATTTTATGGAGCGCTTCTTTTCTCTTGTTGTTTTTCCTTTTTTATCTGTTGTTTTTCATTTTTCTATCTTTCCAGAATCTACCTCTGTATTTGTTATTTTTCATTTGTTGTTTATACTATTTTCTTTCTTTCCAGAATCTACCTCTGTATTTGCATTGTGCAACCACACTAACACAACCTTGCAGAGGAGGCGTTCATTCTTATGCACAACTTTGTTCAATCTGTAAGGTATGAAGTTTATTTTTTGTTGAGATTTACATTCTCATTCCTGTAGATTAGATTACTTTCAGAATTTATGTATTTGTATTTTTATGGTGGTTTAGATTATCACATTGTGCAGCGTTATGATTGTTTAATGTTTAATGTTGTTAGCTGTGGCATTAACAGATTGGAATTGATTTTATGTAATTCCAATCAATCATGGTCAAAGAAGATGGGAGATGCAGTGTTATTGAAATCCAAGAAGCTATGGCAATTTGTCCACACAGATGCTTTGTGGACATTGGGGCAACCTGCAACTTGTTGCATCCTCACACAGAGATCCAAGTTTTCGCTTATGGTCTCATGGTATGTTTCCTATAGACACTGCCACTGCTTATTTTTATAATAATACATATCAGGGAAGAATTCTTATTGATTTACTTGTAGAATATCTATCAATTAACATGTATGTCTAAAATTTTGCACTAAAATATTCAATCTGCATGTAACAGGATTCAGTTCTAAATATAAATCCAATTCAAAATGGTAAATCATGTCATGTTTTTACCATCCCATAGTGTCTATGCTGTATGCACAGGACAATATAAAATCATGTAAGGTGTCAAATTAGTTCATAGGATATGTTAGTTTTTTTATACCATTTTATATTTTTCTTGTGCCCACCCCTGTACCTGCAACAACACTAACACTAGCCCTATAGATGAAAGGCATTCATTCTTCAATATGTAAGGTATGATGGTTTATTTTGTTGCTGAAATTTATATTTCTATTTCTGTACATCGGGATTACATATTTTCTTTAGAACATATGTAGTGTTATATTGTTTAGATCAACACAGTTTATGTAGTGTTATGGTCATACATGCCATTTATTTACAATCACTGATTCAATAAAAACATGTAAAGTATAGAAAGGTTTGAGATTTTCAGACATATTGATAAAAATATAAAGACAAAGAATTATTATATCTGTGGGTGATTTTATTGATATAAGTTGTATAACTTTTTAATTTAGTGTGAAAGGTTAATTTAGGAATACAGCCAACATATATGATGAAATACATTCAACAAATGATGATTAGAAAAACTTGTTATAGATGAATATAAGGGTTTTTCTTGTTTATTTCATACTCACTAATTGAATTCTTATCTATTGAGAGAAAATTAAGAGAAAATTGAGAGAAAATTGAGAGAAAATTGTGGAGATACATGTTATTTCTTTCATTAATTTCATTATTTTCTATTTTCTTAATTCCTTTTTAATTATATCTCATTTTCAAATAAAAATTATGTTGTTATGTACCTATCTCGTGCTTATTGTGGTATATTTGAGAGTCAAATCAAAATTTCTTACACATGATAAATATCAGTCATCGTACAATGTCTTTTTCACTTTGATTTCTTTACCTCATACATAAGTATAACAGTTCCTAATCTTTCTTCAAGTACAAACTTTTGTGATATCAGTCATCGTACAATGTCTTTTTCACTTCTTGTAGTTCTTTCTATTAGCATCTTTGACTAGACACACAAATTTGCAATTTGGTAAGGATCAATATACATTCTTAGTAATTTTGGTGCACATTTTAGGTTTATTTATTTTTTGGGCCTTTGAATACAATTATTTCTATCATTTGGAGTAGCCTTTGTAGATTGGTTGTGACATAAGGACTAGCTGATTTGAATAATAACTTTGAAATGCATTTGAAGTGATGCAGACTCTTTGGCTATTCTTAAATTGAAGGTCTGAGATGATTTTGCACTTGAAAAGCTGGTACTTGCATCACTGGAAATGCTCTGTTTTAATAGGTTTTCTGACAACCAAAACTTGCCTTCTAGTGAAAGCCTTTACAGTCTCAAATATATAGTGTGCATAATTTGAACAGGGTTTCTTGTATTTAGTCATCTTCTTCCTATAGCTACTTTAGCGCCTCATTCTACAACCACAACTTTCACAATCCCCATTCTCCTCAAACAGACAGCTTTTGTTTTAAAGCAATTGATTTCAATAATTTTTATGCAATTTTAAAGAGGGACTCCAGTTGCTTAACAACTCTAGTATTGTTCTTGTTGCGCAACAATGATGTCATGGTTTCCAAACTAATCTTTCAATTTATTGGAGTTTGTTTAAACTTTTTGTATCACCAACAAAAGCTGTGGGTAAGAGAACAGAATCTTATGAGAATTTGATGATTAATAGCACCTGACAAAAACCATTTAGAATTGGAACCAGAGAACCTCTTACATGATATTTGCTTGTTTGGCTGATAGGCCATTCTTATATCAACTTTCTTGATAACAAGTCTTACATTTTGAGTGGTTTGTTACAGAGGTCTTTGTATTCTAGGACACTTATGATTAGGATTTGTTTGTATTTAAAGATTTTTTTGCTTAATAGTCGGCTATATTGAAATCATTATTTCAACAGATTGTTTGTGTGGAACAAAAGAAAGTGTTGATGGGTGACAGGAGATCATATTTGTTTTTCCATTAAGGGTATTGGCTGCCATCTTGCTAGCATTTTTTGCAAGAAGGCTGATGTTGATATGACCAAAAGTTTGTTTGTTTGTTTTTTTTTTTTTTTTGTACTTTTTGATCTCATATTTATTTTAGATTTTTCAGCCTTACATAATTGTACTAGGAAGGTTTTTGGATTTTGTAATTTGAGCATTTACAAGGTAAATACTTCAGAACTATGGTGGGTGGGGTTATGTGGGTTTGTCCCCCAATACTCTATGATGGGAGGTTTTGTAGGGTTTATCTTATTTTAGTGGTAGGCTTTTAGGATGGCTTTGGATTTGAAAGGGTTGAAGAGCCATCACCATAAAAATGGAAAAGTCTAATGGTAATAATGGTGAATCCTTGATAATTGAAGATCACAAACTGATTTTTTAATAGAAAGAAGGATGACAATGATGGATGTTTCTCTCGAAACTGATGTCCTCGAGACAAAGCTTAAGGATGGCTTGGAATGTTGCGAGATCAAGTAATATTCAAGAGTAATTAAAATTCCAAACTCAGTTGAATATTATTAATACAACAACTCAATATTCTCAATTTTTACACTACGATGATTTGTTGATACTATTCCATATTATCTATATTGTAAGGTGTCAAATGTAGTTCAAAGGATATGTTAGTAAATGCAAATTTCAAAATGCTTTTATTTTCAGCTAACATCATGCTTTTACCATGTGAGACTTGGAAAGTTCAATAACTTGAAATCAATTTAATTATTAACATTATTTTCTAATTAAATTGGATTTATAAAAAAATATGTTGATTGATTTTCAAGTCTAGTTAGGATATAACATCTTATTGGAATTTTTAAAATTTTATATAGACTATGTCGATTGATTTTCAAGCCTATAGCTAGGGTATAACATCTCTTCTATTTGTTTAACTTCAATCTTGAGCTAGAATTTAACACCTCTTGTTGCCATGTGCAATGTGTCCATATTTGATTCAAAGATAACAATAATTTAATGATCATATAACTTATTCTAAAGTATGGAATGATAAATATTTTAACCTCTTTTCATAGTCAAATAAATTTCCTCTTATCTTTATTCTTTTGATTATACTAATAATAACTCTTATTTAAAGGACAACCTTTTTTCCCCCTTATTATAGATTCTCTTGCATTCATTATTGCAATGGTGGTAAGATAGCTAAAATATATTGAAACAAACCAATACTCAACTTTCTTGTCTTTTATTAAACTTTATGGAACATGATAGCTTTAGTTTCAATGAGTCAATCAAAAAGGATTTATAGAAGATGGTTATTAGTAGATGCAAGACTAGGCTCTTCTTAAAGAAGGTTAAAGAAGGTTATGTACAAAATGTAATGCTATGGTAATACTAATATACTTGTGACAAGAAGATGGTTATGTATAATGCAATCTTAGATGATAACTTTAATATATTTGTGAAACCTTTGGATCATCGTATGAGGGAAAAAAAAACTATATGAAACACAATAGCTTCAATTTCAATGAATCAATCAACAAGGATTTGGTGGAGAGAGGGTAGTAAAAGCAATATCTAAAAATCCATTATACTCTTCTTGTAGTTGGGGCATGATCATGATCTTCCATTAATCTTGAATTGTAGAATATTTTACAATAGTTATTATTGGGAATTTTAACCTATTTAGGCAATTCCCACTTAATTTGGTTTAGATAAAAATCGATAGTGATATCTTTATTAATCTTACTATTTTTTGGAAAAAGACAACCCTTTAGTTTTCTCTTATTATAAGTTGTCCTACTTCTTTATTAGAATGTTGCAACAAAAATAACTAATCAATTGAGTGCTAGCTAGCATTAATCTTGAACTGTAAAATGTTTTGTAGTATTTATTACTTATGATTTTTTAACCTATTTTGATAATTCTCACCCCTTATTTGATTTAGATATAAATTAATAGTGATATATTTATTATATTGACTTATTTCATGAGTATCTTTTGGGTTTAGTGTTGTAGTTATCTTATTTATCTTAGTTGTTTAAACAAAACTATTTATTTTTTCTCTTATTTAGGCTCTCCTATTTATTTACTAGAATTTTTGCACTATAAATGACTAATAAGTTGAGTTCTAGCTAGCATTTGAAAGTGAAATCAAATCAAGAAAATATATTTGAAACAAAACTTTCAAACCTTTAAGTTGACTCCTCTTTTATTTTATTTTTAGAGAAACCAATCAAAACAAATTTGTTGGAAGAGGGAGTAGATGAAATATCTATAAATTTAGTTGCCTAATGTTATGAGGTTGTTTCTTTATGCATTTACTTGGGGCATGATTATTAATATTAAATTGTAATAATAATTATTATTTGGTGGGATTGTTCAAGTTTTTAACCTATTTAGAATATTCTCACTTTTAAGTTGCCTTCATTTAAAAAAAATATTTAGAGTAAAAAATAGCTTTGATTTTAATGGATCAACCTACATGAAATGAAATTTGTTGGAAGAAGGTAGTAGATGAAAATCTAAAATCTTACTAGACTCTTATATTATACTCTTCTTCTCCATAGAAGATGGTTATGTAAAATGCAATCTTATATGGTAATCCTAAAACCTTTGTACATTTAATTGGAGAGTGCTTATTAATCTTAAATTGTAGTAATTATTACTTGGTGGGATTGTTCAAGTTTTTAACCTATTTAGAATATTTTAACTTTTAATTTGGTCTAGATATAAATTGATAATGATTTATGTGAGTTATTTTTAGAAAATATAAAAAATTCCATGATTATCTTCTTAAACTTAGCATTGTTTTTATGTTACCTTTTATTGAAGAGAGAGAATTACTCAAAATTGCAATACCATGCGTTCTCATTTCCACTTACTAATGACAATTAACTTTATTCGAGCTCTAGATATGCACTTTATTTTTATTTAACCTTTTTTAAAAGTAAAATTAGTTAGGCAAAGTGATTTTCTCTTAGAAGACCACATGTAATTTAAGGAAAAAATTCATGTCATAGGTTTAATTGTTAGAGAAAATATATTATAGTTGTATTAAAAAATAACACAAAGTAGTGGTGACATTTATATTGAAACCTTGTTTCAAAATTTAGATTAAATGTCTTTATAGGTAAAATAACTATCTATTTAAAGTATCTTGTTTATCTATAAAAAATGATAATAATTTTTCTTTGATGATTATATTTGGAACTTAGTGTTATTTTTATGTTTTTTTTAAGTACTTAGTGAAATACAAATTTTAGTTATGTTTTTGATAATATAAGGTGGGAAAATGGTCCCACACCCAAGAGTTACAAAAAAATCATAAAACTAAAGTATAACAAAAAAATATTGCACCAACACAACAAAAATGAAGCTAACAACAACAAAGCACAACAAAAACTAACAAACCAAAAAATAAAAGTGACCTAGGTGAGCTTCATATTGTGGAGGCTCGTAAGAGCATTCCACTCATCTGAAATTTGGTTCATCTTTTAGTTCCACACCTCCAAGTCATTATCCTCATTGTTTTTCTTAGCTTAAAAGGTTTTCTTTAGCTTATTCTTTGCTTTGTATCTATCTCCCCCAATTTACTTTTCCTTCTATTGTACTCCTCATGTAGGATGGCCATAGAGGTGGTCGAGCACTCCATAAGGTCTTTAGTGATTGAGAGAATCTAAACCAGAGTCTTCACTTTGGTAATTTTGTGTCCCATCAAGTCAAGCTTTTCCTCTTTGGATATTTTCTTTCTATCTTTCTTTTTTTGGGTTCTCTCCATCTAAATTCTTCTACCCAGTGGTCACCTATTTCCCTCTCTTCACGTTTGTCATTATGTGAAGGTTCCATTGGGGGGTTAGAGTTTGGGACATATCAAATAGAGTTGGCATCCAAAACCACCTCATCATCATGAATTTTGATAGAGTTGGAGAACACCTCAAGAGACAAATCTTCAAAGAAATCATAGGTCAGGTTTGTGTCTTTTTGTTCAAGTTATCTTCCCCAAAATCCAAGATCACCTCATGCACACCAGTATCCTTCTCTTTTCCTTCTTTCCTAATTTTATTTTCCTTTTATTGTTGATTTAGTAACAATTCTCATAGATCTTATTTTAGAATTTTCTTTCTAACATTTCTTGTTTTCATCTTCATCCATCACCTCCTTTCCCTTTCCATTTTTGGGCCTTCCACTTCTCGTAGCATTATCTTGAGTATGTTTTCAGTTAGTTGTGTCTTCTTCACCCTTTTCCTCATTACAAAGTTGTTCCTCTCAAGTGGAATGCACTCCAAAATATTTTTTTGTATTCAAATTGGATTCTTTCAACACACTTCTCAACTCTCGAAAGGGACCCTTTGAGTCACAATCTTCTAAACACTTTGTGGGGAGTTCAACTTAAATAACTTATTCTAGTGTTTAACAACCTCGATATTAAAAATTTTCTTTTCCATAATGTAAATTACATGCACATTTGAAATAACATAGATTTCATATTGAATAAACTCAAGTTTATCATTCATTATTACAAACTTCCATATAAATGGGTACAAGATACATACATGTGTAGCTCTTTTGAGCTTCATTTGGTAATAAATATACAAGTTGGTCCTGATGTCATTACATTGGTGCATACATTCTAGGTGTCTCCATTCCTTGGTGTGTACACTCTAGTTGTCCCCAATCCTTGCACAAACATCCTCAAACCTCAACCGCAAACTGATGAGGTGAAGCATCACTTATATATATATACACACACACACACACACAAACATATATAATATAGATTAACTTGCAAATGCATCATTGATTATCGAATGCACATACTCATATTCACATTTAATACGTTTATTCTATGTGAACAAGCATGTAACCACACATCCCATTCCATGCTTCAAACCCTCAAATATGCAACCTATAAGAGATTCTGTCACAATCCAACCCCAAAATGACCAAAAAGCCAACTTTAGACAACTACCCATGTTCTTGATTTTATAAACATAAGCTTTCATAAAACTACCAAGTGGTATTAAATAAAACCATGTGATTAATACCATGAGCTAACAAAACCATTAACCCCCACATTTACTTTTTGGTACTAAGTTTTATCAATATTAAATATTTATCCAATATGCAATCATACATTAAATATTTATCACAATATTACATACAACACATAAATTAACCCCAAAAAAGCTAACCCATATTATGCACGCATCCTTAGATCCCCTAGGTGCACCACAAATAATATTAAATTACAAATGTTATTATAACATTTTGTAAGTTGGCCTATACACCTAATAAATATCAATCCTTCTAGATAAGCATTCTTTCAATACGATATTAAAGTCAAAACTAAACACTAGTTCACAAAATGTTCATAATATCAACACTTACAAAACATATAGGTTTCCTATTATTCACATTTACAAACTTAAGATGTGGTTTCCAAACCTTCAATACATATGTCAATTATACCCACAAACTGGGTGGTTAGAAATATAACTCATTCGATATTTCAAAGTCTAGTAACCCATAAACAATATTTATAAATAATTAAACTACTCTAGTTTTCTTACCTATTTAGTCACTAAATACTTCACAAAATACATGCTAGCACAATATTTATATTGCTTTGATTCAATTCACAAAATGGATGAAACCATAGTGACTCTAATTTCATGACTAAATTGTTTTGATTTAACTCACAGAATGCATGAAACCATAATGACCCTAATGTCATGACTCATCCCATAGAAAACTTGTTAACATAATGACTTTAAAGTCATGATTTAACTTAGGATGGCATGTTTCTCTGCATGGAAATGTGAGAGAGCTAGGGTTTCAATGCCCTAGCTGGGCTCTCCTTCCTTCTGCATACGGGCCTTGTCAGCAGTTTCTAGGGTGGGTCTTTTTTTGTTGTGCGGGGGCCACAACTAGGGATTGCCATATTTTTTCTACTGTCTAAACTGTCTTTTTCCTATGTCGTTTCCTTCTTTTTGTTGGGCGTGAGGTGACTTCAATTCAGTGCTCTTGATTTTCTTTGTTTTGTGCGTTGGTCTAGTGCTTGGGGCTTCCTACTGCAAGTTCCTTTTTTCTCTTCGTCTTTTCTCTCTGGCTTTTCTTCTAACTCATCTCTTGGTTGTTCATTGGGGGTTCAGATTTGGAGTGAGCTTGCTTTTATTTTGTCATGGTGTTGCATGCGGCTCAAGATAAGGTGGATTGTGCCTCTCCTCTGTCTGGTGGAAACCCCAGTGCTCCGATTCCTTCTGTTCCCGGTGCTCTCAAATTGAAGGAGGTGAATGGGTGTTTGGTAAAATCCCAAGATAGGCCAGTTTTAGTCATTCAACCAAAATTTGTAGCTGAAGATGTGGAGTACTATTATAACTATGTTTTGATTTGTAAATTCATGGGGATGAGAGTCTCACTTCCCTTTTTGGACTCTTGGATTCACAAAACTTGGAACCCTGAAGGAGATTTCGATGTTATGCTAACCGCTAATAATTTCTTTTCAGTTAAGTTTTCATGTATTGTTGATCGGAATAGGGATTTCAAGGGTGGGCCCTATTTTTACAATCAGGTGGGTCTTTTTATAAAACCTTGGCATGGTGGCTTCAATTTGGCAGAGGAGCTTCCATCTAGGGTTCTAGTTTGGGTGAGGTTGTCATGCCTACCTCTTGAATGTTGGAGAAGTGACATTTTGCAAATGATAGCGTTGTTGCTAGGGAAACCTATTGGTCCCTCTTAACAAACACTAAATAAAAGGGTTTTTCCCTTTGCTCGAATATGTGTCGAAATTGATTTGAATAATCCACCGCCGGATTTTGTTGACATGAGTATTGGATCTTATTCTTGGACACAACAGTTAACTATGAGGCTTTACCTTTCAGGTGCAGACTGTGCCATGAACATGGTCATCTCCAACATAATTTTCTGTGGGCTATTCATGCTACTAGTGTGAATAATGCTCCTTCGCATCTAGCTTAGAAGTTGGACAAGGGTAAGGCTCCTACTCGAGGGATGGAAGTTGATAAGGAGGGCTTTGTCCTAGTGCGAAATCAGAACAAAGGTAGAGGGAAGAAGAGGACTCTTAAGGATAGACAAGAAGAGGATACTTTCAATAAGTTTGAGGCTTTAGAGAACTTGGTACAGGAAGAGGGAGTTCCCTTGGTTGTACATGGTACAGATGGCCCTTTGGTGGAGACAAACATTGGATACATACCTTATGGCTGTCCTAACCGAGGGTTGCTGGAGGTGAGTGAAGCTCAAATGGATTCAGATCTTCCTCCCTCGACTGAGACTCTGGAGGAGGCCAGACCATTTTATGAGGCTTTCGGAGGTCCTCGTGTCATTGGTGCTTTCCTTGATAGTGCAAAGTGTGCTCCTAATTCTAGAAAATCTAAGCCTTCTTCTACATTGGGGGTGCAACAAAAGCCTCCCAAAAAAGGGGCTTCCAAAAATACTCTCAAGGTGGGGAGGAAGGACCAAGAGAAGGTTAAGTTAATTGGTGAGACATTGGTAGAGTTTGGATGGCAAGGACTATTGATTCCCACTTCTCCCAGCCTCAGTGATGATCGTGCTCTCATGGAATGTAAGGGATATGAATAATGTCCCTAGAAAAAAGGCTATTCGTGACTTGATTTGTGCTTATTCTTCAGATGTACTTTTCCTTCAAGAGACTAAATTATCTATTGAAGGTATGTTGAGTGTGTCTTCGAAGATTTTGGGAAAAGGTCAATGTTAGTGTGTGGGAGTGCATTGCAACTCTGGTGGGGTGGCTTGTTTATGGGATCTGCACAAGGTGACTCCATTATGGCGGCTTTCATGTAGGTATTCAATTTCATTTGTTGCCTCTAATTGGAAGTCGAGGGAGAGGATTATTTTCTCCAATATTTATGCTCCTACTAATCTGTTGGGTAAAGCTTAGCTGTGGGCTTAGGTTAGGTATGTACATTCTTTAGATTCCCTTCTTCCTTGGATTCTGGTGAGAGATTTCAATGTTGTCTCCTTGTTGGAAGAGAAGAGGGGGGTAGTGCCCTTTTGGATCCTTCTTTGGACATCCTAAGAGAGAATGTTCTTTTTTTGAACTTGATTGATGTTAGACCTACTAATGGCATATTTACCTGGAATAATAGGAAAAGTGGGGAGGATGCTATCTCTGAATGGCTGGATAGGTTCTTAGTGTCTAGTTTTTGGCTTAGTGATAGATGGTCTACCAGTTCAGAGATCTTAGATTGGTGCAGATCTAATCATTGTCTGATTAAGTTTTTAGTGATCTTCTCTCAATCTTCTAAGAAGCAGTCCTTCATATTTCAACTTATGTGGCTCAGAGATATGTCGCTGCATGATTTGATTCCTGAATGGTTGTGATTTGGTTCTTTTTCTAAGCAGCTACAATATGTGAAATATAGGTTGAAGCACTGGAACATGAAATATTTTGGTTTTTTTTTTTGGCAATGAGGGATGCCTAGGTTCACTTGGACTCCATTACCAGATAGATTTGAGACCAAGGTCTCACTGAGGATTTGGGTAGGTTGGAAGCTGCAGCAGTGAAGGAGGTGGAGGAATGGGATTTAAGGGAGGAGATTTTTTGGAAGTAGAAATATTGAATTGATTGGTTGCAAGATGGTGATAGAAACATTGATTTTTTCATAATTTTGTTAAGGATAGGAGGCAAGACAACATTAACTCCTCCCTTGTGTCTTCGGAAGGGGTCATTCTTTATTCCTCGACTACAATTTCAGAAGAATTTGTTAGATATTTTTCTTCTTTGTTTTTAGAGCACTCCCCTCCTATAGATGAGGATGAAGCTATGATAATGGCCAGTATACCACCCTTGGTTACCAACAAAATGAATGAGGCTATGCTCAAACCGATCTCCCTTCAAGAATTGGAGGATATCGTCTTCCAAATGAAAAAAAGGTAAGGCTCCTAGACCGGATGGGTTTCCAATGGAATTTTTTCAGGAGTTTTGAGAAGTTATCAAAATGGACCTTATGGAGGTTGTCCAAGAGTCTCAGAAAAATAAGCAGATGTTGAAGGCCATGAATGCAACTTTTTTGGCTCTTATTCCAAAAAGAGAGGGTACGAATTCTTTGGATCTTTTCAAGCCAATTTCTCTATGTAATGTGGTGTACAAGATAATTACAAAATTGATTGCATAGTGTTTGAAGCCCTGGATAAGCAGGTTGATTTTGGATGAATAGGGAGGATTTGTTGCTGGTAGACAGATTTTGGATGGGGTCATAATTACTGTTGAAACCATTCACTCTATGGCTAGTTCGAGAGAGAAGGCCATGTTCATTAAATTGGACATGGCCAAAGCTTATGATTGGGTTAAGTGGGCATTCCTCTTCAAGATCCTGAGGGATTTTAGTTTTTCAGTGATTGGTTTGAGTGGGTAAAGAGTTGCATTACTTCAGCCTCTTTTTCGGTGTTGGTCAATGGAGAGCCCACTAAGCTTTTTGGAGCATCTCGTGGCCTTAGACAAGGTGACCCTTTATCTCCTTACCTCTTCATTTTAATAGTTGAAGGGTTAGGTAGATTTATTAGATCCCATGTGGATTTGGGTCACATTCAGGTCTGGGATTGGGGAGTTGGCATTCCCCGTCAATCCCATCTGCAATTTGTGGATGATACTGCTCTAATGGGTATGGCTAGATTTGATGAAGCTATTGCTATGTGGAAAGCATTGGATTGTTAATTGGCTACTTCGGGACAATGTATTAATGAGGGGAAACCTTTCATATATTTCTTCAATACTCCTAAGATCATTCAAAAGAGAATTGCAGGTACTCTCATATTTCAAATTGGCTCACTTCTTTTTGTGTATCTTGGTATTCCTTTGGCTATCTATTTGCTTCTGAGGCTTCACTGGTAGGATATTATTGACAAGTTTCATAAAAATGTTAGTCACTGAACTTATAGATGGCTCTCATCTACTAGTCGAGTTACCCTTTTGAAAGCAGTGGTTCAAACCCTTCCTTTATACATGTGTTTTGATTTATTAGCACCCTCTTGCTTTATCAAGGATTTTGAGAGTCTGTCTCAGCAATTTCTTTGGTCTGGTAACCTCATTTTTAGGAAGTGTAGCTTGGTCAAGTGGGATATGGCTTGTAGACCGAGCAAGAAGGTGGGCTTGGTTTGCATAGAGCTGATTTGAATGGGCAAGCTTTGGCTGCTAAGTTATATTGGAGATGGTGTACTTAGCAACACTAGTTATGGGCTAGAATTCTCACCTCAAAATATCTTGGGGATGTGGAGAGTGCAGATGTTCCTCGTTTCAGTCTTGAGGGGAAGGGCTCCATGATTTGGGGCACTCTTAGAAGAGGGGCCAATCTAATTAAACAGGGGCTGTTTTGGATATGCAATAGTGGATTGGATGCTCTATTTGGTTTGATTCTTGGGATGGAAATCCTCCTATTATGTCATCACATCCTCATTTGTAGGTATTATGTGATCATTTCTTTGAGGTGGGTTGGAGTTGGGTGATGAATTTCAAAGTGCCTCTGGTTACTAGTCAATTGAATGTCTATAGATGGAAGGACCCGTAGGAGTGGCCCCCTGGGGAATCTGAGGAGGATCGTCAAGAGTTGGCTAATATTCTAGCTAGGTGGGTTTGCAACTCTTCAAGGGAGAGATGTTCTAGCTTGGGGAGATGATTTGAAGGGTAAATTCCCGATTGCCTCTGGATACCAAGTACTAGACAGGCAGGTGTTTGGGGGTTTGGGGGTTCTGTGGTGGAAACAAGTCTGGAAAAAATTTTCTTGGCCTAAGTGTAATTTCTTTGCTTGTCTTATGGAATAGAAGAAATGTCTCGCTTGGGAGAATCTAAGAAAGTGTGGATTCATTGGCCCTTCTATGTGTTTTTTGTGCAATTGTCATGAAGAGTATTCCTCACACCTATTTTTTCAGTGTCCCTTTGCTAGAATTATTTGGCATTTCTGGTGGAGAGCTTGGAACCAACCATGTTGTCATTCTTGTTCTTTGGAGGACTTTTGGAAGAGCCAGGGAAGGCCTCCGGTGAGGACTTATTTTCTTGAAACTGCTTGGAAAATTGGTCCCAGTCTGATTATTTGGCATATCTGGTTGGAATGCAACCATAGGATATTTTTGGATAAAAAGCTTTTGGTTGGAAAACTTTGGAGGAGGATTTTGGGGGTTATTCAGGAGACTCTAGTGGCCAAGTGTGACCTTTCGGTCCCAATGGATTCTGGTGACCTGAGTGTGGTTAGAACTTTGGAGATTCTAGTTGGTGGAAGGGGTTGTCCTCCACCTAGGCAAAGAAGGTGTGGTAGAGTAAGGATCCAACACAACGGTTATTGGAGCCCCTCGCCTCTAGGGATTCTAAAAATTAATATTGACAGGTCATCTAGGGGTAATCTCGATCATGCTGGGGTGGGTGGTATTGGCAGGGATAGCTCAAGGGTGGTGAGTTTCTTCTTTTCTTTGTATAAAGGTAAGCAAACCAATAACTATATGGAGGACTTAGTGATTATTTTGGCCCTTGAACGGGCTTACGTCCTTGGTTGGAGGAGCATTGTTTGTGAGTCGGATTCTCAGGTGGTGATTGACATGTTGAATAAACAACAGTTTGATGGGGTGAATTGGCAGCTTGCGGTTGTAGCCAAACAAATTATTACTTTGAGTGGGATGTTGGAAACTATCACCTTCTGTCATATCCCTTGGGAATGGAACAAGGTGGTGGATTGCTTGGCTAGATGAGTGTCAAAGAGGATAGATACTTGGAAGGTGGAGGATTGGGAAGGCCTCCCTGAGGACCTATCCCATGTTTTGGAGGATTCTATGATGGAAGATATGAGATGCTTTTTGGGAGTTTCTTGACTTATTAGTTAGTTTTCTTGACCCTGGGCAAGTTTTTTGTACTATTTTATTTGCTTGCTATTCTGGCTCAATAAAGTTCTTACCCCTTACAAAAAAATAAGTCATGATTTAACTTACAAAATACAAGAACTAAAAATGACCCAAATGTCACAACTTATGCCAAAGAATACATATAAAACACAAGAAAATTTTATGCTCTCTCTCTTCCCACATATATATATATATGTATGTATGTATGTATGTATGTATGTATGTATGTATGTATGTATGTATATAAAGTTTAAACATAACTCAAAAACTTCATCGACTGTAAATTAGATGCAGGGTTTCTATCATGATTAACACCCAATAAGGGTTTATAGCTAGAAGAAAGAGGTTGACTCTAAATATCAAAAGAGATCATCATAAATAATTATGCATAGAAGTTGAACACTTAAATTCAAAATAAATAATCATACCCAATGATTCACAAAGGCCAAACACTTAGCAATTTGATTGTCCATTCAAACATACTTAACAAAGGTCAAACACTTACAATGGCCTAAGAATTTTATCCTCAAAAATCACTAATGGAAACATGTCACAAGTTTACAAAGATTTTTAAAAACCTTCATATGCATATCATATATTTTTGCATGAAAATATTTTATTAAGAAAAGTAATGGAAGCATATTTATATCATTGCTCTGTTCAAGAATCACTTTGAAAACTCCATAATGCTTTCTTTATTTTATTTTTCCCCTCTTTCCCTAAATATTTAAAAGACCCTAAAGAAAAACTAGATGATCTTGATCAATTTTAACTATAGAAAATATACATAAGGAGATTTGAAACTAAATATATGTAAATTTATATTTATTATTTAGAGAAATTTTTTTACATAAAATAATATTCTTTTGCTACAACCATGTTTACCTTTTAACATCATTCTATCCAATAAAACACATACCATAGACATCAATATGCAACTAAATAAATTAATAAGACATTTCAATGATGTGAAGTATGTAGAAAAACACAACTGATGAACCACAATCAAGCATATCATGACAAGAATGCATAAGGACTACAACCAAATTAACTTATGTTTGTGTGTATGTTCTCAAAATAATGGTGGCCATGGTGTTTCCTTTTGGATCTTCTACTCTCTCTCTAATGATTCTATCCCTCCACATTCGAGAGGGGAAAGCACAATATCTTGCATCCACCTCATCAAACCATTGAGGTAGTTTGTATGAAAACACACACACACACATCATAATAAATCACTAAAACATAATGTATAAAAAATGAGCGAGAAAGGAAGAGGGGGTGTGTTTTGAAAATTTCTATAGGTGAGGATGATGGTGAGGCCGATTCAAAGGATGATGCTGAGGCTTTTCAGTTCACTGTTGGACAATGTCTCTGTTTCAACTTGATTTGCTTGTGGGAGAAGTCGACTCTTCTCGGCTCTATGCAGGTTGTTAATAATGTTGTTGTGTCGTGCCTTTTTGGTCCCAAGAGACTCTCAGACTTCTTCTTTGGGGTTTCTCTACTTTGCGAGGTGGGAGATGCTATTAGGGTTTCGAATCAAGCTCATGCCTTTGATTCCTCCCTTGCTGAGCTTTTGGAATTTGAAGTTGTCCGTTGTTTTCCCTTTGTTGAGCACTTTTGTTTCTTAAACCTCAGCATTTTGCATGGCCTTTGCTATGTTCTTGGTCATTGTTTTTTTTGCCTCTCTTTTGAGGGTGACAGTGCCTATGGGGATATAGGGGAAATTCTTCGCTCCGTTCATTGCTTGAACTAGCCTACTCTTGGTGTGGGTAGCTCTGTTGGGTGCCTTCACATTACTCCTGTGGAGTATTCCAACTTATTATGCCTTATTGCTCTACAACGTCTCCTTGAGGGTGACAACTTGGGTGAGGTTACTGGGTTTCTTGTGCTTGGTTTTGGCTTCAAAGTCTTCGTTTTGTATTTGCTTTCTTCAACGACTTGCAACATCCCTTCTATGCTTGTGTTGGTGGTCATTTTTTTGTTGACTATGGTGGACCTTTAGGCTGGGTCTTTGGATGTCTTCACTGAGTTTCCTACAACTATTCTATTTGTTGGAGGGAGGATAGCTGGTAGAAGTTCCTTGCGATGTTCTCTATGGTTCCCTTGCAGGTCTTTAAGCTCCTTATGCTTTGTTCTTCTGAAGCGTCTCCTTGAGGGAGATGGTGTGGGTGAGGTTATTGGGTTATTTGTGATTGGTTTCTGCTCTAAAGACTCCTTGTTCTTGCTCTCTTCCTTCTATGAATTTGTTGGAGGTCATTGTTTTGGCGAATATGGTGGTCTCTTGGGCTTGGTTGCTGGATGTCTTATCTATGTTGCTTGTTGATTTCCTATTTGCTAGTGGGAGGATGGATGTTAGATGTTTCTTTTAGTGGTTTTCTTTAGTGTCCTTGTGGGTCTTTGTGGTATGCTTCTTATGCATGTTTTGTTGTGTTGTTTGGGTTGTGTGCTTTCGTCCCTTCTTTTTGCTTGCTCTCCTTTGTCTCCATGCTCTTGCATATGGTTGTTTTTGTCCAGTTTCTGGACTCTAGGTTTCTTGGGGTTTACGAGATTTTTATGCTCTGTGCTTCTTTGTTAGAGTTGGGCATTTTGTTCTCTAGTTGTGTCTTGGAGCTGCTCATTCTTGCTTTAGTGGGTTTTAAGGTTTTGGTTGTCCTTCATTCTTTGGCCTCTGGAAGGTATGTGGAATACTTCCTATTTTTGTGGTGTGCCTTAGTGCATAGGGTGTTTGGTCTCTATTGGAGATTTCCTCCCTTTGCCATTTTTTAAGGTGTTTTTCTTTAACTGTCAGTGTAATGATAGTTGGGTTATTCTATAAGATCCTCTGGTGGTGGTGGGGGGTTTATTCTTATGATTGTTGCTCTGTGTTTTTGCCTCAATAGGTTGGGGGTTTGCTTAAGGTGGTGGTTGTGTTCGCCTTAAGTGGAGTTGTTTTTGAAGCTAGGTTGGATATGTTGAACTTATGGTACATGGTTGCTTTTGAGGCCCTCTTTGAAGGATTCTTGGTTCCATTTGTGATAAGATTGTAGATAGCCCTCAAGGGTGTTGTGACTATTTTTGAAGCTATGGTGGACTCTTTGGTGGGATGGATTTCAAAGTTCTTGTTGAAGGCTCAGAGTTTTTTGTTGCTTTTAGCTGCTAAGAGTTCTCTCTCTACTGGAGTCTGTGTTTTCCTCTTAGCTCTTTAGATGGTGTCTCCTATTAATGTGGAGTCCTCTCCTTTTGAGGTGGAGACCTCTCCTATGGAGGTGGAGATGGGTTCTGAGGGTTTCGTGGGTGGCTCATGCTTCTTCTGCAGATCTTCTCCCTTGTTGCTCCAATTAAGGTGGAGACCCTTCCTATTCAGGTGGAGTTCAGGTTTGTTGGGGAGTCTTTGCGGTAGTGGATTGGATACTCTTATTAATTGCTCCTATAGAGGTGGAGAGGCAAATTGGTTATTGGAGAGGCAAAGTTATGGCTCTGAAATTTGGTTTTCCAAGAAACGGGTTTGTTGCGAGTTGATTGTTTTAAAGAGTGTGGATGGTCTCAAACTTTCTAAAAATGCTAATCTTCTAGTGGTTTGGATTTGGGTTTTCTTGCCCACCCTAGAGAGGCTGCTATTACCATGGAAGTTTTCCATGATTGGAGGGTGTTTGTCTCTCAGATTGGTGACTATGGGGATTTGTTAGCTAATTCCAATTATTGGCATGGTTCCTATTCTATTTCTTGATGGCTGCCCTGCTCTTTTTTTTGTTTTGCTTTTATATACTAGACTGCTATTTCCAAATAGCTTTATTATGATTTCAGACTAGCTGGTATATGGTGGACCTAATAAATGGTCTTTGTGATTTTACGAACTCTAGGAGTAATCTCTTGTTTTTTATTATTTTTAGTGGTTCTATGGTTATAGATCTGGTATTTGGCATGCATGCCACCCTAGACATGTTTTTTTAATGTTGGTTGGTGGTGTTGTTTTATCCACCTTGTTTTCTTTTTTAAGTTTTTGTTGTAACCATGGGATCAGGGCCCTTCCCCTGCTTATCTAATTAAAAACAATCATTTTCATCTCAATGAAATTTAATTTTATTATGAAAATCAACTAAAACAATATCAAACTGGCATTGGACTGATTCATCGTCTTATTATAATTATTCATAATTCAATTTTTTAGCATCATAATCAAAATGTAAAGAAATGGGATGTGACAATGAGCATGATAGGATTGAGAAGTTTGAAAAATACAATGACAAGGTTGGTGACAAATGTAAGGAATCATAGGGTGGATAATTCTAAAATGTTGATAAAAAGGGAAGAGCATAGCTAGAAGAAAAGGCATACTTGGGAAGGGAAAACATAGAGAAGATGGAAATAGGGAAGACACAAGTACAAACATAACATGTATGAACTTAGATTGATTGGAAATGAGACATGATAGTCATTTGGATAGTTAATTCTTTTTTTGTAGCAATCACGATACAAGTCATGGGGGAGTTATCACCTTTTTCTCTACTAGCTAGTAGCTACATTTAGTACATCATCGATGTGAACCTACTAATAGAGTGTTATATAATATTTTCAATATTAAAAATCATTCCTTTGGTATTACTTATATTTATGACCCCAATGATGTTGTTGAAAGATCTTTTGTTTGGTGTTGGATATTTAATTTAATGTTTGTCATCACTTGGGGTTTGTGCAGTGACTTTAGTATAGTGAAGATGGCATGTGATCAAGATGCTACTCTCCACATGGAATGGATAAATCACAAAGATAATTTTGGTATCTCATAAGTAATAAATTAGTTCTTTATTATCCCAACCCGGGATTCTACAACAGACACTAAGATTGGTCCACATTGAGTAATTTTTGGGTATGGTCTAACAAAGTCTACAAATAGCTAAATCATGCTATGATTTTAGCACAATATTTCTTGATTTTTTCTAGCTATTTTCCATTTCCAATGGGTCCCTTTTTGAATTTTTTCCCTTCTAACCATTCTCCTATTTAATTATACAATAAATGGAAAATTGCTAAAAACAAGGTTAGTAAGACCTAGTTTTTACTCAAAACCTCTTTTCTAACTCATTGGCCCATGTTCGCCCACATTCGATGTTTCTAGAGACTTGAGTCTTGGTCTACTTAGAAAATAGGTTGGATTGAATGGTGGTAGGGATATCAAGTGTAGCTCTCATTTCCTTCAAAATTATGTTTCTAGTTCTCACAATTTTGTCATATCTCGTATGAGGCCACCACCTTGAAGCTCTACCAAGCCAAAACTATGCTAGAAGTTCATCTCTTTGCACCTACCTTTCAAATGTAAGTGGTCACCCTTCATCAATAAAATAAAATTGTAGATAATCATATAGATATAGTTTCTCAAATTAAAGTTCATTTGCATTGGCTCAAAGTGGGAGATTGTATTTCTAAATAGATTTTTCAAGCCCTCTGTGCTCTTCATACTTCCCAATCTATTAAGAAAATTAAAGATGACCACTATCTCTTGATTGAACTTATTGATGTCCTTCAGGATTTTTCTTTGTCATTATTAGTAAGTATTCAAAGCTCAAGAGAATTCTACAAAATGTGACCATGCCTTGCAATAGTGCCTCATGGTTGTCCATTATAGGATTTATGATTCTTAGCAATTTTTTTGTGGTCAATTTCTTACTCTTGTTGATATTTGAGAAGCAATTTTTTCAATGGACAAGATAAATCTTCCATATTTGATGGGTTTCTTTATGAGTGGTATAAGACTCTCTAGGATTTGGTTGGGGAGGATCTTCATAAACTTAATATTGAATCCTTTCATTCTATTTCCTTTGGAAAATTTAATTTCATACCTAAATTTGGAGATCAAAGCTCAACGATGCCAAAGGAAATATTATTGGGGAAACACAAGTTTGAAACTTTGACACTAAAAAAATTCTAAGACATTGGGTTGGTAATAGAAAAATCAAAGAGCCTCTACCTGTGCACAAATTTTGTAAAACTAAACCATAATATTCTCACAAAAATATCAAAGTGCAATTATAATATTAATGTTTTAGAATTTTACAATGCATTATGCAAATGATTATAACACATTTCATTCCTATAACTTCCCCCAAACTTCCTAAACTACTTTATGGAAATTAACTCCCAAATTAATTATCAATTGAATATAAAAATAAGTTATTTATTAAAATATGGAAACACTATTTTTTTCAACACCCCCTAAGGTTTACATTATAAAAAATAAAGAATAAAATTATTCCAACATGGGCTAGATGTAGTAGCCCAAATAAAAAACTTGCATAAGAATCATCCACTAAGTCTCCATAGAACACCCCAAATTTCTCATGTCCAAGAAAATGTATATATTGATTATCCAACAATACATGTGAGTCAAGAAAAAATCCATTATCCATAAGAAAAACCACCAAGTAAATGTGAATCGAGACTCACTCAATTATCTATAGTAACATAACCTACAAAACTCTAGATTGAGACAAACTCAATTATCCATTAGTACCTCTCTCCAAATTTGTGGATAGAGACAAACTCAAATATCTTCAAACAAGAAAAAAACTTGCATGCCCCACCTTGCTCCATAAAGAAACTCAAGATAAAATTGGTGTTACTTTTCATGCAGTGTATCATCGTTGAGTGAGAAGCTAACTCAAGATGATAATAGAGCTCATACCTGTGATGCCTCCAACATCCAATAAGACCTACTTTATTTTTTTTAAATATATTCTTTCTTATTATCATTATAATAATAATATTGATCATGTACTACAAAACCACAACTTTCTATCTTATTTTAAATAGAAATCGACACATTATTAGTCTTTAACTTACCATCAATAAGATCCCTAGCACGTTGAATACAACTCACTAGAATATGTCCTCATTGATTACAATTGGAACACTTAACATTTTTGTTCTTCCTTGTTGAATTGTTAGCCTTCTTTAAAAACAAAGAAGTTTTGTTAGTAATTGTATGATTTTTAGCAACTATATTCTCTTCATCAATCAAGGAAAAAATCACATTTTATAAGGTTGGATTTATTCTTTAAGTAAATACAATATTGTCAAAGCTTGGAGGCATAGTACTTATTAAAATAACTTTTGCATCATCATCATCAATTGTAGAATTTATGCTAGAAAGTTGATTAAGAAGAGAACAAAACATACTTATATGTTGAGCAATACATTCATCCTCTTTCATCTTCAAGACAAAGATCTTTTGTTTAATTGACATCTTAGCACTTGAAGCTTGTGATCCAAATAAATAATTAACACCATCCCTAATTTTTTTGAAGTTTTTGTAAGATCAATATGATGCAAATATGCATTAGACAACCCGAGGTCAATCAATGTCATTACTTTGTGGTCTTTTATTACCCATTTTATAACTTCATCTGCATCTTGTGATTTTTTTGTGACTCCAATAACAATATATCAAATATCTTTTTCAATTAAAATTAGTTGCACCTTATTTTTCCATGTATAAAATTTATGCCACTCAAACTTGGCAAGAGCATAGAATTTCTCCATATATATAAACAAAATTCCAAGATGCACTTTTCCTTAAATACTCAATTTTAATTTCTAAATATTAATAATCAACTTTCTAAATAGCAAAGGAAACTGTATATTAATGATAGCCAAAAATAAATAAATTTAAATAGAATGAAGTGCATTTGATATTTTTCATATCATGCTTGGAGAGACTAAGCACATTTTATCAAACATATAGCATACCTTTACCATTATGATACATTCCTTTTAGGAACTTTTCCAAAAAGATAGTATTGACATGCATTCTTTGTGTCAATAATTGAAAGGACTTTTCCCCATTTCTCATGAAACCCAAATCTTTCTTTTCCAAAAATTTCTATCAAATGCCTTTATACACAATTTGGAACATCCTCATCTTGGGTTTTCATTTCCTTAAAAAATTAATTGAATATTTTCTTCCAAAAAGCTCATAGCTTCATTGTAGAAGTGGTCAAAAATATTTTGTAGAGAAGCTAGGAAAGAACTGTAGGGTACAACTCTTAGGGAAAACATAAAGGTGAAAACTCATACAAAGATTTCTTAGATTGGTTATAAACTGGGGGAATTTTGACAATAAAAGAGTGAGTCCCAACAACCAATTATCTTTGTGTGCTTATTGTAGAGGATTTTGGATATCTTCTAACCAATTTTGTTTCTCAAAATTTGGTCAAAGGAACTTCTTTGCCTAATTCCTCACCTCAAAGTGAATGGGAGTTTTCCTAATGATTATTTTATTTATATTCTAGAGGATGAAGTTAACATCAAATAGGTCCTACACTATTTGGTTATATTTTATAAAGTGCCGAGCTCCAAAATTCAATGATAGAAAAATTAATATTATAGGTAATTATTTTCCCCTAAACCTTCCTAGCATGACATTTTTGGATGGTGCTAGATTGATCATTGGAAAAAAATTAGATTCTTGGGCAGTCCTTTTTCATTCCAAGCATATCATCCTCCTTATGGTAGGTTGTTATCTCGAGAATAATTTTTTTTGGATTACTAGATTAGCAAGCCTCTTTCTTTAAGGAAAGTCTACGTTTGTTCAAATATTTTGATGGCTACTCACATCTAATACTCCTCTTCTTAGGTTTCTTCTAAAGCTTCTTATCAAAAGTATAAAAATATTCCCAATGACTTTCTTTGGAATTCCTATGAAAATTATAGAGGTTTCTAGGTTGCTTGAGAGTTTTGTTGTCTCCCTCACAACTTTATAGTGTTGGGATTGAATTTTGTTCAACCAATAAGATTATCTTTATGTGCCAAATGGATTGTTCCAACTCTTGAAGGCAACAAGACCTATAAAATATTGATGCATCATTACATCTCTTCGAGTGTTCCTTGTTGGAGGCAAGATTGGAAAGGGATTGATCTTTATATCCTTCTTTTCATGAAGGAGATCATCCATATTGATGGTACTTCTATGATGAAAATCATTTAGAAAGCATAGGAATCCATTGAACCTTATTACAAATTTCACATTGGAATTTTAATTAATTAACACTCTCTATGGTGGTCTCTTTTTATATCTTGTCAACTTTTGCCTCTAGTTCCGACTCTATAGTTTCATGCTTTAATATTTTTTGAAAAGGGAATCAAGTCCATTCTAGATATATTTTTAGAATGACCAAAAAAATTCTTACTTTGCATGAAGCCAGAGATAAGTTTCATCTAGCCATATAGGACCTCAAAACCTTCTAGTTTGTTATTGACTCCATGCTTCCAAACATTACTCATAAGATTGGGGTTCATTTTTTCAAGCATGAGTGGAAAGATTGAAAATGGTTTCCACACACACCATTCGATAAGTACAAGCTTCACAAGGGCTACTCCTAGCTCTTTCCACATCTACTCATGGTTCCTTTTCTAAACCAAAGATGGATGTTCCAATCCTCTTTGGGTGCCTAACAACATAAGTTTTAAATGATTTGGTCAACTATTCTAGTGCCAAATATTTCTTATTTTTCCTAGTGTATTCTTTTCAAAGGCCTTATAATTGGTTCTAAATTAAATCATATTAGGATTAGGAATCCTCAATACCATTTTGTGGTCATCGAGTATCTCTCAAGCACCTTTTTTAGTTTTGTTCTAGAGCTTAGGCTATGTGGGCTTGGATTCATGTTTTTTGCATACCCTTTTAACCTCAATATTTATCATGACATATGATTTTACTAGGGGATTTTCCTTGATTCCAATTAAATACACTTAGATTTTGATGCAGGAGCATCTAGTGGTGTAAGGGCAATCTTGCATCACCCAAAAATAGTTAAACTTCAAGTTTCTCAGTTTTTAGATGTTTTTATATTTTTGGATACCTTTTTCGTCATAATGAAATTTGCAATTTATGGTTTTTATTTTCTATTCTTGGGTTGAAAGATATTGCAGTTTTAGTTTCCCATATTTGCACCTGAAAATATTTCGAGTTAGATTTGAGGCACTTAGAGTTCTTGGATTGGCCCCAAAACTTGCTGAAATCAGCATAGCAGATTTTGAGCACGTTCTTGACATTAAGACCTTTCCAACGGTTCAAACGGTTCGCGAATCGGAGTCCCGGATCAAAAGTTATGGCCCTGGGAAGTTGGCGCACTTTCTAGAAGATACAATTGCAAATGTTCTTTTGAAATTTGAATTTCAAATTGTAATTTTTCGGCGCCAAACTGCCTAAACCCAAAATTTGAATGTTGTTTTGGCTCCAAACTAAAGGGGAGCTCTATTTATGGGCGGGTTTCTAATTTTTGGGTAACTTTTTGGGGACAAGCTCGCATATTGCGAAAGGGTGATCCTGTAGCTTTCTGTAACTTGCATGTGTTGTAGAACTTGGGGATTGAGATCCTCTGCATGTAAAAAGCTTCATTTTATGAATAATAAAATTATTCTCTTGTTTGTGGGTTATTTTCTGTGTCTCGGGTTGTGCCCTCATCAAGTGGTATCAGAGCGAGGTTTTCTTTAGTGTGTGGACAAATCGCTGATCGTGAGGCAGTTCGCACCAGGACCGTGGTTGTGGGTCGAGGTCAAGAAATATGCCTCCAAGAGTGATGCCTGGTAGGCGTGGTGGTGCTAAGAGGTGGTCAAGGCGGCAGAAATGTTGGTGGAAGAGATGCACTGGCAGCCCTCCAAAGACAGATTGATGCGTTACAAGAGCAGTTGAGAAGAGGGTTCAACCCGAGGGAGGAAAGTGAGGATGAAGGAGAGGAAGAAGGTTCATATGTAGAAGAGGAAGAAAAAGCAATTGATCAAGACCAAATGCGGCTAATAAGGGCCATTTCGAAGATTAGGAAAAGACCCAGAGCAGAAGTCTCTAGTTATTCCGGAAGTCTGAACCCGAAAGAGTTGATCAACTGGATCAACGAGCTAGAAGAATATTTTGAGTATGAGGAAATAGAGGACCCAGATCGGGTTAAGTTTGCGAAAATGAAGCTGAAGGGCCATGCCAGAGTGGAAAGAGGTCTAGTTGGAAAGAAATCAAGAGGAAAAGGAAATATCACCAGATGGGATCGCATGGTAGAGAAACCTAAGAAGCAGTTCATACCAGGGACTACGAAATAGATCTGTTGAAGAAATTGCAAGGGTTGAAGCAAGGAAGCAGATCCGTGAAAGAATATATCAAGAATTTCACAAGATAATCACGAACGGGCCACAGGCTAATAAGGAGAAGGTAGCCCGATATCTTAATGGGCGCACAGCATCTGTGAGAGTTGCTTAGTCAATGAGCACTATTGAGGATGTGTATTAGTTTGCTCAAAGGTGGAAGAGAAGTTGAACAAAAGATTTGATGGCAAGCAAAAGGATGAGGAGGTCAAAGCGGAAGGCAATGGAAGACCTTCAGAAGCCGAAATGATGATGGAAAAATGAAGATGTGGGTACTAGTCTAAGCCAAAGAAATGACAATTCTACCTCGTGATCAAAATAGTGGTGATCAAAGAGGTAGAGGATGAGGAGATAAGGACAGGATCCGAAGAGGTGTTCGTGAACGGTTTCAAAGTGGTGGTGAAGAAGGCATCGAGCCCATGAATGTCCACAACACCAAGGAAGGGCAGACAAAAGGGTAGAAGGCCATGGAAGGGTTGCGCATGCAGATGAGGAGGCCCAATTTGAACATTCAGATGATGTTGAAAGGGGAGAAGCCCTAGTGATTAGGAGAGCCCTGGTGACGGAGGAAAAAGAACCAGAACAGAGGAAGAATCTGTTTCACACAAGGTGCAAGTGTGAAGGAAAATGTTGTGATGTCATTATTGATGGTGGGAGCAACTGATAATCTGGGTGTCAGAAGAGATGGTCACAAAGTTGAAGCCGAAGAGGAAAGGCACCCGCATCCGTATCGGATTGCCTGTTGCAGAAAGACCACAAAGTTTTGGTCAATGAGCAGGCCTAAAGTTCAAGATCGAGCTACCATGATGAGGTACTCGTGATATCATCCCCATGGATGCATGTCACATGTTGTTGGGGAGGCCGGGCAGTTCGATAGGAAGTAGCTATACATGATGGCCAAACACTTACCTTGACAAAGGATGGGGTTCGTCACAAGTTGAAACCCCTGAAGGAGACCAAAGAAAAGGTATGCAGTAGTGCTAGAATTTGTTATGTAGATGGAAGAAAAATTTTAGAAGGTATGAAGCATGAGCGTGTGTGTTATGCATTGATTCCTAGAGTGAAGTAAGGAGGATAGTGAGAAGGTTCCAGAAGAAGTTTCTGGGATGTTGGATGAGTTTCAGGATATTGTTTCGATAATGTACCAAGGTTTACCGCCAATAAGGAAGATCACCATCAGATATGACTTGATTCCTGGAGCCAGTTTCCAAATAAGGCAGCTCATAGAATGACTCCAACAGAAAATGAGGAGTTGAACAAACAAGTTCAAGAGTTGTTGAGAAAGGGTTTGATACGGGAGAGTTTGAGTCCATGTGCAGTACCTCAGTACTAGCACCAAAGAAGGATGGGGAGGAGGATGTGTACAGATTCCCGAGCCATAAACAAGATAACAATCAAGTATAGATTTCCTCGCCAAGGATGGATGACCTGATGGACTGCTTTGAGTGGAGTCAGTACTTCACAAATATTGATCTAAAGAGTGGATATCACCAGATCCTAGATTCAAGAGGGAGATGAATGGAAGACTGCCTTCAAGACCAAAGAGGGCCTATACGAGTGGTTAGTCATGCCTTTTGGGCTAACCAATGCACCGAACACATTCATGCGGCTCATGAACGAGGTACTAAAAGAATTTCCTGGGAAGTTTTGTTATTGTGTATTTAGATGATATTTTGATTTTTAGTAAGACTTTGGATGAGCATCTAATGCATATTCAGAGCCTTTGAGAAGTTAAGAGAAGAGCAACTGTTGATTAATCTGAAGAAGTGCAGTTTTGTGAAGAGGGAGTTAGTGTACTTGGGGTTTGTTGTCTCAGCAGAAGGTCTCAAGATGGACCCAGAGAAGGTGAAGGCTATTCTGGAATGGCCTACCCCAAGAACTGCTACCGAGGTGAGATATTTCCATGGTTTGGCTAGTTTTTATAAAAAGTTCATTAGAAACTTTAGTAGTATTTGTGGACCCCTGACTGAAACAATGAGAAGGGATAGAAAAGAATTCAAGTGGAGCAGCAAAATTTTTTGAACTGTTGAAGCAGGTGACAGAGCAACCTGTTCTAGCCCTCCCAAATTTCAACAAGGTGTTTCAGGTGGATTGTGATGCCAGTGGTTGTGCCATTGGAGTAGTGTTGAGCCAAGCAGGTAAGCCCATTGCTTATTTCAGTGAAAAGTTAAATGATGCCAAGAGAAAGTATTATGTCTATGATCAAGAATTTTATGCGATAGTTCAAGCATTAAAGAAATGGAGACATTATTTGTTGCCGAAGGAATTTGTTCTATATACTGATCATCAAGCTTTGCAGTACCTAAATAGTCAAGGAAAATTAAATCAGAGGCATATGAAATGGGTAGAGTTTTTGCAGAGTTATACCTTTGTTTTGAAACATAGGAGTGGGAAGTCAAATAGGGTGATGTCTTAAGTAGGAGGCATACACTGATGACAAAGATGTAGATTGTGGTTGGGTCAATGAACTCAAGACATTGCATGTTAAGATCCTCGATTTTAGAGGCTTGGAAAGCTTGTAAGGAACCTCATTTGGATAGGACAAGGTGGTGATTTCATAATCCAAGATGGCATGTTATTTAAGGGAAGTCAATTGTGTATCCCAAGGAGTTCCATGAGAGAGAACTTGATAAAGGAGAAGTATAGTGGAGGAATGCAGGACATTTTGGTTGGGATAAGACCATTGCCATTATTAATGAGCATTATTATTGGCCTCATTTGTCACATGATGTGAAGAAGTTTGTACAAAGCTATAGGGTATGTCAAATGGCTAAAGGAGTGAGCCAAAATACAGCTTATATCAGCCTCACTTACTCGCAGAGGCCATGGAGGATATAAGTATGGACTTTGTTCTTGGTTCCATGGACACAACAAGGAACGATCTCCTTTTGTGGTGGTTGATAGGTTTTTGAAGATGGCACATTTCATTCCATGTCAAGACCCATGATGCGCCCACATTGCTGACTTGTTCTTCAAAGAGGTGGTGAGGCTACATGGTCTACCAAAGAGTATTGTTTCAGATTGTGACACCAAATTTGTGGGGTACTTTTGGAGGACCTTGTGGAAGAAGCTGAAGACAGAGTTGAAGTTCAATTCTGCACACTATCCACAAACAAATGGGTAGACAGAGGTCGTTAATAGGAGTCTGGGTAACCTACTGAGATGTTTGGTAGGAGATAAACCCAAGGGATGGGATTGATCTTACCCCAGGAAGAATTTTCTTACAACAATTCATTCAACAGAAGCACTGGTAGATCACCGTTCCAAATTGTGTATGGAGGTAGCCCCAGAACAGCTCCAGAATTGAGGAAGATGGACCAAGAGAAGAAAATAAGTGTTGAAGCCAAATATTTTGCAGAACACATCGGGGATATACATGAGAAGGTAAGAAAACATATTAACAAGATGAATATGCAGTATAAGGCTAAGGCAGATCAACAGAGGAGGTATAAGGAATTTCAGATTATTGATGAAGTGATGGTCCACTTGAGGAAAGAAAGGTTTCCAGTGGGAACATATAACAAATTGAAGATGAAGAAGTTTGGTCCCTGTAAAATTTTGAAGAGACATGATTCAGGGAATGCATATGAGGTAGAGTTGCCAGATGGATTCAATATTTCCCCTGTGTTCAACATTTCAGATTTTACAGAGTATCATGAAGGTGGCGCAGAGGAAGTACCAATGATGGAACAGTGTGGGATTCCAGCACCTACTTCAGAAAAGGAGGAGATTGAAGAAATCCTGGATAGTCGTGTGGGAAGGAGTACCAGGAACGGGCAGTATGAAGAATATCTGGTGAAATGGAAAGGAAGGCCTGTTGAAGATTCATCCTGGTTGCCTAAGGCAGAGGTCGACCGTTTGAGTTTTCCTCCACCATCTGAGACGTGACAGGGTCACTTCTCAAATTACCCTGGGTGTCTGATGCAGGAGCATCCAGTGGTGTAAGGGCAATCTTGCATCACCCAAAAATAGTTAAAATTCAAGTTTCTCGGTTTTTAGATGTTTTTATATTTTTGGATACCCTTTTCGTCATAATGAAATTTTCAATTTATGGTTTTTATTTTCTATTCCTGGGTTGAAAGATATTGCAGTTTTAGTTTCCCAGATTTGCACCTAAAAATCTTTCGAGTTAGATTTGAGGCACTTAGAGTTCCCGGATCAGCCCCGAAACTTGTCAAAATTGGTGAAGCAATTTCCACGTTTGACTTTGAGACCTTTCCAACGGTTCAAACGGTTTGCGAATCGAAGTCCCGATTAAAAGTTATGGCCTCGGGAAGTTGGCGACTTTCTAGAAGATACAATTGCAAATGTTCTTTTGAAATTTGAACTTCAAGTTGTAATTTTTCGGCGCCAAACTGCCTAAACCCAAAATTTGAATGTTTTTTTGACTCCAAACTAAAGGGGAGCTCTATTTATGGGCAGGTTTCTAATTTTTGGGTAACTTTTTGGGGACAAGCTCGCATATTGCGAAAGGGTGATCCTGTAGCTTTCTGTAACTTGCATGTGTTGTAGAACTTGGGGATTGAGATCCTCTGCATGTAAGAAGCTCCATTTTCTGAATAATAAAATTATTCTCTTGTTTGTGGGTTATTTTCTGTGTCTCGGGCTGTGCCCTCATCAGATTTGATAGGATTTCAAGGTGAAAATCCCCTTTAGTATATGGAATATTCTAACTTGGCCATTTTTTTCAAGACATTCATTTGGTTATAATTATTGATTTTACACTTTAAGGCAAGATTAATTCTAATATGCTTATGCAAATCTAGGTGCAATCCAACATGGTTGCACTAGACGTGGCATATGTTTGTGATTTTTGATCACTTGGGCGATGCCCCATGTATTTTTGTTAGAGTCCTAAATCCTATATCTAGCCATGGCTACTCTTTGCCTCATAAATATCATCAAGGATAGAATCAATTTAACTATGGAGAACAGGATGCTCATTTCCATGCTCCATAGCCCCTTTTGAGAAGAGCAAGGATTTAATTTTTACTTTATTTTCTAAATTTTTGTTAATTAAAATTTCTAATTTTACACTAAGAAAATGATTGTTTCTAATGTTCTTATGTAGATCTAGGTGCAATCCAAATAGGTTGCACTAGAGGTGATGCATGTTCAAGTGATTTTGGATCACTTAAGCAATGCCATATGCATTATTTCCAAAGTCCCTCTAACTCATACCTGTAGACAAGACCACTCTCTACCTTGTGGGTTTCATTCATGACATAATCAATCTTCTCATGGAGAACACAATGCTCATTCTCAATGAAGGTGGTCTCATCATGCCCACCACCATTGAAAAATTCCCTCATCTTGCTCTTGCTATATTTCAGTCTCATGACACTCAATTTATTGATAAAGAAAAAGAAGATGATGATAGTGATGATGGTTGGGAGACCCCCACTAACACTTTGGATGCCACAAATGTATGAGGTAAAATAGATGATCAATAATTTCCTACTCCAACTAATACTCTTGATCTTATCACTTAGTAGCATATTTGTTTGTTTTGTTTCAAATTTTTCCTCATATGGATTCTAGGGATGTGACTTTTTTCTTCCCAACATTTTTTTTGAGTATGTGTGATATTATTTTATATAATTAGTAATAAAGACACTTATTCATAATTTGTTTTGTAATTATGTGCAATATTTTATTTTTCCTAGATTAATATAATATAATTACAGTATTTGGCTATGCAATATACATACATACATACATACATACATATTATTGGCCTTGTGGGCCAACCCATATATTAACCTACAAAAATTAATGGAATTGGCTACTCCATTAATAGAGGGCCTAAGAAAAAATGCTTGATGACCTATAACAAAACCTTAAAGGCATATTCTATTTGTACATTCATTAGTTTATGATTTTTTTCCATTATGTTATCTATATACAGAGAACTAGTTCTTATATAATATCTACATTTTGTAATTACCCATTCATTATAAAATTTACTAAAAATATTAACCATTTTTATAAATTTATACCCACCACTATTGACACTAGTAGAAGGTAAGACAACCCATAGTGAATTTCAAGAAAGAAATACCTCATTTTTCTTGGTTTTTGTGAGTATCATCATCAAAGAAAATAGTGGAAATGATGAAAAGAACCTAGGGAAAATCTACAATAAGATCTAACTTAGGCCACATCTTAATGCCAACATGAAAAATACACTAAGGGATAACCAATTCTAACACTGGCTTGATGCATTGACAATAGTGGGGGTTTATTAAGGCCATGAAAAGAAACCTCGCCATAACAATTGATTCCCTAGCTTCTAGAAAGACACCCACAAACATCGAAGTGACATCAATATTTACATAATAGATGTAGTTAGTTGAGAGGAACAAGTCACCTAACACCATTCAAATTTCATGCACTATAGTCACCATTCATACTTTAAATATTTTATTTAACCTCAGTAGGTATGAAATATCACCAATGAAAGATATTTGGTGCTGCTTGGTGTGTAGTCTCACATTAGTGTCCATTAAGCATCCACTTGTTATAATTCTATAGAGAGTGAAGGGGGGTTCCTTAAAAACCTTTGGTACATCACAAACCATGATTTTAAAGCATCCTCCTAACATTTGTGAGAGGAGAAAGTGTTATTTTGTATACACTTTAACTATTTTACATCATTGAGGATATAAGCTTGCATTTTAGGAAGAATGGATCATTAATAAATAGTGAGGGAAGATTGCATTTCCGACAGCGTATTTCATTCCCAAAAATTAGCCTTGTGTCATAATCAATGTTATGGTTAGCCAACACATCAACATGAGTGTTCCCCTATCTATACACATATTTAATTGTGTAGGCCCCAAGGTTGTTGAGTAAGGGCCAATTTTGGCTTAAATTTCTATTAATTTTTCAATTATGAGTCTCATTTTTCCTTATTCCACTTATAATGATATGGGGACATCCTTCAATCTATTATTTTTTATACCTATTTGATAAATGTTTTGTAGGCCAATTAGGAGTATCAAGGCCTTTACTTTACTATTCATTCCTTTCCTCAAACCCTTTCAGGTGACACCAACTATATTTTGTTCATGATATTTCAAAGTAATGTTGGTATGTGTAGCCAAATCATGCTCCGGGTTATAATTTTGGCTACTTTTCTAGGTGTGGTTTCCCCCCCAAAATAATTAACGAAGGAGTAAAAGGGGGTTGAAGCCCCTCTTGTAGGGTCCGAGGGGACTACCCCCTAGCGAGGGCTTGGGGGTGGATCCCATGGTGGGGTTATGGGGGCAATGCCCCTAGTGACCTAGTTTCCAAGGGTAGCGCCCCTAAAGAAAAAAATAGTATTTTTAATAAAGAAATTTTGTATAATTTTGATTGAAAAACCAATTTGTAACTACCTGAAACTAGAAGTTTTCTCTTTTACGAATTTAGAATTCCAAGAGGCATGGGCATGTGAAGGAAAAATAACACACATCAAACAATGTGAGGAGAATTGAACAATTGCATGCACAAATTTCTAGAGGTCACGATTTTTCTCTGGGAACACACAACAACATGTGGAAAATTCTAGGGTAGTGAGAAGGTTTAGTGCAGAGCACAAAGTGTTTGGAGCACACAAAAAAAAATTGTTGGTGAATGTAATTATATTATTTTTTGGATATTAAATAGAAGAATAATTGTTTTCTAGATGTAGCCCAAAGGGTGAACCACGTTAAAACAAATTGTCTTGTGCCTCTGTGTAATTTTGTTCTCTCTGTCAATCATTTATGTGGTCCACAATTTGTAACTGTTTAAATTCATTTATTTATTTCTCTAATCCTACCTAAGATCCAAACAAGTAAAACCAACCCCAAAGATATTATGGTTTCCCCTAGATGCCCCATTGAAGTTTAGCTTGCACCAACCCTCTAAAGAGGCCATCTAACTGATATCTTGGATTTTGTGAAGAGATAACCTACTTAGCCCCATTAACAAGGTACTATAATAATTATTTTATTTTCTACATAAATAAATAGAATCAAATATACCAAAGTCTCTAAAATTGGTCAATGCAATCCATAAAAATTAATACATTGTAAAAACTCCCCCTCGATTTTAATTTTTTAATTTTATTTTTAATTCAATTCACAATGATTGCCAATTTAATTAACCAAGCATTTTCCATCTATCTTAGAAGTGTTAACTTCATAGCTTACCCATTCACCATGATGGCATCAAATCCATGTCACCACTTATTTTCTTACACACGAAAGTGGTAAGCTCCCAAGATCAGGGTCATCCTAGACCCACACCTAAACTCAAGAGCTTATTTGTGATGACCATGCCTATGTATCTCCTTTCAAAAATCAAAGGATTCAAAGTTCGTACACCAATGTTAGAGGGACTACATTCTCTCCTCTTGTATGTGATCTATGATCTCACTTTTAAATCACGACTATTCCTTAAGTGTAACCTATTAACTTAGTCAATTATAATAGAATGATAACAATTTTCCATCAAGTGTTGGTTTCATACCAAACATTAGTGTATAGACACACAAATCCACCTAGGGGCCATATCATTTCATAATCCCATGTTCACACAGTAACTATCTCAAGCATACATCACATATACACAAGGTGACTAAATGATACACATCATGGGTACAATAGTAACTAGCTCATATGCACATCACAAGTACAACATGACTAGTTCATACACACATCACAAGTACAACAATGACTAGTTCATACATCACAATTTTAACAACGAATAGCTCCAACATACATCACATATATCTAGTGAGAATGATTCATGCAATACATTACATGTTTACATAAAAATAAACTGGTAAAGTGGAAATAGATGCAACCTACTACATGCATCATTCCACTACCTGATTCACTATCAAATAAGCCTAAGAAGATCTCACATAGGAATGGAATGTTGATGCATCCCATACACTATGATTCTCATCATTTTCCCTAGTCTTTTTCACCCATCATGATGATAGAAAACATCCCATACTACTTGTGACACCATTAGACTACTAGGAAGAGGATTTGGTGTATCTCATACTAGATCAGGGGTCCACCCTCCATCCAAGGGTCATATAGGCACAAGTAATATTTTCATAGGTAGTGAAACTACCTACCCTAGTGGATTACAACTTCAATTACTTTTAGGCCATTGACAACAAGTCTATCTGCCCATGAACAAGTAGCTTTTGACATATACTACCTAGTGACCTAAGTGATATTGTCATCTAACCCCTTCATAGTATGAGTAGCATTTGGCATCAATCACCCTTGTGCTATAGGTCATTGTCTTCTAATCCTCCTAATACAATGGTTAGCTCCATTTACAACTACCTGCACGATAAGGTAACTCCTTGCACAATTGCTTTAGTATCATAAGTAGGGTAGCCTTTGGTAATCCTTCACCTCATTGAACTAGTGAGTGTCAGCTAATCCCTAACAATAGCCTAGGCATCGATTATTGGCACGATCCAATGATTTCCTATCACTTATCAAATGTCTCAAAGGTTCATACTTGTGGGGGTCTTACATAATAGGGTTCATAAGTTCTAGTCAAATAGACTTAGATAAGTATATCACAATCAAGTGATTCATGAGCCTATACATAGGGTCCAATAGGTCTAGAGTTGAATTTCATAAACACATAAGAATCACAATGAAAGCACACAAGATGGCCTCTACTTAATATGTACACATAAACAAATAACAACTATTCAATTCCACTCATTTCATTTAAATAGATAACCAAAACACGTTGTTCAAAAACATTATCTATATTAAAAGATGCAAAGGAAAAACATTCAACCTTATTCAATAATACTTATATTTTTTTCCTACCAATGACATAGACAACCATAATGAATGTCATCCCAAGCTCAACTCAAAATCGGGGACATAGCCATATCAAGTGAACCATAAGTAGCCCATACAAATACTTATTATTCACCTTATTAGACCATATTAATCAAACTTTAGATCATTATTAGATATGATTTATCAAGATTTATTAACTCATTCATAACCATCTAATGCCAATTTCAACCTCAAACTAAAGTCTATTGAAGAGAGAATGTCAAACAAGTTTAGGAACAACCTCAACCTTGGAGTTATCCCATAAAACCTCCCACTATAGACTTGAGGTCATAGAGGTATCCTTTGCCCAAGGACTACCTACATACCCACTTCCAAATAGGATCAAAGTCACATGCAATTCTCCTTACAAGGTTTCTCTCAAGAAACATAGACTTGGAATTCCTACACAAAAATCCCCACTTCTAATTCATAAATAAGGGTAATATGATTTTCCATCCAAGGGAGTTAATTAAACCTTTGCAGACTAATATTAAGTATTCCTTGCAAACTCATCATGATTCTATAAATGTTAAGGTTCTCTCATGTAGGAGATAATGATTAGTTGTGTTTCATCAATAATACTATTATTTGAGGTATGTCTCTCTAAGCATAATGATCCAACCATACCTAAGTACACAGTTGCTAGACAAATCAAATTCAATCTAAGGATAGGACATTGATAAAGAGTTTAGGTTCCTACCAAGTAGTAGTCAAAATATCATTGTATGCATCAATTATGCCAAAAGCCTTGACATGAGTCCAAGTGGGCTCCCACTACATTATGATTCTATAAGATCAAGTATCATAGTCATGGAGCACTATGTCTTGGATGGAACTTGATGTGCATTGACAAGGCCACACAAAATCCTTTTGAACCTCAAAATACATGTACCAATAATTACAAACTTGCTCTAGTGATGATCAATGGTGGAGTCATACTTAAGACAACTAATGACCCTATAGCCTATAGATAATCATATGACAATGTCCCCTCAATATATAATTAGTAGTAACATTGTTAACATTTTGATTTCATTTATCTTGATAATAACACCACATATACATATATCACATGCTAGTTAGATCTTGAAGACATCACCTTGTGATTAAGTGTGTGATACATATTGTTGATTATAACCATGACGATATCACGATGTCTCATTCTATTGTATAGTGAACTTCAAAATTTCACTAGAAGAAAGCTACATAGTCATATGGCATAGCTTGGTGTGTTCATTTCATGTAATTTATTTTAAGGAAAAGAATTGGATTATTTAACTACCTAAAATTAGTATCTTTAAGTGTTCCATTACTCCTATTATCAAAAAATTTACTTTATTTGCTTATCTAGACAATTCTTATAATCCCTTAAATATATCTCCAACAACATTTTGTAGTGTTGAACAAACATGGATCACTACCTCTTTAATTTTGACTACTCCATTCATTAACATGAGAGACCAAAGCATGTGCAAAAGCTAGAAAAAATTTCAATCTTTACCATCTTGTGAATTTCAATACTTGTTCACAAAGAACTAAGAATGACAAATACACCTATGTTCATATCAGTTGCACATCATGATGCCATTATAAGAAAAATTACCTAAATAATATCTTCATTTGGATTCATGTGAAAAGTTTGAACAAAACATAAAAGATGAGACTTGACGCCAATTTACTGTGTTACATCAATCCCTAAATTGCGTAACTTATAAGCCTACATCAACTTTTTGCTATAGATTTAGCTCCCCTGTAAACAAGTGGAATGACATTTCAGTACATAAACTCTAATATTGCTATGGATTTAGCTCCGCAGTAAACAAGTGGAACAGCTAGGGAGAACATTGGCAGTGGTTGTGGAATTACACCTGTCATTTGCATTTTTCTCCTTGAAAATTCATATAGCGTTTTCAACAGATCAATAAATACACTCGGATATACCAAAGTCTCTGAAAGCAGTCAATGCAATCCATATAAATTAATACATCAACATTTCTACTGATAAAGAAATAGTCATTGAGAAGGTCTAACCGATTATTGCCAATGAAAGTAGCCCGGTTGAGAAATACTTTACAAGCTTATGGTACAATCTTACCAAAACTCAACATCTCGTGTCAAAACAATTACATATTCTTGGATTCCAGTCTTGAAATTTTCTTATGTACCTAGTAAGAGGTGAAATTTGAATACTGGGCAGGTTACAAACATAAAACTTGCAATGAAAGACGAGGTTGATTTATATAACCCCGAAGCAATCTCCCTATGATGGTTCAGATTAGTATCTGGGGGAAGTATAATCTTCTGTATCAGAGGTTCCCAAAATAAATAAAGACTGTAATGTGTGTCCACTGCTTTGCAAGGAAAGCTGAAGGCATTCACCTGCTAAGTTACCAATAAGGAAAGCTGAAGGCATTCACTTGTAATGTGTGTCCTCCTTGAGCATGTCCACACAGATGTTTTGTAGAAATTTGGGCAACCTGCAACTTGCTACATCCTCATACAGGGATCCAAGTTTTTGCTTATGGTCTCATGGTATCTTTCCTATATATACTGCTACTGCTTATTTTTATAACAATACATATCAGGGAAGAATTCTTATTGATTTAGTTGGAGAATATCTAAAATTTTGCACTATCTACCCTATGATGATTTCTAGATATCATCCCATCTTGTCTATGTTGTATGCACATGACAACTTAAAAAAATCAAGTAAGATATGATGATATGTTAGTTTCTTTATATCATTTTATAATTTTCTTGTGCTCACCCTTGTACCTGCAATAACACTAACACTAGCCCTATAGATGAAAGGCATTCATTCTTCAATATGTAAGGTATGATGATTTATTTTGTTGCTGGAATTTATATTCCCATTTCTCTACATTAGGATTATGTTTTTTTCTTTAGAACATATGTAGTGTTATAGTTGTTTAGATCAACACAGTTTATGTGGTGTTATGGTCATACATGTCATTTATTTATAATCACTAATTCAATAAAACATGTAAATAATAGAAAGGTTTGAGATTTTCACAAGTATATTGATAAAAATATAAAGATAAAGAATTATTATATTTGTGGGTGATTTTATTGATTAGGCTGTATAACTTTTCAATTTAGGTTAATTGTGTGTGAATTAGTTGAGTGCTAGCTAGTATTAATCTTGAATTGTACAATGTTTTGTAGTAATTATTACTTACGATTTTTAACCTATTTAGATGACTCCCGCCTCTAATTTGGTTTAAATATAAACTAATAGTGATATATTTATTATACTGACTTATTCCATGAGTATCTTACCTTTTATTAGAAAAGACAACTCTTTATTTTTTACTCTTATTATAGGATGTCCTACTTTATTAGAATGTTGCAGTAAAACTAATTAATCAGTTGAGTGCTAGCTAGTATTAATCTTGAATTGTACAATGTTTTGTAGTAGTTATTACTTATGATTTTTAATCTATTTAGATAATTCCCACCTCTAGTTCGGTTTAGATATAAATTAATAGTGATATATTTATCATACTGACTTATTCCATTAGTATCTTTTGGGTTTAGTGCTATAGTTATCTTATTTATCTTATTTGTTGGAAGAGAGTTATTTATTTGTGTTCTTATTATAGGCTCTACTACTTCTTTACTAAAATTTTTGCACTAAAATTGACTAATCAGTTGAGAACTAGCTAGTATTTGAAAGTGAAATCAATCAAGAAAAATATCTTTGAAACAAGACTTTCAAACCTTTAAGCTGGCTCCAATTTTATTTTATTTCTAGAGAACCCAATAGTTTTGACTTTCTCAAATCAATCAAGACAAATTTGTTGAAAGAGAGAATAGATGAAATAGTAAAACTTACAAGTATTTATGATATGATTGGAAAATCCTATGATGGTCCTTACTCTTTCGATGATAAGTAGACTATTCTTCCCATTAACACAAGCTCCCATCATGTCCTCCAACTGCATGTCAAGCTCAATAATCTTCATACTGCTATCATCATTATCTGACAGTCTAAACTTTATGGGTACATTGCACATCCTTGTAAGGCAATATGTTTTGAGCAGGTAATATGGAGCCAAGCCACATTAAAATATCTGCATCAGAATGCCTCTACCCAAGCAAATATCTACAACTAGAAAGATTAGTTGCTTGCCTCATTTTCCTGTTTATTACAATCCAACTAGGCTTAAATTTGTCCATCAGTTGCCCCCAAAATTTATCTTCCCTCCTCACCTTGTCAACAGACAATTGTAGGAAACCCATCTGCAATAGTGGGATCCTCATTCTCAAAATCCCAAAAATCAATGAGATCAATTCTAAAGGGGCATTTGCAGAACCAATCCTCAAAATCTCTTGCATTAGGAATGCCCCATAAAATTTTGGAATAGACTACCTTCTTTGTGTACCACACATCCACATGGGAAACAAAGTCAGAGAGAACACAAGTATGAAGCTCGAAGCTCCCATTCCAAATCTTTTTCATCTTACTAAAGTTTAAATCTTTCTCACCACTTTCATGGGAAATGGATGTCCATACCTTGTTCCAAAGCTCCCATTCGACACAGGCTGTGAGGATGCTGGCAAAGGTTGTAGAGTATGGCTTTCCACCTACCAAATGCATTTGCTTTAAATCCTTTTCAACAAATTCACTTTGTGAATATCGTGCAATCAAGGCATTCTATGAGAGCAAGTTTCTTTGAGGCATTATGTCAAACAATTAACGTGCCTTTTCTATTCTTCCACATTTTGCATACATGTCTACTAGGGCAGTTGCAACTACAAAATTCATGCACGGGTGTGCACAGCCTGTTCCAACGCTCCCATTTATGCACAGGCAGGGAGGATGCTGGCAAAGGTTGAGGATTCTTTCTTTACACCTACAAATTGCATTTGTTTGAAAGTTTCTAAAGCCTTTTAAACAAACCCATTTTGTGCATATCCTGCAATCATAGCATTCCACATGACAACATTTTTTAGGCATTCGGTCAAACAGTTTTGGACTATGTTGTTTGGACACCTGTTTGTTATATAGTTCATGTGCCTTGTAAATACTGGTAACCATAAACTCATCTGCAACCCAAACACTAATTCTAACCCTAACCCTAACCTTAACTGTAACCCTATCACTAAACCTAATTACATCTCTAACACTATGCCTAACCCTAATTTTATTTCTAATCCTAAATCTAACCCTAACCCTAACCCTATTTTATCTCTAACCTTAACCCCAACCCATATTCTATCTCTACCTCTAACCCTGACCCCAACCTTATCCTCAACTCACTCTTATTCTAACTTTAACCCTAGGCCTATTTCTAACTCTAACTCTAATCCTAACCCTAATATATCCCCAACCATATCCCTAACATTAACCCTAACCCATATTCTATCTCTAACTCTAACCCTTACCCCAATCTTATCCTCAACTCAAAATCTTATTCTAACTTTAACTCTAGGCCTATTTCTATCTCTAACCCTTATCCTAACCCTAATCCTAACCCTAACATTATCCCCAACCCTAACCCTAATTCTAACCATAACACCCTTACATTAACCCAACCCCTACCACTAACACTAATGCTAACCTTAACCATAACCTCGTCGTTAACATTAATTCTATCTCTAACCCTAACCCTAGCCCTATTTCCATCTCTAACCCTAATGCTATCACCAACCCTAACCCTAATCTAACCCTAACTCTAATTCTATCTCTAACTCTAATCCTAACCATCACTATAACTTAAACCCTAACCTTAACCATAAGCCTACTACTAACCCTAATTTTATCTCTAACACTAACCCTAACCCTAACCCTAATTTTATCTCTAAACCTAACCTTAACCCTCACGCTAAACTTATACCCAACCCTAACTCTAGTTCAATACTAACCCTAACCCATATTCTATCTCTAATCCTAAACCTAACCCTAACCTTATCCCCAACCCAAACTCTAATTTTAACCCTAACCCTAACCCTAGATCACTAAACATAATTTTATCTCTAACCCTACACCTAACCTTAATTTTATTTCCAATCCTAACTCTAACCTAACCATATTATATCTCTAACCTTAAACCTAACCCTAATATTAACCCTAACCTTAACCTTATCCCCATCCCTAACTCTAATTCAAACTCTAACCCATATTCTATCTCTAACTCTAGCACTAATCCTAATCTTAATCCTAACCCTTATTATATCTCTAACTCTAACACTAATCCTAATCTTAGCCATAACCCTAACCTTATCCTCAACTCAAACTATTATTCTAGCTTTATCCCTAGGCCTATTTCTATCTCTAACACTAACCTTAACCCTAATCCTAACCCTAATTGCACCCAATGCATAATTGAAGCCTAAACCTAACTCTAATTTTAACCCTAACCCTACCCTTAACCTTAATTCTATCTACAACCATAACCCTAGCTCATTCATTTAATTTCTTACATGTCTCCTGAATGCTACTAGCAAATATATATATGTTATTAGCCGATAGGCTATATATGGTGTGAGGTTTCGGCCTAAAACCTATCTCACGCCTGTAAACAACTCCCGGATAACTATGAATAGTATGTTGGCTTGTGGTTTTCGTTGATGAAATCATATCTCCTCGATGCCTGCATACCTTCAATCTCACCTACTCCTTGCCACTTGCGTACCACATTCATTTGTATGAGATATTTTTTATATATTGCAAAATTCACTGCCATTGAAATTAGACGACCAGCTGAAGACTAGTTTATATGAAAGCATTTTCAGCAGATTCTCTTTGGAGGCGCAAGGATTCAGTTTTAAAGCGGTGTTTCCACTATTTCGTCTTGCCTAGGATCCCCTGCTTGTAAATCTGAGGTCTTTGTGGTTGCCGCTACAGGGGATAGGGTTGATTACACGACTCTTGCAAACTTAGAAAATAAAGACCCTTGCTTAAACTCTAAGATCTATCCCTTTATTTTTTTCCTTCCTACAGGCTAAGTGCGACTACCAGGGATTTCCACGAAGGGGTACTAAAGGCGGTCTGCAAGCTTCTAGACGGTGGCATGATCTTGTTTGTTGTTTTCATGTGATGCAAAGCCATATGGTGTGGGTGATGGGTTATAGGCACCTTAGCTACACCTTGCCTCAACCAAAACTATAGGTATATAGTTTTTTTTGTTTACTGGCATGACTACTAGGCATTGCGAGGATTTAATGTCAATGAAATCATGAAATTTATTCTACCGTTCTTCTAGGAAAGCATAGGTATATGTCTTTGTAGCTGGCAGCGAAATCAGGGATTTATTTCTTATGTGTAATTTCATACAACTGCACTCTGCCATATATTGTAAACAGATATGTTTTATGTATATATATATTTTTTGTTTTTTAAAATCTTAAATCATTAATTGTGTTCTTAAGTATCTACATAGTCTATGTATATTTCTTGTCATATTACTTTTTTCAAGGCTTATCCCTACAAAGAGGAGACATAGAGTAATCTTCCTACAGAAAAATGAATCCTAACTTTCTTTATCAATCCATCTTTGATATGTTAGGGCATTGGGTCAGTTGGAGGTAAACAGGTCAGCTTGCGTTTATAGCATCTGGGGGTGCATTTTATTTTTTATGTGTAAGCTGTATATGTATGGGTACATGCATATGTGGCTTTTTCACTGGAGGGGTATACTAAACAAAACCATTTCTGTTTGATCCAAGTTGCACATTTTGCTGCCTCTGGGTATGGATAGGTTTTGTACCGTAAGTAGGTTGTAGATGAGTTTTCTTTGTACCACTCAGCATGCCTTTGTGTTATCGTTATGTGTCATCTACCTTCAAAAACTTTGAATCCTAACAAACTGAATTAATCCATTTCTAATATGCTAGTGCACTAGGTCAATTGGAGGTAACCAGGTCAATCTGTGTGTGATTCAATTTTTGCAAACATCTGATGACCAAAGGCAACTTAACCAAGCATGCTTTTTAGGTGATTGATAGGTTGATACCAGAATGCATTCTTGTTGACATTGAAACCACATTGGTTTGTCAATATATCCTTTCGTTTACAATTAGGCCAAGACTGCTTCAACCTAGTGCAAGGATGGTATATTTTCTCTCAAACTTTAGCTTATTAGTTCCTTTTCTATTTTTTTCCCAAGAATGCTTCATTTCTTGAACTTGTGCCAGAACTTTAAAATTGATTAAACTATAGCATATTAATAGTTGGAAAAATAGTAAGTTTACTATAGACGATCCTTTGAAATTTGACGAGTTAAGTGAAAGAAGATATGGAATGCATAAATGTCAAAAATATTTAAAATCTAACAATAAACTTGATTTTTAATGATTTGCTTATGTATACTCATTGTCTTAGATGAGTTTCAAGATATCAACACAACAATGTTGAATGAAAAGCAATCAGATTGATTATGGGTATAAAGAACTTTTTTTAGTTGGGGATCCTCATCAAGCTATTTATGGATTTCAGGTAGCAACACCTCCAATTGATTCCCTCTTCCAACTTGACCACAATGAAAAATTAAACATGTTTGATGAAGGCAATTTTCCTGGCTTGTTTATATGCAGTTTATATACAGATATACATTTATGGAGATAAATGTTGACTGGAAATGCATTTTTCCAAATTATGATATTGGTTGTAATCTTCTGGTATCAAAAATCTGATAATAGACTGAAAATCTAATAGCTGATTGGTGTGAAACATTTAAAATTTGAACTCTGTTGTGTCATCAACAAAAATTCTAACCTCACAGCTTGATCTAATAAATGTTGCAGCAAGTTATGACTTATGATAACAGACAATAATAAGAGAAAAGAGAAGATGCTAGATCTTCTAGCTAATTTTAAGCTAAACAAGAATCTCAAAATCTGTTTTTTCCCTTTCTATATGCAACATTAAAATTATGAAATTTCAACAAAAACAAAAATACCTTGAATGAAATTAAATACAAATCTATTGTATTCACAGGAAAATCAACCACCCAAAGTCTTCTTTAATATATGGATTCCTCAAAACAACAATGAATTTGAGCTAATTCATGAAAAAGAGAACAGTAAGTGACAATTAAATCCAATCTTCTTTGTTTGCTTCTTTACATCTCCATTTTCTTTTAGGATGCTTATAATAACTAGAAGTTGAGAGACTTTCTTACTGTCTTTAATTGATATAAAGAGTTTAGTGGAACTATTGTATATTAGGAGCACTAAAAACAAAGGGTTCTTCTACCTGCAAGCAAAAAGGAAAAAAAGTGAATATTGTTTCTAATGTCTTATGTT